>BLBF01000064.1:366292-383653 GCA_015471245.1 Laticauda colubrina | reverse complement strand
GCACCAAGGCTGGCAGGAAGGCTGGCAGGCAGGCAGGCACCAAGGCTGGCAGGCAGACATGAACCAAGGCTGGCAGGAAGACAGGCAGCAAGGCTGGCAGGCAGACCGGCTGGCAGCAAGGCTTGCAGGCAGGCTGGCACCAAGGCTGGCAGCAAGGCTGGCACCATGGCTGGCAGCAAGTTTGGCAGCAAGGCTGGCAGCAAGGCTGGCAGCAGGGCTTGCAGGCAGACATACCGGCAGGGCAGGCAAGGTGGCCAATCCATCTGGCAGCAGGTCTTTCCTCTGAATGGCGACCTGCTTCTGAGCTGCTTCCGTTATATCCACGGGGCTGACGCAATGCATCTTCCCCGCATGCGCAATTAACAGCAGGCATCCATTAGGCTTCCGCTGTGCATCCGCTGTGCATCCGCTTTATCCGTTCCGCGTCTGCTGTGCATCCGCTGTATCCGTTCTGCGTCCGCTTTGCTGAGCCCCCCCGGAAGCCTAGCGGATGTGCCATCCGCTCTTATGCACTTCCATTCGCTGGGCTTCCGTTCCGCATCCGCTTTGCATCCGCCCTGCATCCTCCTGATGTCCATGTTATCTGGTCCAGTTATGCAAATTTTTGCCCCTTTTGAGAGCGGATAACAATGGAAGGAACATTTTGCTCGTCCGTTGTGTCCTTTTTGCATCCGTTAGGCAGTGTGACATGGGCTTTAGAAATTCTGTTTATTCTTTGATCCATTGATAGTGAAATGTTGTTTAAAATCTTAATACATTTCAGTTTAACTTTTCTGTAGTAAGACTGATCTTGTAATCCTTTTTCTCTTAATGACAATTAGTGTTAGTGACAGAGGGCGATACAATATTGAAATTCCCATTATTTTTTACACTTCTTGTTGGCTGTTCCTAACATATGCAATCTATTCTATCATTTTTTATATCATTTGTTGGGCTTTTGAATGATGAAACACTTCTAAATGCAAAAAAAATAAGAATTAAATTTGGAAGACCTGATAATTAGACAAGAGAAAATACTTAGGAGGAGAAATAGAAGATTGGGGCATGCCCACCTAAACAGTTCTTTCTTTCTGGCCATAATAACTCTTCTATGAACATGTTTTCTTTCTACCATGTGGGTCCACAACTTGAGGCTATGTTCTGCCTTTGAATTGCTTTTCTGTGCATCCTTGAGCTCTTTCCTACCAGTGTTAAGTTTGTCACTGTTCTATCCCTTAGTTATTACACAATGCCTCTACCCCTTAATTATTTCTACCAATTTATCCATCTAAAAATTCAGCAACTTGTTCTTCTTTCACATTAATTTCTTTAATGTACTTTAATTATGTCTGCCTAGCTGCCTTTTCTCTATTCTAATAGCTTTCTTGTATCCATTTGTCGCAATATTTTCCACTGGTTTATTTTTCTTCTAGTTGCTGTGCTACATGCCATTATTGCTGAAATGCTTTTGTAAACTACCGCACATATTTTTCCCTAAAGAAAAATCTGATGAGTATGGAACATTAGATTTGTCATTTGGAGTAAATTTAGAAACCAAACATGAGTCCAGAAGTAATCATGAACAGACTAAGAATTCTATTGTAATTTTATAATTTTTACTCATCCCAACCCCACTTAATATACTTTTATAATCTAATATTATCATCATCACCATCACCCTCATCATTACCATAAGAGATTTTCACAAATGCTGCAGCATAGTGAAGGTGTTGTTTGTTACAGCTCAACAATGAAATTATTTCTGCTCTTCTTTCTTGGCTCAAAGATGCTTTCTGTTAGATCACGGGAATGAGACTCTCGGAGCCAGCATAGTAATCAGTCATCTTTATTTCTGCCTAGAACTGACTATGGAAGAAACCATGGCAGCCCTTTTACAGTCGGGCTGCTCGTGGCTGTGGCCAGTGATGGCTCGTCAAATTTCCTGCTGCCGCAGAACAATCACAGGTAAGTATACTAATACCTAACACCCCTCCCCACCTGATCTGGTCTAACCAATCCTGTCTTCACCTACCGTACATAATCATGTAGGTAGGCGGGACTTCTCTGGTTGCAACTGGACTTGTGCAACTCAGTCACGGTTTGGTCTCTGGACTGTTTGGGCGGATCTGTTGTTCCTCCTGTCCTTCTTCTTGGAACCTTCTGGAAGGTTGAGTTGGCTATGCTGTTCCTGCCAGGAACCTCCTGGACGGTTGAGTTGCTTAGGCTGCTCCCACCAGGGGCCGCTTTCCCGCTATATTTCTGGTCCTGTTTCTGTTTCCCTATGCTACTTTCTTCTTTGGTCTCAGGTACGTGCCTGTGTTTTCTGACTGGGGCTACTGTTATTAGTGGGGGTTATGTGTTTTTAGTTGTCAGGGTTTGTTCTATGGTTGTTCTTGCTCGTGGAGGGTCTCCCCCTCCCTACTTGTGTTATGTCTGTTTGAGGGGTCTCCTCTTTCCTGGTTGTGTTATGTTTGTGTGAGGGCTCTCCCCCCTCCCCTATGGTTATGTTTGAGGGGCCTCCTCCTCTTCCCTTGTTGTGTTATAGTTGTGTGAAGGTTCTCTCCCCTCTTCCATGATCCAGTCTGTGTCATCTCTCATTGCTCTAGATCTGAGTTGATCTATGTGTCTCTTCCAGCTCCTACCATCTTTCATATCTACCCTGTAGGAATGGGGCCTGGTTATTTGGATCACTTTCACCGGTATCCACAAAGGTTGCCCTGTAATATTTTTCATGTATACTGAGTCCCCTGTTTGGAATGTATGGCATTTACTGGAGGAATCTACTGGTTTTTCTGGGTTATATGTGGGGTGTAGTCTGTCTAGGTGTGATCTCAGTTTCCTCCCCATTAGTAATTCAGCTGGGCTTTTATTCTTTGGGGCACTGAGTGTTATGTGCTGTATGCTTAGTAGTTTATCTATCTTTTCTTGCGTGTCCCTGGGTCCTAGCTTTTGTAAGATTTTCTTAGTGTAACGTACCATGCGTTCTGCCTATCTGTTCACCGACAGATGTCCTGGTGCTATTAGTACGTGCCTTATCCCATGTTGTGCTAAAAATCCCTCAAATGGTGTTGCTGTGAATTGTGGCCTATTGTCAGATACAATTAAATCCGGCAATCATGTGTTGCAAAAAGCCTCCTTATCTGTCTAATGATGGCTTCTGTTGTGGTGGAGTGCATGATGCTTACCTCTAGCCATTTGGAGTAAGTATCTATGACTATTAGAAATGTGTGTCCTTTGGTTGGCCCCGCAAAATCATGTATAATCTTTACCATGGTGTTTCCCATTCGTGTTTTGGTGCTGTGGGGGGGTGTCGGCTTAGATTCCTGGCAGCATTTACAAGTTGTCATCCAATCCTCTATTTCCTTTTCCATCACTGGCCACCACACATAACTCCTAGCCAGGGATTTCATTTTTACAATACCCGGGTGTCCCTCATGTAGCATTTTTAGTATGCTTTCCCTTAAAATCGGGTATTATCATAGTACTCACCCTTTCAGCATTGAGAGTTCTGTTTTTCTGTTCTGGAATGGTTTGACATTCTTGTTAATATCAGTCTCTGGCCAGCCTTTTCCTACCCAATTTAATATTCGTACCAGGGTTTTATCTCTAGTTGTCTCCCTTGCAATGTTGGCTGCTGTTATTGGTAGGTTTTCTAATGTCTCTATGTGGAGGGTCGATGTGGTTGGTGCTGGGTCTTCTTCTCTGTCAGGTAGGGGGCAACGGCTAAGCGCATCTGCATGATTTATGTCCTTTCTGGGTCGGTATATTAATTTGTAGTTGTATGCAGCCAAGAATTCTGACCACCTCATCATCTGGCATGACAGTATGTTTGGTGTAGCTTAGTTTCCTGCGATGATGCCCAGGAGTGGCTTGTGATCTGTGACTAGGGTGAAGTTCCTCCCATAGATATACTTGTGGAACCGCTTGATCCCGATCACAGCAGACAATGCCTCTTTGTCTAGTTGGCTGTAGTTCTGCTCTGGTTTTCACAGAGTTTTTGAATAGAATGCTATGGGTGCTTCTTTCCCATCAGGTAATACATGGCTGAGGATAGTGCCGATGTCAAAAGATGATGCATCACAGGTTAGGGTTACTGGGAGTGTTTTGTTGTATTAGTATGCGGTCTAATGTGATCAGGTTTTTTATTTCCTGGTATGCAGCTTCTTCCTGTTGACCCCAGGCCCAGACTACTTTCTTGTCAAGCAACCTCTGTAGTGGTTCCACAATAGTTGCTTTCTGCGGTAGGCATATATTATAAAAGTTAATGAGCCCTAGGAAAGTTTGCAGGTCAGTTTTATTCATGGGTCTGGGGGCATCCTTGATTGCTCTGACTTTTTCTTTGTGGGGTGGATTCCTTTGCTGTCTATTAGATATCCTAGGAATTCAACCTTGCTGGCAGCTAATTGGCACTTTTCCTTTTTTACCTTTAGCTCCGCCTCCTTGAATTTACTTAGACCTTCTCTTAGGCAGTCACATAATTGTCTTTTGTCCTTGGCTGATATGAGGACATCGTCAAAATATGGCACAACCCTTTTTATCCCTTGCAATAGGTGTTCCATTAAGTTCTGGAACACGCCTAGGGCGATGCTGATCCCAAATTGTAATCTGTTGCATTTGAATGCCCCCCTGTGCATTATGATCGTCTGGGCTTCTGCTGTTTTGGGGTCTACTGGTAATTGTTGGTAGGCCTGTGCGAGGTCTAGCTTTGTGAAGATTCCCCCCCCCCCCGGGAATGTAATAAATGCTGTACCACTGGGACAGGATATGCGCTTTGTTGGAGTGTCTGGTTAAGGGTTGCTTTGTAGTCTCCGCAGAGGCACACAGATCCATCTGATTTAATTAACATGACAATCAGGGTTTCCCACTTTGTGTGGTCAATGGGTTCTAGGACCCCTTGTGTGATGAGTTTATCCAATTGCTCATTGATCTTTGGTTTGAGCGTGAAGGGAACCCGCCTTGCCTTTAATCTTATAGGGGTTATGGTTGGGTTTAGGTTAAAGGAAATTGGGGACCCCAAGTACTTGCCCAGCTCTCCATCAAATACGTCTTGGAATTCTTCCATCAGGGTCTTCTTCCAATCCGTCTCGGTGATGCTATTTATTCCTGTGACTTTGATTCCCAATGGTGCAAACCATTTGAGTCCCAGTAGGCTGGGTCAGTTCCGGTCTACTATGGTTAGCAGTAGGACTCTGGTGTATTTTTTGAATGTTACTCTGAACTGTCCAGTGCCCACTACGGGAATTTTATATTCCTGGTAGTCTTTCAGCATTAGCGTTTGTCTTTCGAGTCCTTTCTGGCTGATGTCTGGTATCAGTCTTTTTATGGTGTCCCATGATACCATTGATAAATATGAGCCTGAGTCCACTTCTATCTGGCAAGGCTGGCCTTCTATGGTGATCTGGACATGTACTTTCTGGGCATTTGTCGATGGTCACTGTCTGGTGTGTTTCATCTCTGCCATTGGTGGCCTCTTTCCCTTGCCTGTTTCTGGTGGCTTGGTTCCAGCGGCTTCCTGTTTATTTCTCTCTATCTCCGGGGTGTGTGTTCCATCTTTGCTTGGGGATGTAGTTCTTCAATGCTTGAAACGCCCTTACAATGTGTCCCCACCATTCATGTTGGCATATTGCATCTAGGAAATGGCACATCCATCATGGATGGTTCCTCTAGCAGCTGGCACAATGGAATTCTTTCCTTTTTCCATTTCAGCCCCTTCTGCTATGTTCCGAGTGGAGTTGATTTTCCCCTTCTTCCTCTTCATCTTCTGATTCGGACTCGTGGTGGGTCATGGTGGTGTTTTTGGGTGGCTCTGGTGGCGCTTTATTCATTTTCCGCATGGCGGCCATCAATTCCTGGGTTGCTTCTGCTGCGGTGCCTCTTCTATTGCTTCTTTGAGTGTTATCTTGGGTTTTGTTAATAATATGCCCTGCAGTTTTAGGTCTCTCAGTCCCAAGACTACTAGATCTCTCATAGCCTCATCCATGTTTATGAATTTACACGTTCTGGCGATGTCCCTCAGGGTTGATATGAAATCACTGATGCTCTCACCTTCTTTTTGGTCATGCCAATACATGTGCTAAACTGATGACGGCGGCTTTATACGTTTCTTATGCACATATTTAAAAGAATCTTCATTAATGTTTATCTAAGTTTGCTAATATGGTGGGTAGATGTTCTGCCTTGATAAATTATATCAGCAACCCTGTTGAAAGGATTTATTTCACCTTCTGGTTTTTCTTCACCACTATCTAAATCCATCATATCAATGTCCACCTCACGGAGGCCTGAAAAATTCTGAAGAAACATGTTATTGAGTAGGACTGATTAGCTTTAGCAACTGTGTGGATATTTTTGTACCCTGTGACTATCATTAAGTGTTGTACTTTATGATTCTTGACTTTTGATGAATGTATCTTTTCTTTTATGTATACTGAGAGTATATGCACCAAGACAAATTCCTTGTGTGTCCAATCACACTTGGCCAATAAAGAATTCTATTCTATTTTTCTGTGTGGATAAAAGGAGTGAATGAAACTTAACTGTAAGAAACTCAGTACATTAATTTGTATAAAATTGTTAAACCAAGAACAAAATATTAGAAATATTTGCTTTTAGCATTTAAATGTCACTTTTGTTTGCAAAAGAGCAGTATGTGTGATTAAGGATCATTTCCTGTCCATTTCCCTCTGTATCCTCTGATATAGCTAAAGATGGCTAAAGTTGTTTGATAATTTATTTCTAGTGACGCTAGTAAATACTGATTTTTAAGCCAACAAAGCATAACACTCCTCTACTTTTTGTAGCATATTTTCTCACTTGTACTAAACTGTTCCACTATTCTGTGGCTTTTGTATCAAAAATAAATCTAACTTATTCCTTGGCAAAAATGTTTACTTTTTGGTCAATCCAGTAGTCTCCAATACAAATGCCGAGCATATAATTTCCCAAATAATTACTGTTGCCCAGATATGTGCCTAAAAATTAGTAATTTTTAATCTACTACAGATGTCTAGTCTCCTACATTTTTTTCCAAGTTTCAATTCTGCAAATAATTAAAACTTTAGAGAGCGTGATAGGAGCCCTTGGTCATGGATCTGCACTAAGATTACGAATACATCTAAAATCCTGATCATCTGATGATTAAAATTAATATTTTTGTCTATTTTTGCTTCAAATATGCAAGTGAGTGATTCTTGCTTTGCTTCTCGAATAACTTGAAATTATTTGCCATCATCTTACATGATCTTTTTTGTCAAAGTTTGATAAATGGGTAAAGAACTGTGATTATCAATATATCTGTATAACCTACAACTTTTAAAAAATGCTTGTTAAATCAACACTTTGATGCTTGGCACCAACTATTCTGTTTCTTGATTAAGACAATCTATAATTTGTAATAGATTTGATACAATAAGAGTGGAACAAAGTTCAAGTATTAGGGTTGCTGTGCAATAATTATCTGATCCCTTGATCTTTTTTATTCTTATATACATAGCCACTTTCAGCCTGCATTTCAAAGGCACATAAAGAGGCATAACCACTTTGTAGCATTTTTTAAATATCAAACAAAAAACCCAGGGAAAGCTTGTCACTTTAGAATTTCCATTCTATCTCCAGAAGCTTCATTAGTTAACTTTCAATAATCCACTGAATTATTGAATGGTCACACTTCAGTTGGAAAGTACATCAATTATGCCATTTACAGTATAGACTAAGGTCTACTATTGTGGCTATTTAACTGGAGACAACTGTAATTTTATTCTTAATTTTTAGATTGGACAGTTTAGATTGGACAGTCCCATACTTTCTTGATTGGAAATTATTCTATGAAAGCATGCAAAAAAAATCTAAGATCCATCTACTTTTGTTTACTGCAGTGTTTAATACACTGCATTATTTCTAATGATATCAGAATTTGTGTTTTCCCAAAACTTAAGTCAAACTTCCTTTCTTGGCTTGGGAGTTCATTGATTTGATGGTTAATCTTTTAAAAATCTATGGACTTCATAACTAAGCAATTCAGGAGAAATACTAGCCTTTATATGTACCTTAGTCATAATGACAGTTATTAAAAAATTGGAATCATGGTTTCAGCTGTTAATTGGCTAGCATTTATTAATGCATATTTCCCTTGAGAGAAAGAATATACATTAATTACCATCAGGCTACATCTCTTCGGTTGACTTCATCTGAGCAAGTCAAATACATAAAAGTGAACTATGCAAATTTGCAGTTATGATGTAAAGAAACTCATGAATTTCTTTGCCCACCTCTTTTTTCTTCTTTACACAAAATGAGTCCTATTAAAATGTCATGCTTCAAAGAGATCAATTTATAAGAATTCATGTTCCAAAGCTTGGTCTGTGACCGCAAATAAATGATGATGATGTTCCAAAGCACTGTTCAGATTACAGAATTTAAACTGCAAATTAAGAGATAAAATTTGCAGGTGAGGAACCAGCTTTCATTTTTATAAAAGGTTTTTATAAAAGGTTTTTTCCTCCTTGCCAATTGACTTGATATATATATTTGTATCTGACACAATTAAAACCTGTGTGTATAAACACAGAGGGCTTGTTTGATAGTGTACTGATTGCACAGATTGAGATATATTAGAACTTGCAAGTTTGAAAATAGCCAGCTGAAACTAGGGGTCTCCAACTCCCAGGCCTTGGATCGCCACTAGTCCATTGTCTGTTGGGAACTGGGTTGCACAAGCAAACAAAGCTTCATAAGTGCATGGCAGTATTAAGTAGCACGCAAAACCACATCCCTCCTGATGATCCGTGGAATTTTTTCCCTGCAGAACCAGTGCCCAAAAGGCTGGGGTTGCTTTTTAAAAGGATAGCTAACATTGCCCTGAGGGTGGGGTCAGAAGATCACATTTCAGCAATAGCAAAATTGGACATTTCCATTTGAAACTTATGATAACTCCATGAACTCGAAGCTCCCAAATCTGAGGCTCACACTACTTCCCAGGACTGCATTACCAGCTTTCACACACTCCGCCAGCTGAGCTCCTGAAAACAAAGAAACAAATGTCAAAATCCAGTTTAACTAATGTGCTTTCATCTGCCATATCATCTTCCAATACCAATGAAGTAAATCTGTATGAAGCAGTTCATACACTGAGAAATCAAGAAACAGTCAACAGGAAAGTACACACATTTAGGACTATCAAACCTGGCTGCAAAATTCCACAAGTGCATCATAGCATTTTCAGTTTCTCTTTGCAGCCATGTCCCAGAGGTGCTTTCTCAAATGGCAACTGGACTTCCTTTGTTTTTCCTTGAAGATATTTCTCTTCTTATCCAAGAAACTTCTTCAGTTCTTCAGCTTCTTTAGTTCAGAACTGAAGAAATTTCTTGGATGAGGGGTAAAATATCTTCAAGAAAAAAACAAAGCAAGTCCAGTTGCACTTTTGGGGCACCAAAACATTTTGCAGATATTTTGCAGCCATGGATGTTCTCTGGATTTTTTTTTCAAATCTAATAGCCTCAATTATAGCAAAAGAAGTTTTGAAGAATGAATAATGGTGGTTCTTTGGATGTCTGAGTTCTTTAATCCAGAAAACAACAAACAGTTATTCAAGATAGCACAGATTTATACATTAAGTTTATCAACGGAATTCAAAGTATTTTATATAATATATCCTTGATTACATGACTTCCACAACAATTATCCCATAAAATAGATTAGGCTGAGAATGATTGTTC
This sequence comes from Laticauda colubrina, assembly GCA_015471245.1. NCBI lineage: Eukaryota > Metazoa > Chordata > Lepidosauria > Squamata > Elapidae > Laticauda > Laticauda colubrina. Next base: position 373,961 of record BLBF01000064.1, on the reverse strand, counting down.
TAAATCATCTTGTGAGCTTTCAGAACTGAAGACAGACTTGAGTCTGGACATCTTTGGTCCTATTCTAGCACTAGAACCATTAAATCCCAATGAAAGGTTAATCAATATAAAAAACAAACAAACACTAAGCTATTTAATCAGGCAAAAAGAAACTTCATTCATTTCTTAGGAAAAGGGATATTGACTTGTAATTGCACCAACATGTACTGTAATGTGCAAAGACCCAGTTTTTTAAATTTTAAGTGTTAAATTCTGTGCAATACAAAGAGATGTGAGTGTGAATGTCCAAAGAGAGATCCCAAAGATTCCTCAAGGAATTATGCTCTTACTAAGAGCTTAGATAAAGTACATAGGAATAAATAAGGTTAATGGACATTACCATTTTAATATATTCACCAACATGTCATCCCAATACTCTGTGGACACGTCCATATATTTTTAAATAGTTTAGAACTGTTCTGGGATATTTTTTGACTTCCAGTATGACTACCAAACCTAGTTGTTTCTTATCCAAGTACAAAGCAGATCTTATATTGCTTAGTTTTCTTCATGGTTGTCCAAGGTAAGCTGAATGTAACCACTGTTTCTTATCTTAGCACTGGCTCCTCTTAACCAACTGTCCACACTATCTCACCTGCATTCATTTTGAGCCAATGAACAGCTTTTCCTTCCAGCAGCTCCCACTCATCTTTCTGCTCTGCAGCATTTAAATGAAGCCAGAGAATAGCCAGCACTGTTGCCCATATATCTGGGGTCACCTGAAAATAATGGTGAGAAAAAGATATGGAATGAACTTTACATATTATTCCTAAACAGGTATGCATAATGTTTGGCCAGATGATGTTTACTACTATTTAATAGCTAAATATTATTGTAAATGCAGAGTGTTGTGCAGAATACAGAACTGTGTGTTGAAGAAGGCAATGGATACCATAGTTTTCATAATAGTTAAATTCCATATTTTCCATTGAATAATGGTCAATGCGACCTCTCCAGCACTGTTTTTTGGCAGTGCTTTGACTCCTGTTCCATTCTATGTCCTGCCATAGAGAAATATTTGCTTGATCATCTGAATCAGAGATGGTACTCAGCAGGTTCTGACCAGTTCTGGAGAACTGGTAGCAGAAATTTTGAATAGTTCGGAGAACCAGCAAATACCACCTTTGTTGTATATTTGAATATTTGAATGTTCCATTCTGATTGGTCCGGATGGACAGCGGGAAACTTGAATAGCCGTCATTGGCCGCGAGCCGCGAGTAGCCACTATAAAGGAGGCTGCTGTGGTTCCACTGTTGCTCAGTTCCAGAAAGGGAATTAAAAGCAACTAAAGAGTAACTGGTCTCGAGTTGTCTTTCCCACAACATAACACTGGTGACGAAGGTGGGATACTGAGACAAAGGAGACCAGTTGAGCATGTGGCAACGGGAACCGAACGAGATGAGATGGCCATCAACAACTCTCTACCCACACCATTCAACCCAGCAACAGAAAACTGGGAATCTTACATCGACCGATTCCTCATGTTTCTAGAAGGGAACAAGCTCCAAGGAATATCCAAAAATAGGAAGAGAGCTATTTTCCTCACCCACTGCGGACCCACAGTCTTCAAAATGGTGAAGGCATTGGCGCCACCCCACGATGTAAAGAAGATGGCGTGGTCGGACTTAGACAAGTTACTGTGAGCCCATTATACACCAACCTTCTCATGCCTTATCAAAAGACATGAATTTTACAAGCATGACCAAAAGGAAGGCAAAAGCATCGGAGATTTTGTTGCAGCTCTAAGAGACATTGGAGGAGCATGTGAATTCCTAAACATGGACGAGGCCATGAGGGACCGCATAGTCCTCGGATTAAGAGACCTTACATTACAGAGCCGACTACTGACCAGACCCAAAATAACATTGACTGAGGCCATAGAAGAAGCCACCGCAGCGGAAGCAGCACGGAAATCAACAGCTGCCATGCGACAAATGAATAAAGTAACACAAGAAATCCCGGAAGACACCAACTCAAGACAAGAAGCAAGAGGAAACTCAAAAGCTCACCACCATGATACACCATGAGGATATTGAATCCCTATCCAAAACCAATGAGGAAGAAGAAGAAGTAAATCAACTCCGGTCGGAAAAAAGCAGATGGGAGCGAAGGGAAAGAAAGTCAGGATACCCCTGTGCCGGTTGCAGAGGGGACCACTCATGTTCCAGTGGGGACACATAGCTAGGGCATGACAAAACAGAAATAACTACAGTCCTAGACAAAGAGGAAATACCCCTCTCAGAGAGAGAGAAAGGCAGACAGGGAGCTATTGGAGCCAAGAAAGCAGAAACAAGCAGTGGAAGGAAACCAAGAGAAAAGAAGAAACACATCAGACAATAACTATTGGACACTCGAGCACAGTAAATGTGAAGAAGGTACTGGTGCAAGTCACCATAGAAGGCCAGCCATGTGAGATGGAGGTGGATTCTGGCTTGTATCTATCAATGGTATCATGGAACATTCTCAAAAGCCTGATACCCAATATGAAAAGAAAGGAACTAGAAAAGCAAAAAGTCACACTTAAAGACTACCAGGGGAACAGAATTCCCATAGTCGGAACTGGACATTTCCAAATCAAATTCAAAAAATACATGATAGTCCTTCCACTAACCATAGTCGACCGGGATCACTCCAGCCTACTGGGACTCGAATGGTTCGAACCACTAGGAATCGGAGTGACTGGAATAAACAACATCAACTGAGACAGACTGGGAAGAGAACCTGATGAGAAAATTCCAGGACCTCTTTAATGGAGAACTGAGTAAGTACCGAGGGTTCCCTATCTTGTTTAATTTGAATCCTAATATAGCCCCAATAAGGATAAAGTGAGGTGAGTCCCTTTCATGTTAAAACCAAAAATTGATGAACAATTAGATAAACTTATTGCACAGGGGGTATTAGAACCAATAGACCACGCAAGGTGGGAAACCCCAGTTGGGACTCCTATCAAACCAGATGGGTCCATACACTCCTGCGGAGACTACAAGGCCACCCTCAACCATTTGCTACAACAAAGTGCATACCCAGTTTCGGTGGTACAGCGCCTGTTACATTCTTTGGGGGGAGGTAGAATTTTCACGAAATTGGACCTTGTGCAAGCTTATTAACAGTTGCCACTGACTCAGAAACCGTGGAAGCACAAACAATAATGACTCATAGGGGGGCATTCAAATGCAAAAGACTGCAATTTGGAGTTAGTGTGGCCCCAGGAGTATTTCATAGTCTAATGGAGCGCCTACTGCAAGGAATTAAAGGTGTAGTGCCATATTTTGATGACGTGCTGGTATCAGCCAGAGACAAAGATCAACTGGAAGACCACCTGAGGGAGGTCTTGCAAAAATTTAAAGAGGCAGGACTTAAAGTTAAAAGAGAGAAGTGTCAATTAGCTATCGATAAGGTTGAATTCCTGGGATACCTTATAGACAAAGAAGGGATCCATTCCATTGAATACAAAATCAGAGCAATCAAGGAAGCTCCCAGACCCAAAAATAAAATAGATTTATAAGCCTTCTTGGGACTTATTAATTTTTACAATGTATTTTTGCTGCAGAAGTCAATAATAGCAGAACCGCTACACAGGTTGCTGGACAAGAAAGCTACCTGGACCTGGGGGTGATGAGAAGAAACCGCATTCCAGGGAATCAAAGACTTAATTACATCAGACTGTGTACTAATCCAATACAGCAAAACCCTGCCACTAACGTTAACCTGCGATGCGTCACTATTTGGTGTCAGGGCTATACTTAGCCACATATTACCTGATGGTAGAGAAGCACCGATTGCATTCTATTCAAAAACTCTATCAAAAGCGGAGCGGAACTACAGCCAATTGGATAGAGAAGTGTTGGCCGCAATAACAGGAGTTAAACGGTTCCACGAATACATCTATGGCAGGAAATTTTCACTGGTCACAGATCATAAACCTCTATTAGGAATACTCTCAGGAAACAAACCTACACCCAACATATTGTCACCATGGATGATGATGTGGTCCGAATTCCTCGCTGCATACAACTACAAATTAATCTACCGGCCAGGAAAGATCATAACACACGCTGATGCCCTGAGCCGTTCTCCCCTTCCTGAGTTAGTTGATGATCCTGCACCAACCACATCAAACCTACACATCGAGATGCTGGCAAACCTACCCATAACAGCAACAGACATTGTGAAGGAAACTGCAAGAGACAGAGTCCTGGCGCGGATTTTAAATTGGGTAGGTAAAGGGTGGCCGGAGACCGAAAATGACAAGACTGTTAAACCATTTTGGAATAGACAAACTGAACCATCTATCTTAAAAGGATGTGTACTGTGGGGGGATAGGGTGATCATACCGGACATATTGAGGGAACAAATGCTTGAACTATTGCATGAAGGTCACCCGGGTATTGTCCGAATGAAGTCCCTGGCTAGGAGTTATGTATCGTGGCCAGGGATGGATAAGGATATTGGGGAATGGGTCGCAACATGCAAATGATGCCAAGAATCTAGACCTGCACCCCCTTCTGCACCTGCACTTGACTGGGAAACACCTAGGGGTCCATGGTCTAGAATACACAGTGATTTTGCTGGACCAACTAAATGTTGGTCTTAATAGTGGTAGACGCTTACTCAAATTGGCTAGATGTAAGCATTATGCCCTCAACCACAACAGAAACTGTTATTAGACAACTAAGAAAGCTTTTTGCAACATATGGATTGCCAGATTTAATTGTATCTGACAACGGACTGCAATTCACGGCACTAACATTTGAGAGGTTCCTGGCCAAACAAGGGATAAGGCACGTTTTAACAGCGCCGGGTCAGCCGGCTACAAACGGAGAGGCGGAACGCTTGTTCTGTTATACTAAGGAAACATTACACAAGCTAGAAACTGGAGATATCCAGGAAAAAATATATAAATTACTAACGATACACATATAGCACAGAATAACCAACAGACTCCTCCAGTAAGTGCCATACCTTTAAAACAGGGGACCTGGTTTATGCAAAAAACCTAACGGGGGAACCATTATGGATACCAACTAAAATAATCCAAGTAACAGGACCCCGGTCATACAGGGTAGAGACAGAGAATGGAAAGAGCTGGAGGAGACATATAGACCAACTCAGATCAAGGGCCCTCTTTAGAAACACTAACAATCAAAGGAAAGAAAGAGAAGAGCCCACACAACTCAAGAACCATTTCAAACATTAAACCAAAATAATAACCAAATGAGAGAGGGGGGAGATCCCTCAAACACAAACAAGAGGCGAGGGGGAGACTCTCCACAAGCACAAGAAATAACAAAACAAACTCTAACAACAACAACCAATATCACCATTAGCCCTGAGCGGAAATCAAAATCATGTACCTGGAGTTGAAAAAAACTTTGGAAGACTGGAGTAGATGTCGTAAAACCATCACGAAGCCATTCCTGGCAGGAGCAGTCAAGCCGACTCAACCAGCAGAAAGGCCAGGTGGGAGCGGCATGACTGACTCTACCTTCCAAGAGGTTCCATGGAAGAAGACAGGAGGAACAGCGAACCCGTCCGAACAGTCCAAAGACAACACCGCGACTGAATTGCGCAGGTCCAGTAGAAACCATAAAAGCCCCACCTATTTATGTGACTACGTAACATAAGGAGGCCTGATTGGTTGGACTGGACCACATAGCGAGGGGGATTGTATATTTGAATATTTGAATGTTCCATTCTGATTGGTCTGGCTGGACGGCGGGAAACTTGAATAGCCGTCATTGGCCGAGAGCCGCAAGCAGCCACCATAAAGGAGGCTGCCGCCGATCCACCCTTGTTCAGTTCCAGAGAGAGAATTAAAAGCAATTAAAGACTAACTGGTCTTGAGTTGTCTTTCCCACAACATAACAACCTCTGACTGGAGATTTTACTGTATCCTTCCCCTGCCATGCCCACCAAGCCATGCCCACAGAACTGGTAGTAAATTTTTTTGAATCCCATCACTAATCTGAATGCTCTATATTATGTATGAAATTTTTAAGTTAAGATGCTACAGGCTTTAGGGGAAGAGATTGCATAAGATGGTTCCAGTCCCTTCATGGCAAAATCAGAGATTAAATGCAGGGTAAGCTACACCTATTTTGACAGCTCCCATGTTCTCACGAATGCTTTTTCACACTCTATCAATGTCAAGATGTTTTTAAGGCCCTGTCACACTGCCCAACAGATGCAAAACGTTAGTAAAAAGGACACAACAGACGAGCAAAATGTTCCATCCATTGTTATCCACTCTCAAAAGGGGCAGAGCGAGAGAAGGCGGAGCTACGTCTCGGTGTTACAGCTGCGATCTCGGGGCTCTGAGATCGTAACTGATATTTTCGCCCCTGATCGGTCCTAACGGACTTAAACCGTCCCGTAGAGATGGGGATTGTGAAGGGCACAGTCCCAGGATCCCAGAGATATCGCAAAATCTCTGGTTTGATCCGGGAGAAGCCCTTTTGCTGGCGGTGGAAAGGCAGCCTCCAAAGCTGCTGAAGTCGGGACAGCTCCGAAAAGAAAGAGGCTGGAGAGAGGGTGTGTCGGCTGGGTGAGAAACTTCCTTTTGTATTGCAAATTGGCTGAGACTTGAAAGGATATCCTGAACAAAGAAGAAACCTTTATTTTTCTTTGACTGGAATCTCCTTGAGCGGCGTTTTCTAAAGTGATGTCAAATTGAGGCTTGGATTCTTTCCTTACTATTTTTTTCTCTGAGGAATTTAATGTGATTTTGTAGCTAATCAGATTGAATTTTTTCTTATATATATTTTTATGCTTCTTTTGATTTTTTAATTTTCTTTAGGATAGAGGCCCCCTTTGTTTTTTTTTTCCCTCTGAGTTTTGTATACATTACTTTTCTTTCTGGCTGAGGGGGGGAAAAAGTATTAAGAGACTGTGCAACACTGCCAACTAGAGGCTTGAAAATATTTTGAGATCAAGGCACAGTTAATGTTTACTGTAGTGCTAGTGTTAAATTTATTGAGCACATTGTGTGGCATAAGCTAGAATAGGAATCCAACAATGATGTTGTTCTTGACACCCAAGTAGTCCCTAATGATTAGATAGTTAAACTATCAATAGCCATTAAAAAGGAAGAACAGGTACAGGACAAGGTAGAAGAACTGGAGCAGGTGGCACAGGAGTAAGCCTGTGTTGCTCTCAGTAAGCCCTAGCTGCCTAGACGTTCAACCCATGTAACACGACCACCAGATAAATATCAGGCTAGTATAGTATGCCAAGTAAATATAGTTCCTACCAACTATAATGTATCCTGCTAAGGATCAGGCTGCTTGGTAGGAAGCAATGGATAAGGAACTGAAATCATTACAAAGGTTGTAGGTATATGAAAATGTCAGATTACCACCAGGTGAGCGTGCCATAGGATTTAAGCGGATTTATAAAATTAAGAGATGTATGGATGGGACTGTTACCCATAAAGCCAGGTTAGTAGCACCAGGGTTCAATCAGTCAGCCAACGACTACAATGAGGTGTTTGCACCTAGTCTGAAGGCTACCACATTACGAGCAGCATTAGTGTGGGTAGCTAAGAAGAAATGCACAATAAACCATTTTGTACATATGAAGCTGCAGTTTCAGCATGGGGCTGTAGTTGTTTTGCTAAGTATTTAGCTAGGTT
>BLBF01000064.1:336642-361292 GCA_015471245.1 Laticauda colubrina | reverse complement strand
ACGTTGTATACTAGTTGTTTCAGGTGTTGTTGTGGGTTATTGGGAATATATATATTTGTGAAATCTCTACTCGCCAGCCTTTTTGTATATTTCAATTCTAGTAATATTTTTATTTTTTTTTATTTTATCCTTCTGCTTCTTTCGCTTTGGGCCATTTTTATTATTGGATTTTTTCATTTTGGATCATAATTGGCTACTTTATTAGATGGACTGAAGGTTTAAAAGAATTTGAAGCTTTTTGAAGCATTAAAGTGGAAAAAAGGGAAAAAAAAAAGAAGAAAGTGTGAAATGAAATAGACTGTGTGTATTTGGATTGTTTGCTGACTTTGGGACTTCTGGAAACTCTTATTTGAATGACTAAAATCATTTGGATCGCTTGAATTTTTTTTTCTTTTTTTCTTTTACAATGGCATTACTTATGGATGAACTGAAAATGGAATTTATAAAATATAAACAAGAGAAACAAGAAGGGAAGGATTCTTTTGGCTCTATTTTTAATTTTTTAGAAATGGCAATTTTTACATATGAGAAACTACAAGAACAAGAAGATTGGGATGAAGAAGAAACCATCCTTAATGAACAAGCAACTTTATTTGGGGAAGAAAGGGGAAAGGGGAGAAAGAGAATGGAGAATTTAAGACTTAAAAAAACAACCAAAAAAGGGAAAAACAAGGTGAAAAGTGGACACAACATCAGAAAGCAACAGAAAAGAGGAATACACAAGAAGGTGGAGATTAAGAGACAAGGGGGTAAAAAGGGTAGAGTGGAGAAGCAAGGGAGGAAAGAAGGGAAGAGAAGTTACAAAGGTTTGATAAAGAAACAGAATTTATTTAGAGATAATGGGTAAACATATAACTGAAAAAGAGATTCTGCAAAGATACATAAGATTGTGTTGTTGTATTTGTATTTGAAATAATGTTAGAAAATTGGTATAATATATGATTATAAAATGGGACAAAATATTTAATGTAATTTAGCGAAATTTTTTCTTTTTAAATAAAAATAAATGAAATCAAATATGAGAGAATTGAATTAAAGAAAAATGGGAACATTGTTATTGTTTAATATTTTAAAATATAAGTGAAATAGGGGGAAGTAATTAAGTAAAATCTATAAGTGTTCCCATAGAAGCATGATACTTATTTAGAAAGGATTGTGTAAAATGTTTAAGACTTAAATGAATATTAATTTGAATGATATAACTTTAATTGCTATGGATTGTTGTTTTAATTATATTATATTTTTTAAATATAGTTTCAAAATATTGAGTTTATCTTTAGAATGTACTACGCAGAATCCGAATGAAAATTATGTGTCATGTTAAGCTTTAAAACTAGGGGAGGGATAAGTATGACAAGGTATTATACTCCAATCAGTCATTACAGAAGAAACTTTGTGTTAATGAGAAAAGATAAATAGCTAGCTGAAATAGAATAGACAAAGGATATAAGTATAATGATTTAAATTGAGATGAAATAAATATAATAGAATTAAGAGAGTGAAAAGAGAGGAGAAGCTATATAGAAAATGCAAAATAAGAAATAAGAAATGGAATGTTATTTAAAAGTAAGCATGAACTTGAATTTATCTCTGTACAAAAAGATGTAACTCGGGATCAAACTGCCGTCCAAAAAGATATTTTATGTTTTTTATGTTTTGTGTTTGTTTGTACATGTTTGTTTGTTAAAAATTAATAAAATTCTTTATAAAAAAAAAAAAAAGGGGCAGAGCGGATGGAAAGTGGATGCGGAATGGAAGCCCAGCGGATGGAGGCGGATGGGAGTGGATGGCACATCCACTAGGCTTCCGGGGGACCTCAGCAAAGAGGACGCGGAACGGATACAGCGGATGCACAGCGGATGAAGCGGATGCAGAGCAGAAGCCTAGCGGATGCACAGCAGATGAAGCGGATACAGAGCGGAAGCCTAGCGGATGCACAGCGGAAGCCGAATGGATGCTGAGCGTTAATTGCGCATGCGGGGGGATGCATTGCATAAGCCCTGTGGACATAAAGGGAAGCAGCTCCCAAGCAGGTCACCATTCGGAGGAAAGACCTGCTGCCGGACGGATTGACTGCCTTGCCTGTCCTGCCTGCATGCCTGCCTGCAAACTTTGCTGCAAGCCTTGCTGCCAACCTTCCTGCCAGCCTCCTGGCCAGCCTCCCTGCCAGCCTTGCTCTCTGCCTGCCTGGCAGTCTTGCTGCCAGTCTGCCTTCCAGCCTCCCTGCCAGCCAGTCTGCCTGCCAGCCTTGGTGCCTGCCTGCCTGCCTTCCTGCCAGGCTTCCTGCCAGGCTTCCTGCCAGCCTTGCTGCCTGCCTGCCTGCCTGCCTTCGTGCCTACCTGCCTGCCAGCCTTCCTGCCAGCCTTGGTGCCAGCCTTCCTGCCAGCCTTGGTGGCAGCCTTCCTGCCAGCCTTGGTGCCTGCCAGCCTCCCTGCCAGCCAGCAACCCCACAACCATGGGGAAGAAGTGAAAGCCTCAGCAACCTGCCGCCATCCCTGGCAAGAGGGACAGGGCCACCCTCCCGCCCCTTGTCCCTGACTCTGCTTCTGCTGGGGCTTCTGCTGCTCAGGCTCGCTCTTCTGGTGCTGGAGCTTCTGCTGAAGTTGCTCCTGGCGGTGGTGCTTATGCTGGTGCTTGCTCTGCTGCTGCTGATCCTGGTTCTGCTGGAGCTGCTGGTGCTGGTGCTGGTGCTGCTGCTGCTGCTGCTGATCCAGCTGGTGCTGTTGCTGCTGTTGCTGCTGATCCTGCTGGTGCTGGTGCTGGTGCTGCTGCTGCTGATGATTATGATCCTGCTGGTGATGATGATGATGATGATGATTATGATCCTGCTGGTGAGGATGATGATGATGATGATGATGATGATGATTCTGCTGTTGTTGCTGCTGGTGGTGGTGATGTGGAGGAACAGCCCCTACTACCTGGGAGCCCCTCTGATGAGGACCCATCTGGTCCAGTCAAAGGGAGGAAGAGGCGTATGCGACAACGGGAGAGGAGGCAATACTCCATTGAGGAGGAACATGAGGATGAGGTGCTGGAGTGGCTGAGAGAGAATGACTATCTGTGGCAGAAGGGACACCGGCTGTACAGGGACACCAAGCGGAAGCATGCTGCTAGGAGAGAGAAGGCGGAGAGTATGGGCTACACTTTGGAGGTGCTCCTCGGTTGGTGGAAGCACATGCACACCTGGTACGGGATGCTGCACCTGAAGAAATCTGGCCAGGCCGCGGTAAAGCTGACGGACAGAGAGACCTACATCATGGCCAGGTACAGCTTCCTGGAGGGTGAGATCCGCCACCGAGGAGCACCAGGAGCCCCTCTCACTACCCTCTCTCTCCGGCAGCCTGCTGAGAGCCAGTCCTCTTCCGGCCGAGAGTCAGTCCCTGTCTCCAGGCAGGTTTCTGTGGAGTGTGCCACGGCAGAGAACCCGCGGACAGTTGTTGTAACCGTGGTGGAGTGCGTGGAGGACTCTCTGGTGCGGTGGGAGAAAAGAGACGGCACGTCCACCACAGCCGTAGCCGCATCCACCCCTCCCAGCTCCACCTCCACAGAAAGGCAGAGATCCAGACAGCAGGAGGGGCAGAGCCACACTGTCCTGTTGGAGATCAGGGACACCATCCGCACCAGCATAGATCTCCTCTCTCAGCTGGTCCACACCGACTCCTCATCCTCCAACCGCAAGCCCTTCCTCACCTATGTCAACCAGACCCTCAGGGACATGGCGGAACCCCAGTACCAGGTGGTGAAGGTGATTCACAACTCTCCAGATCCAGAGGAACCTGCTCCCACCAAGTCCAGGTCTGCCCCTCCACCACAGGTGATGTCCCTCCCATTCCAAGGCTTCCCACAGGCCCTCACCTACCAGGGCTACAGCTACCAGGAGGTTCAGCAGCACAGGCAGCAGCCCTTCCCAGTCCAGGCACAAAGTCATCGGGCGACACCGTTGGCACTGGTTCCACTGATGCCACCGATGCCACCCACGCCAATGATGCCACCGATGACATTGATGCCACCCATGCCACCAATGCCACCAACACCAGTCCTCACTCAGCAGCAGACCAGACAGCCCCACTACACTGCTCCTTCCTCCACCCCACAGCCAAGCCCGGCCTCAGTACATCTGTCCTCGGTGTTTGGGCTGACACCACATGGCATGGAGGAAGGAGCTCTCAACATCACGGGGCTGAGCCAGCTGTCCGAGAGCTTTCTCAACACACCATCACCTGTTGTCCTCTCGGGGCCAGGCACCCCAATGGTGCTTCAGACCAGCACTCCAGCACCAGCCATTTCCACAGCACCTGGACCCTTCACCCCTGAGACTGGGCACACCTCCGAGTGACCAAGAGGAGTGCCAGAGATTGGCTGGCTGGCTACCTGTGGACTTTATTTGGACACTTGACTTGGGTTAATTTTCTTTTACAGCTTGTTGTTCAATAAAGTCTATCTTTGATTCACACACTTGCTTCATTTCTTTTTTTTAATAAAGTCTTGGTGGAAACTTTTAGAAATGGTTCAAGCCTTTGCATGCTTGTGGGATGGGTTAAGATAGCAGGGGGGTGGGCAGGGGTACCTGTGGAATGAGCAGGGATACCTTTGGGATGGGTAATAGCTGTGGGATAGATGAACCTCCAGTGCAAGCATAGTGGGACTGTATGGTCCACCCTCCCAGGTGCCACACCTATGGTCATTCATTATCAATACTAATGTAAAAGCCATGTCACACTGCCCAACGGATGCAAAAAGGACACAGCGGACGAACAAAATGTTCCATCCGTTTTTATCCGCTCTCAAAAGGGGCAAAAATTTGCATAACCGGAGCGGATAACACGGACGCATGGAGGACACAGGGCGGATGCAAAGCAGATGTGGAACGGAAGCCCAGCGGATGGAAGCAGATGGCACATCCGCAGGGCTTCCGGGGGGCCTCAGCAAAGCGGACGCGGAATGGATGAAGTGGATGCAGAGCGGATGCACAGCAGATGAAGCGGATGCCCAGCAGATGCCCAGCGGAAGCCTAGTGGATGCCTGGCATTAATTGCGCATGCGGGGAGGAAGCATTGCGTCAGCCCTGCAGATATAACGTAAGCAGCTCGGAAGCAGGTCGCCATTCAGAGGAAAGACCTGCTTGCCCGGAAGGATTGGCTGCCTAGCCTGCCCTGCCTGCATGTCTGCCTGCCAGCCTTGCTGCCAGCCTTGGTGCTAGCCTCCCTGCCAGCCTTGGTTCCTGCCAGCCTCCCTGCCAGCCAGCAACCCCACAACCATGTGGAAGCACAGCAAGCCTCAGCCATCTGCTGCCAGCCCTTGCAAGAGGGACAGGGCTACCATCCTGCCCCCTGGCCCTCACTCTGGTTCTGCTGGGGCTTCTGCAGCACGCGCTCGCTCTTGGGGCTGGGGCTTCTTCTGCTTCTGCTTCTGCTTCTGCTTCTGCTTCTGGAGGAGCTGATGACAAGCACTCCAGCACCAGCCACCTCCACAGCACCTGCACCCTTCACCCCTGAGACTGAGCGACCAAGAGGAGTGCCAGAGACTCATTTTTGTCTTATAGTTTGTTGTTAATAAAGTCTATTTTTGATTTACACACTTGCTTCATTTCTTTTTTTTAATAAAGTCTTGCTGAAAACTTTTAGAAATGGTTTAAGCCTTTGCTTGCTTGTGGGATGGGTAAGGATAGCTTTGGAATGGGTTAGGATACCTGTGGATTGGGTAATAGTTGTGGGATGGGTTAGGATAGCAGTGGGATAGATAAACCTCCAGTGCAAGCATAGTGGGACTGTATGGTCCATCCTCCCAAGTGCCACACCTATGGCCCTTTATTATCAATAACGATATAATCAATCATCCACACATGTCAACATAAACACAACTCTTTATTAAACACCCTGTTCATTGTAGGCCAACCAAACATACATGGCCCAATCTCATCTGTGTGATGAGACAGTCTGAAGGAAGCATCCATCAAGCGTTTACCATCCTGTTTCAGGAGGTTGCGCTGCTTCTTCGCCTCACATGAGGCTCTGTTGGGACCTTGCACATCCTCAGTGTCGATCAGGTTTTGCCCTTGTCTCCATTCCCCAGGCTCCATGTCCCCATTGCCTTGTTCATGGTCCACAAGCCTGTTCTGCAACACTGGGTAGCGGGTGCCAATGAGATTGTGCAGGATGCAGCAAGCTTCCACGATCCTCCTCATGGTCTGTGGGCTATGCTGCATGGTGGTGAGAAGTACCTGGAACCTGTTAGCCAGGATGCCAAAGGCATTCTCCACCACCCGTCTTGCCCTGGACAGCCTGTAGTTGAAGATCCTCTCTTCATGGGTGAGGTATTTGGAGGTGTAGGGCTTCATGAGGTAGGTTCTGAGGGAGAAGGCGTCATCCCCCATGATGAAGTAGGGCACTTCTTGCTTGTCGTTGGGTAGCGGGTCAGGATCTGGGAAGCCCACAATGAGGTTGCTTTCCAGCCCCTCCTTGAGGTGACTGGCGTTGTATACCTGGGCATCTGAAGATGAGCCGTTGCCTGAAGCATCGATGTACATGAACTTGTAGTCAGCATTGACCATGGTGAAGAGGATGATGCTGAAGAAGCCCTTGTAGTTGTGAAAAGTGGAGCCTGACTTGGCTGGCGCTTTGTAGGCCACGTTCTTCCCATCTATGGCTCCAATGGTGTGGGGGAAGTTCCACTTCTGATACCACTGCTCTGCAACTTTCTTCCATCCTTCTTCAGTGGAGGGGCACTGGAGGAGCTCCTCCTTGTATTCTTCGATGATGGCCTGCACCACTTCTCTGACAACAAAGCTGATGGTGCTGGGTGGCACCCTCCAGCCGTACTGCATGCTCCTGTAGGTGGTCCCTGAGGCCAGGTGGCGCAGAGTGAGTGCCACCTTGAGCCCAGGTTCCACGCTGGATGGGAAGTTGGTGTTTATCTTGGTCAACCTGGGTGTCAGCCGCTGCACAACTTTGTCAAACATGGGTGGAGAAATCCTCATGAAGTTCTGTAACGCCCGAGTGTCTTCGCTCCTGAGCTCCACCATCAGCTTGTTGTACAGTCTGTCCTCTGCTCTTCTGGCGAACCATCTTTGGACCCAGACTTTTTTTGGGTGCCTCCTTTGTTTCCCGTAGTAGAGTTCACAGAGCCTGTAGATGGTTTCGCACTGTTGCAGAAGGATGATGGCTGCCAAAAGGACTTTGTCACAATCCACGGTGGACATGACTGGATGCTGTGGAAGAGTCAGAGTCAGATGAAGGCTGCAGAGGTCTGCATAGCTTGGCTGGTGTTCTGAAAGTGAAATGCAGGCGAGTTGCTCCCCCTTTTTATAGGCAGTGTAGGTGTCCCTTTGCATCCTCTAGGCATCCTCTCGGCATCCTGCAGACATCCTTAATATCTGAGATAGGTCCCCTCTGCAAATGTTTTTTCCATTTTAAACGCTTTGTTTCCGCTTGGCATCCATTCTGCATCCGTTCTGCATCTGTTCTGCGTCCGTTCCGCTTCCTCCCTGCGTCCGAGTGGATGTGAGTTGCGCGGATGCGGAGCGGATGCCTGGTGGATATAGCGGATGTGTAACGGATGTGCAATGGATGCGTAGTAGATGCGTAGCGGATGCAGAACGGACAAACTGGATACATTTTCCGCACAAAAGTTTTGGCAGCCCAAAACTTTTGGAGCGGATGAAACGTCAATAAACGGATGCTGGATGGATAGAGAGGAAGCCAAATGGAGGCAGTGAGTACATCGTGTTTTCAAACGGATGGCAAGGTTTTTTGTCCATTTTACATCGTCTTTGCATCCATTGGTTCACTGTGACATGGGCTTAATCATTGATCCAAACATGTCAACATAAACACAACTCTTTATTAAATGCCCTGTTCATTGTAGGCCCACCCAACATAGATGGCCCAATCTCATCCATGTGATGAGACAGGCTGAAGGAAGCATCCATGAATTATCTATCATCCTGTCTTGCCACTCCACCACTCCAGCTGGGGAGTTGCACCAGTGTTTCAGGAGGTTGCGCTGCTTCTTCCCTTCACATGAGGCTCTTTTGGGGCCTTGCACATCCTCAGTGTCTATCAGGTTTTGCCCTTGCCTCCATTCCCCAGGCTCCATGTCCCCATTGCCTTGTTGGAGGTCCACAAGCCTGTTCTGCAAGACTGGGTAGCGGGTGCGCATGAGATTGTGCAGGATGCAGCAAGCTTCCATGATATTACTCACGGTCTGTGGGCGATGCTGCATGGTGGTGAGAAGTACCTGGAACCTGTTGGCCAGGATGCCAAAGGAGTTCTCCACCACCCGGCTTGCCCTGGACAGCCTGTAGTTGAAGATCCTCTCTTCACGGGTGAGGAGTCTGGAGGTGTAGGGCTTCATGAGGTAGGTTCTGAGGGAGAAGGCGTCATCCCCCACGATGAAGTAGGGCACATCTTGTGTGTTGTTGGGCAGGGGTTCTGGATCTGGGAAGCCCTCAATGAGGTTGTGTTCCAGCCCCTCCTTGAGGTGACTGGTGTTGTATACCTGGGCATCTGAAGAGGAGCCGTTGCCTGAAGCATCGATGTACATGAACTTGTAGTCAGCATCAACCATGGCGAAGAGGACGATGCTGAAGAAGTCCTTGGAGTTGAAATAAGTGGACCCCGAGTTGGCTGGAGATTTGCAGGCCACGTGCTTGCCATCTATGGCTCCAACGGTGTGTGGTAAGTTCCACCTCTGATACCACTGCTCTGCAACTTTCTTCCATCCTTCTTCAGTGGAGGGGCACTGGGGGAGCTCTTCCATGTATTATTCGATGATGGCCTGCACCACTTCTCTGACCACAATGCTGATGGTGTTGTGTGGCACCCTCCAGCCATACTGCATCCTCCTGTAGGTGGTCCCTGAGGGCAGGTGGTGCAGAGTGAATGCCACCTTGAGCCCAGGTTCCAGGCTGGGCTGGAAGTTGGTGTTTGCCTTGGTCAACCTGGGTGTCAGCCGCTGCACAACTTCATCAAACATGGCTGGAGGCATCCTCATGAAGTTCTGGAATGCCCGAGTGTCTTCATTCCTGAGCTCCACCATCAGCTTGTTGTACAGTCCGTACTTCTCCCGATCCATCTTCGGACCCAGACGCTTCTTGTCCGCCTCTTTTTCTTCCTGTAGTAGAGTTCACAGAGCCTGTAGATGGCTTTGCACTGTTTCAGAAGGATGGTGGCTGCCAAAAGGACTTTGTTACGATCCACGGTGGACATGACTGGATGCTGTGGAAGAGGAAGAGTCAGATGAAGGCTGCAGAGGTCTGCATAGCTGGGCTGCTGGTCTGAAAGTGAGGTCCAGATGAGTTGCTCCCTCTTTTTATAGGCAGTATAGGTTTTCCCCTAGGTGTCCCTTTGCATCCTCTAGGCATCCTCTAGACATCCTCTAGACATCCTCTAGACATCCATAATATCCGAGATAGGTCCCCTCTGCAAACGTTTTTTCCATTTTAAATGCTTTGTTTCCATGCTGCATCCACTAGGCATCCGTTCTGCATCTGTTCCGCATCCGTTCCACTTCCTCCCTGCGTCCAAGTGGATGCGAGTTGCGCGGATATGCAGCGGATGCCTAGCTGATATAGCGGATGCGTAACAGATGCAGAACGGATGCCTAGCGGATGCAGAACAGACGCATTGGATACATTTTCTGCTCAAAAGTTTTGAGCAGCTCAAAACTTTCTGAGCAGATGAAACGTTCATAAACGGATGCTGGACGGATAGAGAGGAAGCAAAACGGAGCCTGTGAGTACAGAACGGATACATCACATTAACCAACGGATGGCAAGCTTTTTTGTCCATTTTACATCCTCTTTCCATCCATTGGTGCAGTGTGACAGGGGCTTTAGTAACAGTTATTTTAGTTCAAATTTTATAATTTAATGTCTTTCAGACCTTTTCTATCACAGTGTATCTGGAGGGTTCTGGGATTCATAATGTAAACCTAATCTTATATTCCATTCCTCCAAACAATATAGCTATTCCGTCCGGAAAAATGCGTGGTAGACCGGGTTCCAGTAAACAAGTCTTTATTTCAAACAAGCAACAGTAACGGAATGGCTGGCTAAAGCCGCGGCAGCACTTTTTACACAGGATTATAGCCAATGACATTTCTTTAACTTTGCCGCCTTTAAGCGGCTCCCTGGATTGGTTCCTAGCGAACCAATCCGCTTTCGGCCTTTCTGGCCAACCAGAATGTTCAACTTGGACTCTTCCAAGTTATACAGAACACCCCTCCCCCTTTAGTTTAGTCCTACATGAGTGACGTAGTCGCGCAGATAGGTGGGGCTTCTTCTAGTTCTATTTGACCTGCGCGGTTCATTTTTGCTGGAGACTTCGAGCGGTTCGGTTTGGATCGCTGTCTCTCTGGCTCTTCTCCATGGAACCGGCTGGAAGGGTGAGTCAGCATTGTTGCTACCGCTTGAGTTGCTCAGGCCGGGGGTTTGCCGCTCCCTCCTGGTTTTCCCAGGCAGGTAGAGCTGGCTTGGCTGGCCCCTTCCAGGACGGATTCCTCTTCACTTGGATTATTTCTGCTGGTCTCATCTAACCGTAAGTGTTCTTTTTGCTCTTTTTGATTGGTTAGATGTTCTGGATTTATTTTTAATAGTTCATTTTCACCCTCTTTTTTATTTCTTTGTATTTCCCCCTCCTCCTTAGTTGTGTTTTCGTCGATTTTTATTGTTTGAGGTTGCGCGGTTGTATTTCACTTGATGTTTTGGGAACGAAGCTGGTCTATGTGCCACTTCCACTCTCTTCCATCATCCATGGTTAGACAGTAGGATCAGGGGCCTGTTATTTGTGTGATTGTGGCTGGAAGCCAGAGAGGGTCCCCAGTGAAATTTTTTGCATAGACTAGGTCGCCGATTTCAAAAGTGCGGTATCGGCTGGATGAGTCGGGGGGGGGGGAGTGTTTCACAGGTGTAATTTGGGTGCAATCTATCTAAATGGGATCTGAGTTTCCTCCCCATTAATAATTCTGCCGGGCTCTTGTTTGTCATAATACTGGGGGTGATATGTTGTAGTGTGAGTAAATGGTTTAGCTTGTCTTGGACATCCCCATGGTCTATTTTTTCTAGGCCTTCTTTCGTAAATCTGACCATTCTCTCAGCCCTACCATTTGCTGCCGGGTGAGCCGGTGCGGTTAGTGCATGGCGTATACCTAATGAAGGTAAATACTGTTCAAATTGTATAGCGATTAGTTGTGGCCCATTGTCGGACACTAGTACATCAGGCAAACCATGAGTTGCAAATAATTTGTTTAACTGCTTGATAACAGCGTTGGTTGTCGTGGATGACATTACTATAACTTCCAACCAATTTGAGTATGCATCTACGACAATCAAAAACATATGCCCCCTAGTAGGTCCTGCAAAATCAATATGGATTCAAGGCCAGGGGCCTTGTGGGTTCTCCCAGTCTCGTATGGGTGCTTGCGGTGGAGAGGGTCTAGTTCTCTGGCACGTATTATATGTAGCTACCCAGTATTCAATATCCTTGTCTAAACCAGGCCACCAGACATAGCTCCTAGCCAGGCTTTTCATTTTTACTATTCCTGGGTGGCCTTCATGGAGCATACCCAACACTTCTTTCTTCAGTCTGGAAGGAATTACCACCCGATCACCCCATAACAAACACCTCTTTTGAATTGACAGTTCAGTCTGTCTGGTCCGAAAAGGTTTAAAATTTTCAGTTTTTTGGTTTTCCGGCCAGCCTTTACCTACCCAATTCAAAATGTGGGCAGTCACTGGGTCTTTTGCGATAGCTCCGGTGACATCATTGGCAGACAATGGCAGTTCAGGGCAGGCCTCTATTTGTAGTGTGGCGGTAGTCGGAGCTGGGTCGTCTTCTGTTGTTGGCAATGGTGCTTGACTTAATGCGCCTGCATGGGTGATTTGTTTTCCGGGTTGATGCAGCAATATATATGAGTATGCGGCTAGGAATTTTGACCATCTAGTCATTCGGGGGGGGATAAAATGTTCGGTGTGGGTTTGTTTCCCGCCAAAATTCCTAGTAACAGTTTATGGTCAGTTACAATGGAAAATGTCCTCCCATAGAGGTATTCGTGAAAACATTTAACTCCGGCGACGATTGCCAGGGCCTCTCTGTCTAGTTGGCTATAGTTGCATTCTGCTTTGGAGAGCGTTTTCGAGTAAAAGGCAATGGATGCCTCTCTTCCGTCGGGCAATCGGTGGCTCAGGATGGCACCGACTCTGAATGGTGAGGCGTGACCGTCAATGGAAGTGTGTTACTAAACTGAATAAGAACGGTGTCTGAGGTTAATAATTTTTTTATGCCTTGGAATGCTTTTTGTTCTTTATGACCCCAAGTCCAACTAGTTTTCTTATCCAGTAAACGATGTAATGGTTCTGCTATCGTTGCTTTGTGGGGGAGGGATACGTTATAGAAGTTTATTAGACCCAAAAATGCTTGCAATTCCATTTTGTTTTTTGGTTGTGGTGCGTCTTTAATAGCCTTGACTTTTTTTTCTGTAGGGTGTATACCCTCTCCGTCAATTAAATACCCAAAAAATTCGACGCGATCAGTAACTAGACAGCATTTTTTCTTTTTAACTTTCAGGCCGGATTCTCTAAATTTTCTTAGCACTTCTCTTAGTCTTGCTTCTAATTGGGTCGTGTTTTTTCACTGAAATTAGGACATCATCAAAGTATGGAAAGACCCCTTTAATTCCATTTAACAGGCGTTTCATGAGGCTTTGGAAAAGGCCTGGGGCAACGCTTACTCCAAATTGAAGTCTGTTACATTTGAATGCCCCTCTGTGAGTTACTATTATCTGTGCCTCGGCCGTTATTGGGTCTACTGGAAGTTGTTGATATGCTTGGGCTAAATCGAGCTTGGCAAAAAATTTTCCTCCCCAAAGTGAGAGCAGTAAATGCTGTACGACTGGCACCAAGTATGCGTTTTGCTGCAATGCATGGTTCAGGGTAGCCTTGTAGTCTCCGCAGATGCGTACCGACCTGTCAGGTTTTATTGGTGTTACTATTGGTGTTTCCCACCTAGTGTGGTCAATCGGTTCTATGATCCCTTGCGCAATTAATTGGTTTAATTGTTCATCTATTTTGGCTTTTAAAGCAAAGGGTACTCGTCTGACCTTTAGCCTTCTTGGTGCTATCTGGGAATCAAAACTAAAGGAAATTGAGGTCCCCCGATACTTGCCTAGAGTGCCATCGAAGACTTCCTGGAACTTGTGTATCAGGTTCTCTTCCCAATCGGTTATGGCTATTCGGCTCACTCCGGTCATTCCGATGCCCAATGGTGTGAACCATTTGATGCCCAAGAGACTGGGACAGTCTCGGTCGACTATGGTTAGTGGGAGGACTTTGGCGTGCTGTTTGTAAGTGACTTTGAAGTGTCCTAGACAGGGATCCTGTTTCCTTGGTAGTCCTTTAGAATTAATTTTTGTTTTTGAAGTTCTTTTAGTCTTATGTTTGGAACTAGCCATCTGATTATGTTCCAAGACACCATTGACAGGAAGGATCCTGAGTCGACCTCCATCTCTCAAGGGCTTCCTTCAATTTTCAGTATAATTTTGACCTTTCTCCCGCTTTCTGTCTAGGCGCTTCTGATAGTGACAGTCTGGTGGGTTTTTTCTCGGTTGCTGGTTCCTTTGCTGTGCTCCCATTTTCTGTTGGCTTGCCTCGATTCAGTTTTTAGTGGGGAATTACTGTGCCTGCTAGGACTGTTGTTTTTACGATTTCTGCAAACTCTCTCGATGTGTCTCCTTTTCTTGCAAGCCCGACAGATGGCATCAAGGAATCTGCACTCAGCTCGGGGGTGGTTCCCTCCGCAGCCAGCGCATTCTCACCAATTTCTTTTTTTGCACCTTTTTTTGTTCGCGTATAGGCGGTGGACCTCATCATCATCTTCTTCTGTTTCTGATGATGTGCCAAGGTCTTCGTGGTGTGTGGTAGAGGGAGCTTGTTTCTTTCCCCTGGGTATGGTCGTCACGTCAGTATTGGCATTCATCAGCTTCATTGTCGCCGCTGATTTTTTCGCAGCTTCTGTAGCAGTGGCTTCCGTGATCGCTTCAGTCACAGTTATACTAGGCTTATTCAATAATTTACTTTGTAACTTAGAGTCTTTTAGGCCTAAGATGACACGATCTCGCATGGCTTCATCCATGTTCTTGAATTCGCAAGATCCACCCAGATGTCGGAGGGCCGCTACAAAATCAGCGATGGTCTCATCTTCCCCTTTGGTCTCTTTTGTAGAACTCATGTCTTTTAATGAGATTTGACATCACAGGTGCGTAGTGAGCCTTTAGCATTTGATTAAGCTCAGACCAGGTCATCTGTCTCACGTCTCTGGGCTTTGCCAATGCCTTGGCCCTTCTGAACACGGTTGGCCCACAATGAGTTAGGAAGACAGCCCTCTTCTGCTGATCCGAAATTTCCTCCATTTTGTTGCTCTCTAGAAACATCAGGAAACAATCTATGTATTGATTCCCAATCTTCGTTGGGGTTGAAAGGTGTGGGCGGCACGTTATTACCAGCCATCACTTCTAGCGTGGTTTTCTTGCCGCGTGCTCGGTCTCTGCTTCAGGACGATCCCACCTTCGTCGCCTGTGTTCCGTCTGGAAAAACACGTGGAAGACCGGGTTCCAGTAAACAAGTCTTTATTTCAAACAAGCAACAGTAACAGAATGGATGGCTAAAGCCGCGGCAGCCCTTTTTATGCAGGCTTGCCTGCCGGCTTATAGCCAATGATGTTTCTTTAACTTTGCCGCCTTTAAGCGGCTCCCTGGATTGGTTCCTAGTGAACTAAACCGCTTTCGGCCTTTCTGGCCAATCAGAATGTTCAATTTGGACTCTTCCAAGTTATACAGAACAATAGCCTTTTCAAATCATAAAAGCATTCTTGTAAACAAATGAATTCCACCTGCAGTAGATGCCATAAAATCTCAACAGACTTACATGGACTGGTACTTTGTCTGAGATCTCGGCCTCACTCAGGTCTGGTACGGTGTCTAGGGCAGGCCGATGAGGCCAGGAGCCATCTGCATTTTGCAGGGATACCAACTTCAAAAAAGGAGATTCTTCCTCCTGAGGTCTGCAAGGGCTTGGGAGTTGAACTATCAGTAAATAAACAAATAAAAATCACAGCACATTGAGAATCCATCAAGGTTTATACAATATTTACCTTCAATTTACTCTTGGCTGATTTCTTCAGACTGGTCATGGCATTAAAACTACTCCTCTTCCTGAACTGAGGAATGCTAGCTCAAAATACAGAGGCAAAAATCATAGCTTCGAAGGTAAATGTACTTTTTACACAACCTTGGGAGCCTTCATCTTCCTAGGCCTAAGAACCATATTTATCCAAAATATATCTTTCTAAACACATTTAACTTTATCACGATAGCTTAGTCAAATAAAGCAATGCCTAAACAAATTTATCTGATAAGAGAAAGAACTTTTACTGGGTATAAGCATAAATTAATATACTTTAAAAAAATTAATAATCTATTAAAATACCTGTGACTGAAATATTACATTTCTAGTTTATTAATCTGAGTTGGAACCTTGGAATAAATTTTGTGTGATATTTGGTTACTAATGTGGAACTTTGAAGAGATTTAAAAATATGATTTTGAGGAGAAAATTTCTAGATTTCACATTTATCTGGTACATTAAACAACCTGTTTCACCCCCTCTCCCTTGTTCCACCCATTTCTTAGCTTTAATTACAGGTAATTCTTGGCTTACAACTACAATTGGGAATGGAGCTTCTGTCACTAAGTGAGGTGGTAGTTAAGTGAGTCATGTTCAATTTTACCACATTTTTGTCATAATTTTCAACTGAATTACCTTCAGAGAAATTTCCGAGAAGAGATTTTGGTAGGCACAAAAATTGTAGGTATCCCCTACAGTTTTTCTATTCTCACAAGTTCAAAATTCTGGAATCAGAAGTGGCTGAAATATAATCCAAACCAAACATACAGTTCCATTGTTAGCTTTGTACAATGACTGACAGGAATTATCTAGTTTGCCTTTCTGTGACATGATGTTGATGACTGGTAGAGGATCACAGTTTCTTTCTAAGACTTCTATTTCATTTTCAGAATCATCTTAGAGGAAAAAAATAAGATAAACACTCTTGCAGGAGAAACCAAAGTCCTCAAGACTAACTTTTCCTTCTCTTTCTGTCCATCCATTCCTTCTTCAAGTCTGGATGGTCTAAATTTTAGCAGATGTGGGGTGACTCACATGAGAAATCTGAAGATGGAATACTAATACTTAACTCGCAAAGAATTGACAACTTGGATTATTACATTATATTATAAACTGATCTTAGTCTAAAGATTTCAAGACTTATTTGAAATAACGATGGGCAATCTGCATTCCTCCAAATCTTATGTTGCATTGGAAATGTCCACAAGGAAGGGGATAAACAAATAAAAATGGTGGCTATAAACATCTGAATGAAGCTTCATCCTTTTCATGATGCATTTAAAAAGGGGGTGTGGGTTTTGATTCCACGGCCACTTTGGCTTTTTTGACCCCTGCACCTTTGTTGTGGCCCACAGCTTCCCCCTTTTCTTAGGCTTTCTGATTAAACAGGATTAAATATGTAAGTCACTACAGA
Source organism: Laticauda colubrina (assembly GCA_015471245.1). Taxonomy (NCBI): domain Eukaryota; kingdom Metazoa; phylum Chordata; class Lepidosauria; order Squamata; family Elapidae; genus Laticauda; species Laticauda colubrina. The sequence goes on along the minus strand of BLBF01000064.1, from coordinate 344,703 downwards.
AGTACTAAAATAATCAAGTGACCAGAAAAAAATAACAACAGCAAAGCCGTAACAGATTTTGTAGGTACTTACCACTGTCTATTAATAATAGGAAAGGTGCTGCAAAACAAGATTTGTTATTTTACTAAAATGATATATAATGCTTAGTAATCTAGCAGCCACATTTTTGTGACCACTACTTTCCAAGCTATCTTCAAAGGTCAACCTATGTAAAATGAATTTCAGTAGGCTAGCTGAGAGATGCCAGTAGAATATGTCTTATATGCATTATTTAGCTCTTCTTCCAGTGCATTACTCGTCAATTATTGCACTCCTAATCTATCCTCCTCCCCAATTAAATATGACTATTACTCAATTTTTCCCTTTCTGCTTTAAAAGAAAGTTTCAGGAATGCCTGTAGATTGTAGTTAAAAAAAGAAAACTGCCTGCAAGGTGAAATTGAAAATGTTCAACAAACTATTATTTTTCTTTCAGGCTTACAAGATTACTTCATTGAAGCAGAGGTGGGGAAAAATGACCTCTTTATGACTTGTGGACTTCAACTCCTATGGCTGGCTCAAGAATTCTGGGAGTTGAAGCCCACAAGTCATAAAAAGGCCATCGTTCCCATCGTTCTGGGAAAATGGGGAATGTCAGCTGTATTTACATGCTTCATGTGGCTTCATTCATCATTGTTGAATTCCAGTACCAGCCGTTGATCATTAAATACAATCAAAAGTCACTAAAAAGCTGCCATTCTCCCCACCCTCCAAATGGAGATAACTTTCCCAAGAAATATTTGCAACTTCCTACAAGAGAAAGTCAGAAAGATTCCTGAAAATGGAGGATGGAAGGAAAGATGAGATGGTCTAATGTAGAAGTCATTATAGGTAATAACAATAGCACTTAGACTTATATATCACTTCACAGTGCTTTACAGTCCTCTCTAAGCAGTTTACATATTGCTCCCACCAATCTGGATCCTCACTTTGGAAGGATGGAAGGCTGAGTCAACCTTGAGGTATTTAGAATGAAACTGCTGGCACCTGGCAGTCAATAGAAATAGCCTGCAGTACTGCATTCTAACCACTATGCCACTGTGGCTTCTCATCCGAATTTCTATTGCTAAGCCAGGCACTTTTAAAGTGAGTTTTGGCCTTTTTTATGACATCTTTTGCCACATTTAAGTGACTCATGCAGTCATTAAATGAATCTGGTTTCCCCCATTGTTTACTAGAAGCTGGCTATGAAGGCTACAAATGGTGATCACATGACCCTGGTTCAGTCCAACTGTCATAAATATATGCCAGTTGCCAAGTGCCTGAAATCTGCTTGCATGAACATGGGATGGGGGTGTTTCAATGAAAATTAGTCATATGTCACTTTTCATTGCTATTGATCATTAAATAAATTGTTATAAGTCACTGACCACATGTACTGTATTCATTTCTATAAAATCCCAATAAATCATTCCTACTCTTTCCGGTTCAGGCTTCTTCGGTGACAAACCGAAATCCGCCATCGTGCGTGCTTTTGATCCGTGCTCACCACTGGAATGCCCCAAACTGCCCAGATTCAGGGCTGAATCCATCCCGTAGAGGTGGTGAAGAAGGGGGATCCATCAGTGGGGTTGAGCCTCCTCTCCTCCTCCCCTTCCCAAAGGCGGTTGCAGCGGTGGTCAGAAATGGCCACTTCAAAGAAGAAACCAACCATACAAGATTGTGCAGGAGGAAGTTTAAAGGAGAAAGTTTGACTGACCAGGCTGAATGGAGAACATTTATTTAAGGTTTCTGGAACCTGAATTTTAAAGACTAAATACTATTCTTAAAAAAGATCTTAAATGATGAAAGAGAAAGGGAAATGGAATTGGATTTTTTTTCTTTCACATTGACAGTTTTAATTGACTTGGAACGTTAAGAAGAGACTTGAATAAGAAATTGATACTAATCTGCTTTGACTATAACAGGCAATTTCTAGATGAAAATAAAGTGTCAAAGGGATAAAGATTCTTGGATAATTTAAAAATTTTCTTAAAGAAAGAAAGAAAGCAGAGGAGGGAAAAAGGAAACAAGAAGGTAGAATCTGGAAAATGGGGGAGACCACCTGGAACTTAAACAAATTATAGTGGAAATTTAACAAGGCTTGCAATTGTAGCTGAAACTTTGTTACAAGATAACAAAGCCCCTGGAAAGAGAACGTGAGAAAAGAAGCAAGAAACAGTTTTGGATTATTGGATGATTCCTGGAATTTTGGATGGTGGATCTTAATGAAACAAAATAAAATCTATTAGGGATTGTTTAAAATTTTTAAAAATGGCATCACTCCTTGAAGAGTTAAAAATGAGACTTAAAGAACAAAGAGAAGAAGCACAAGAGGGAAGAGGATCTTTTGGCTTCGTATTTAAATTTTTATAAATGGAGATTTTGAACTATGAAAAACAACAAGAAACAATGGCAGAACAAGAAGGGTGGGATAAAGAAGAAGCCATCTTTAATGACCAAGCAACTTTAAGCGGGGTAAAAAAGAGTAAGGGGGGAAAGGGAGTTAAAAAAATAAGCTTTGAAGCAACAACCAAAACCAAAATAGTAATTTAAAAACAATCATAATATCAGGAAGAAGCAAAAGGCAGGATCACAGAAGGGAGAATCAGATAGAAAAGGGAATATAAAAGGGGAGGGAGTAGAAGAGAGGGAAGAGGGAAAGGAAAAGAGGCTACAAAGGACAGAAGCAAAATAAACAGGAAAAGCATACAAGAATTAAAGGTATAAACCTATTTAAAAAACACAGAGACAATGGTTAAAATTTAACTTAAGGAGAGGATTCTGCAAGGGTGCATGGGATAGCATTGTTCTATTAGAAATAGAAAAGGATTAGAAAATATGTTTAGATGATAAAAGTGACAGAAAAAATTTCTATTGATGTGTAATGGAATATTTGTTTGTAAAGAGAATAAGGCTCTGAGTGTTTTAAAAAGAAAGTTAAAAAGAAACATGGAAGATTTTTATCAATTGACAAGATGAATTTGAATAAGAATAATAATGTTATTGACTACTGTTAATAACTATTGTTTTGTTTTTTATTTACAGACAGTAATAAGTAAAATATGAAATACAGATGATTAATATACAACTGATATTATTAGGTAATGTTTGTTAAAAGAAATAGAAATGTAAAAGATTGTTATTAATATTAATGGCAGAGCTGTACTTGAATAGAATAATTATTCCATTGACTATTGTTATACATATATACACAGATATATATACTTTTTTCTTTTAAGAATTTAATGTGTATTTTTAAGGGAATGTATCAAGGAGAATTCGATTGAAAATAGTTATGTGTTATAAAATAGAGCTTAAAAATAAATGTTATAACTGTAAAGGTGTAACTTAAATTTTTAAACAAGATTTGAAAAAAGATACAAAGGTGTTACACATAATAATAATAATAATAATAACAATAACAACAACAATAATAACAACAATAATAATTTATCTATTGATTAGCCCTTGGGCTATATCAAAATGCAAAGTTCCAGCAACAATTTGTTGCTAAAATTCTCCAGTCTAGTAATTACAGGGGAAAATTTGTTTTATGAGAAAAGATAATATGAAATTGTAAAGACAGACGAAAGTGTGAAAACACTGATTAAAAAGATTTTAAAAATTAGAAAAAGATATGTAATTGAATTAAGAAAGGAATGAGATAATTTAAAATAAGGCTGTAGAAAGTAAAGAAAGGGAAAAGCTATTGAAAAAATTGTGAAAATAGTTATAAGATATGGATTAGATTGTATAAGATAAATATGTCTGTATGGAGAAGTGATAACCCGGGGTCAAACTGTTCTCAAAAAAGATACATTATTTGTATTTGTATGTTTTGTGAAAACTTAAAAAAAAGTTTTACAAAAAAATAATAATAATTCCTACTCATATATTAAACATTCAACAGTCTGACAGCTCAGGAAGGAGGTAGAAAACCAGCAATCCAGCTAGGTCATTACAAGAATATGTGAAATTGGGGCAGGGCCAGCTGTCGGAGAGAGTGGTGGTGCGAGCGATCTTCTCTGCTTTGCAAACTGCTTTTCCTCTGCCTGTGGAGTTCACTGGAGCTGTAGAAAGTCCCAAAGGGACAGCTGAAGGAGTGGGGCATCCTATGGACCATTTGTGAGTGGCAGCTGGCAGCGATCAGTAGGAGAAACCAGGATCCAATTGGACCTGGAGAAGGCGACTAGCGATGGTCACCTAGACAATCTGATGGCTGGATGGATCAACAAGCGGAATGATGGTGGACTGATTTTGATGGAAATATTCTCCTAGGCTTTATTGAGTGGAGCAGCAGAAGGGAGTGTATAGAAGAGTGGAGCCATGGAGTCTGATGAGAGCTATGAAAGTTTTGATAATAGCGGTGAGGGTGTTGGACAGCAGAAGAATTTATGGAAAGGAAACCAGGAAATAATAATAACTGAATAAAGCTGGAAGGGGCAAAAAAGAAGAGATACATAAGAGAAACTCTGTAAAGCTTTAACTTTTCATAGTCTGTGAAAAGAAAATTAATCAGAAATAGAGACTTGGAAATTTTGTGGTAGTGTCCAAAAGAACAATGACTTTGCAATATAGAGTGTGACAACTAGAAGAGACATCTGTTGGACATCTGCTGGACAGTAATTGACAGTGTCAAAAAAGAAAGAAAGAATGAAGAAGAGAACAAGAACAAGTCTGGGAGGTGACTGTTGAAATAGTGTACTGAAACATAACTATATAAACTAAATAAATTAAGTTGTTTTTTTGGGAATATCTTTATGAACTAAACCTATATTTTTAAAAATAATATATATTTATAAAACTTTAGATTATGTATGTATAATAATTTATAATTTACTCCATAAAATCTCTATTGATTATTGAATATAGCTACCATTAAATAACAATATAAATTATATCTACTGTTAAAATCACTTTATAGGATATTAGAATAGGACAGCCTAACTATACTCAGGTAATACTGGTGAGAAAATAGTATAAAGATAAAATAAGATTAGGGAATTATATAAGAGAGATAATTAGCAACACTGTTATTGTGCTATACTTATTATTGATATCTGATTGTTGACTCCCTACCTTGTGCCTAAACCTCTCTCCCCACCTCCACTGAATAAAGGGAACAAAGGGACAAAGAAAAATAGCTAAAGAATTCTATCAACAGATGATTGGCTAATGCCCAAGTAAAGCTAACAATACAAAATAAACAGTGGAGGGACAAAGAGGTAGAAGCTGTAAGTGGGATATCTTACTAAATAATAATTTTTGGAAAAATCTGTTCAATATGGCAAGCAATCCAAACTTGACAAAGATAGACGGGAAAGAAAAACACGACACAAGGTTCCATGATGACTTCTAGCCCTTCGACACAAAAATCAATAGAAGATATGATCCAGAGAGAACGATCAAATTCTTACAAGGATCTTCAAGCAATAATGTAGAATATGCAAGAAGTCATGCTAAAAAATCAAGAAGCCATGTTAAAAAACCATGAAGACTTTAAAAAAGAAATTAGCGTAATAAGAAACGACACACACAAACTGAAAGAAAGGATGTAATTAATAGATGGGAAGTTCGAAAATTCCAAGTCATTAAAAATGAACAGAAACTGGTGGAAATAGAAGAACTTTCCAAAGCAGAAAAGAGAGTCGAGGAGATGAATGAGAAACTAACTCTGGCTAACAAGGAATTAGAAACATCTGTGATCTTCTTAGAAGCACAGAGAGCTGCCCAATATCTTCTATTCCAAAATGTAAGAGAGAAAAAAGGAGAAGATCTACCAGAAAAAAATGGCTGAACTACTAGTGGGAGATTTAGAGACTGAAAAAGAGGAAATGGCCTCGGAAATGGATGAGATATACAAGGTCTAAATAAGCTACGGAAGAAGGCACCACCTCCCTAAAGAAGTTCATGTAAAATTTACCAAAAAATCAATTAGGGATGAAATTCTACATCGAACACATGATGATCAACTTGAATACAAAGGAAAACAAATAATAGTTTAAAACATTCCAAAAAGAATGTGGGATTTAAGGAGAAATTACTAGTTTTTGACAATGAGATTAAACAAAAATAATATTAATTACAGATGGCTAACATCAGAAAGCATAATGGTGACTTGGAAGGACAAAAGATACAAGGTTGACAATGTGGAAAAGGCTGATGATTTTTATAAGCAACATTGTGATATTGAAGAAGACTCAGGAGATGAAGGTGAAGAAAGTGACACAACAGAAGGAAGAGAGACAAGCAATAGAAGGAAAAGAAAGAGCACAAGAAATGGACAGACCCAAGAGAAGAGGAGAAAAAGATAAGATAGAATATTATGGAAGAAAATACGAAGAGCCAAAGGAATCTAGAATTACGAGAAGTACGAGAACAAGATATAATTAAGAAAATAGATGAAGAATATGGAACCTGGTCAATAAACATCAATGTACTAAATTCAACAATAAAATGTCAGAAAATATTCACCAAACTTCAAAAATTAAAAATTGATATAATAGCTTTGCAAGAAGTCCATATAAGACACGATCAAAAGTATCTATTAGAACAACCTATGTTAGGGAACTTGTTTGTATCATTAGATCAGCAAAAAAAAAAAAAAAGAAGTGTGGCCCTTTATGTGAAAAATAAGATTAAGGCAAAACAGATTTACAAAGATAAAGAAGGGAGAATTTTAATAGTTGAGGTTAAACAACAAAAATATAATAATTGCCTCGATATACGCACCAAATGGAGCCCAAGAACTCTTATAAAAAGCCTCTATAACATAATTAGTTGTGAATAGTTGGGGACTTCAATGCAATTGCAGACAATAAAAGAGACCATAAACATAATGATCCAAGAAAAGGGGAAAAAAGAATATTCCCCAAAACATTTTTCAATATGATTAGAGATTTAAATTTGATAGATCTTTGGAGAGAAAGAAACAATGAGGAAAGTTATTATACGTTTTATTCTAATTCACATAAAGCTTGGTCTAGGATAGACATGGTCTGGATATCGAAAGAACTAGATTCCGAAATACAAAAAGTGATTATAGAGACTTGGGCCAATCACAACCCCATAAGTTTACAGTGGAAGGGACATAAGGCCATGCCTAGATGGACTTTTCAAAGGACAATTCTCAAAGAAAAGGATTTCAAAATAATGATGGAAAAAGACATGGATATCTTTTTCAAATTGAATAAACAAGATGACATTTCAATACAGACTCTCTGAGACACTGCCAAAATATATATACATATATATATATATATATATATGTGTGCTGTTTAGCTTCCTTCGGGTATTATCACACGTCATTGTAGTTCTGTTAAAGTTGTAGCAACGTTTCAGCAGAATCTCATCTGCCATCCTCAGGCTTCTGTATGGATATGGGTCTTACAGCTCCTGGTTTTAAATTTGAGGCTGGTCCATTCTGATTGGTTGGGAGCCTGGACCTGTGTTCATTGGACTTGGAGTTTGATTGATTGGTGTTCCTGGTTTCTTCTGTCTGTTTTGTGGCTTTCATTGGCTGGCAACACTCTGTTCTTGTGTTGGAGGCTTTTAGTGCAGCTTGGCTCCGTGTGAAGGGACGGCTGCTCTTCATTAGCAAGCTGCTATTCATTAGCAAGCTGGGTTTCACCTGGGTGCCTGGTGGGGGGGATAGGTTGGAGCTATCAGAGGGAGTCTGTTTTTGCCCAGGTGTTGCCTGGCTTGTGGCATGGAGATCTTTCTATTTGAGAGTGCAGGCTTCCAAATGATTGACAGTCTGGTGGAATCATCTCTTCTATTCATGCTGTCAGGTCTTTTTTCAATCTCTATGGCTTCTCTGATGATTCTGTGGCTGGGGTTTTCTATAGTGGCTAGGGTTTTAGTGCCATTGAAGTTGATGTTGTGACCTGTGGTTTTCATGTGTTGGACTAGTGAGGAGGTGTGTTCCAGCTTTTTTTACTGCATTTTTGTGTTCATCTAGGCGGGTACTTATTCTTCTATTGGTCTGTCCAATGTATGTGGCCGGGCATGATGTACAGGGAATTTCGTATATGCCTTGGTT
>BLBF01000064.1:324009-336242 GCA_015471245.1 Laticauda colubrina | reverse complement strand
GGTCACATAGTATTCCTGCTCTTTTAACTTCCAGCTTCTCATAGCTTTTGATCTGGCTGTTTATTTCCTCCCTGTAGAGGTCAGATATTTGTTTTCTTAGGTTTTCCCGGGTACTTACATGTGTGCTGTTTAGCTTCCTTCGGGTATTATCCCACGTCATTGTAGTTCTGTTAAAGTTGTAGCAATGTTTCAGCAGAATCTCATCTGCCATCCTCAGGCTTCTTTATGGATATAGGTCTTACAGCTCCTGGTTTTAAATTTGAGGCTGGTCCATTCTGATTGGTTCGGAGCCTGGACCTGTGTTCATTGGACTTGGAGTTTGATTGATTGGTGTTCCTGGTTTCTTCTGTCTGTTTTGTGGCTTTGATTGGCTGGCAACACTCTGTTCTTGTGTTGGAGGAAACCTAAGAAAACAAATATCTGACCTCTACAGGGAGGAAATAAACAGCCTCAAATTGAGGCACTACACCAGAAAGAACCCAATAATAAAAATCTGAAAAGTAAATTAGATCTTCTCAAATATAAACTACATATTTTTGAGACAGAGAGGCTTGCACAACAAGTCAAATTAACCAAACAAAATTATTTCAAAAATGCCAATAAACCTGGATGTTGGTTGGCATAAAAATTAAGAAACTATAGAGAAAAACAATGAATACATAAATTTCAAGATGAAGAAGGGTAGATATATATACCATGACAAGAATTTAAAAAAAGATATTTCCCAGAGATTCTACATGAAACTATACACAAGAAATGAAAGTTACTCAAAAGAAAGGATCAGGGCTATTTAAGCAAAACTGAATTACCAAAGATTCCAGAAATTATGAAATCAATGTTTAACAGAGAAATTATTATGACAGAAGCGGTTAAGGCAATCAACAAACAAAAAAATAACAAAGCATCTGGACCAGATGGCATTCCAGTTGAGCTATACAAAAACTTCAGAACACCTTGATTTTCAATGCAGTACTTTATGAAGGGAAAAATATCAAAATCACAGAGAGAGGCTAATATAGTGTTGATTAAAAAAGAAGATACCGACCAGACATGAATTCAAAATTATATCTCTCTTAAATACAGATTATAAAATATTCACAACGATTGTGGCCTAGAGACTCAAAAATTATTTAAATAAATTCATACATAGCGATCAGAATGGCTTCCTCCCAAATAGACAAACAAAATACAATGTGAGAATAGTCTTAAATGCTCGCGAATGTTATGACAATCACTGTGACCAATAGGCAGTCTTGTTATTATGAGACACTCAGAAAGCTTTTGACAATGTAAATTGGCTTTTTTAAAATACAACAATTAAAATACATGTATATTGGTGAAAATTTCTTAAATACAATTACGGCAATATACACACAACAAGAAGCAAAAATAGTATTAAATGGAGAATTGACAAGCAATTTTTACATACAAACAGGCACGAGACAAGGCTGCCCTCTATTCCCATTATTATTCATATACACATTAGAAGTCTTAATGAGAATAATTAGACAAGAGTCCAGATCAAAGGACTGGAAATTAAAAAATAAAATTTTAAACTACAAGCATATGCCGATGACTTAGTATTTTTTGGGGGGAAGATCCTGAACAAACAGGTCCAAAATTACTAGAAAAAGTTGAAGAATACGGAGCAGTAGCTGGTTTGAAAATAAATAAAAATAAAACAAAAATCATAATTAAGAACATGACCAGCAAACAAAAAGAAAACCTTGTCAAGTTATTAGATATTCAAATAGTGCAAAAAACAAAATATCTAGGAATCACTATCTTGGCACATTGCTTAACAATTAAGGAGGATAACTATGAGAACCTTTGAAACAAATGAAAAAAGATCTAGAAAACTGGAATAACCTTCAACTATCATTATTAGGCAGAATTTGGCAATCAAAATGAACATATTATAGAAAATCTTGTTTCTATTTCAAATATACCGATTAAATTAGAATTTTTTGAAAAAAAGATCTGAATAAAATGTTGTTAAATTTTGTGTGGCAGGGTAAGAGACCAAGAATTAAATCAAAACATTTACAAGATGCAAAAGAAAGAGGGGGTTAGGCTTTCTGGATTGGGAATTGTATTATCAAGTGGCTTACTTTAACATGGATTAAGGATTAGATAAATTTGGGGAAAAAAGACTCCTACATTTAGAAGGGCATAATATACAACAGGGCTGGCATGCATATTTGTGACATACTGTTGCATAGACATACTGTTGCAACAGATCCTGTTTCCAAATCAGGACACAAGACCACGAAAGGTTGGAGAATACAGGTTTATTTTGCGCAAAAGGTTCAGAGCATTCACATGACAAATTCTGAACTCCCTCGCTTTGCCTAAGACAACACTTTTATATTCAATATGACCTTATCACAGATCTAGGCGTTACCCTTATGACCGTTTACCAATAAAAATGGGTAATATGATATACTTTTCTACAGTTTCATAAAGAAAGTATAAAGAGAAAATAACAAGTATATTTTTGATTATTCAATTATCTTACATCATCTGTTATTTTCCATGTTCACCCACGTTTACACTGAAGTGGTTAATTCAAGTTCCTCAGTTCAGAAACTTTGTGGGTTACACAATGTTATGCTAGGAAAGCAACAGGAAGCTGGGACCTTTGCTAAATATGACTTATTGAACTCTAAAATATGTTTTGTATGCTTTATATGAAATGTGTTTTGTATTTTATTCTTCCACTGCTTCAATATGACACAACAGTATTTTTTGAAGCAAAAAATCTGGCAAGTTCTAGTCTTAATTTGGAATAAAATAAGAAAGTAACACCATATGGAAACTCTAAGATGGATCTCTTCCTTAGAAGCAATATTATATCTGAATCTCTGCAATCAAAAAAATGGCAATTACAAATAAAGATATTTTAACAGATGAAGGCCGGTTAAAACAAAGACTGGAACTTAGCCAGCAAGTTATAATGTTGGAATGATGGGCATATCTCAAAGTACAATCTAGATATGAAAGGGACAAAAAATAATGGGGAATCAATTGCCAAGATATAATATTGGATAAAATATTATTAGGATCAGAGAAGAAACAAAAAAATAAATTGTACAATTATTTATTTAATAATAAAATGTATGAAGAGCAGGTGAAAGAACCAGTGTTAACATGGGCTAATGAGTTTAGCCATAACATAAACTTAGATCAATGGCAGCAAATTTGGGACTGGAATAAAAAGATTACGTTAGCTACATCCTACAAAGAAAATCTGTTTAAGAGGTTTTACAGATGGCACATTTCCACCGGCCAGCCTAGCCAAAATGTATAGTTCTCAATCATCTACATGCTGGAAATGTTCAAGAGAACAGGGCACTTATTATCATATGTGGTGGGAGTGCAAAAAAAAATAATAATACAAGAATTTTGACATAAAATTTGGATAAAATAAATGTTGGATCTAAAAATTAATTACATACCAGAAATGTTTCGAGAATAGTAAATGAGAACTTTAAAAAAGCAGATACTTACTTAATCATTCATGTAAGTACAGCTGCAAGGTTACTGCTTGCCCAAACATGGAAGTTAAAAGAAATACCAAATGACAAAGCAATAAGAGAAAATATTTTTCAATGTGCTGAATTAGATAGTATGAGTGAGACTCTTCAGAATTCTATGCAGTATAGGAAAAGTTCTATGTATGGAGGGATATAAAAGGAAGTCTACAAAATGTGGATTAGAATTTAAGATGAGACTGAATTGTAATATGAAGAAAAAAATGATATAAAGAGAATGTAAATATGTATATAGCTGTACATATGTATAAAAATGCTTAATTGTTTAATGATAACTTGCTTATATAACAATGTATAGATTAACATATATGTGAAAAAAAGTTCACCATGTTCAATGTTTTTAAAGTTCAACTTCAATAAAATTATTAAAAAAAAACAATAATATGATATGTTGATGATACCTGGTAATCAATAACAGTAGATACCTGCCACTTGCTCTGCCAACTGCTGGGCAGCTAAAATCCAGGGAGCACTGGGCTTTTTAACAGAAGCTCCACTAGGTAAGACTCCAAACTATCTGGAGAAGCTCAGCTGCAAATCGGACCCTCATTTGATTTATTGGCCACTCAAGGCCTGGGACTGATCCGCTGTCTTTTGCTCCCAACTCACATGAAAGGGGGACATCTCAGTGGAGGAGAGGTCCTTGAACTGGCTTGCCCAGCTCTGTGTTCACACCCACATAGGCTGTCTGAGAACAGACCACTCCAGAGCTCAGGCTTGTCTCTAGTGCCAGGAGCCGCTTTTCCTCCACCATCTCCTTGTCCTAATTCCTGCAATAGCGCCTGAGCCGCAAGACAGTGAACAGGGAGCCTGCACAGAAAGGGCAGGGATGGGTAGAAAAAGAGCTGACATTACATCACATACCAAGCTTTAATTGATTGTCAGTTCCTTCTGTATCATAGTTTTTGCCCAGAGGGTCAGCTGACAGTAAATACAGGAAAAAGTTAATGGCAACGGCTTGTTTTGCATTTTAACTCATGAAGCTGAAAAATCTAGGCTAAAAAGACCTCTCCTTGTTCAGTCTCTTCTCTGAAAAGAAAAGAAGCAGAGCCTGAATGTATCCCTTGCGGAACACTTCTATAACCTGGAAGTGACATGAAATAACACATGTGGGTTTTTTTTGCATTGACTTGGGCTGTTAGACTTTAGTCAATCAATGTCTTCTTAACTATGTTCATTCTGAAAACTGACAGAACAATTATGAAACCAGCCAAATCTCTTGACTAAAGGATATGAATCCAGAGGGCAAGAGATGACACATCTGAGCAATAAAGTTGATTAAGGTAGTGGCTTCCTACTTTCATTTGGCATTAACATACAAAGGACATATTGTTTCCAAGAAGAAATGACTGTGCTGGGCGAAAAGCACCTCTCTTTGAATTAACAAAACAGCTTTATCTTTTTCTTGGTTCATAATCTACTCCTGGCTGCATTATGTATGAAGAGATAGCTAGGAGCAGCTCATGAAGAAACTCTGTGAACATGAAAAAAGAGGCATCTGCTTCAGGATTCAGAGACATGATTTGAATGTGCTCCCACTAACACACTAATGTGCCTCTTTTAAAGGGTTTGTTCAGACTTGGGTTCCACCTTGAAGGAAAAGTTCTGGGTTCTACCTATCTGTCTTCTCAAGTTGGAGTGAGAATTTTGTTGTTTCTGTGGGACTCTCATTTTGGAAATTATACCGAACAATGGCTGTCCCCTCCATGGAGCCTGCTGTCTGCATAAAAGCAAAAGAAAGGAAGGGAAATTCTTTCTGAGAACCAGGATGTTTTGGAATTAGAACTGCCAAGGAAGGGCCACTGAAATACCCTTAGCTGAGCCAGCACAAGGCATAGTCCACACCACAGGAGGGAGGATTTCTCAAGTTGGTGGGCCTCAGGTCGATCACTTGCCTGAAGTTGGCCCTGGATCTGGGCATAGATGAGGTAGCACTGACCTTAGAAAATGACTTGAGGACCTGATCCCACAGGTTTGGCCTCAAGGCCAGATGGCAGTTCCCAGTTCAGAGAGATCCCCAATACCGCTGGCTGAACTGCCTTCTTCAGACTTTGCAAAGCCTGCAGGAAACAGGAATTTTATGAAGAAGCAGTATAAGATTTCAGGATCCTCTGAGAAATAAAATACAAAATTTACTTTGAAAATGTCAAAGTTATTATTGCTTTAGTATTCAGCTTATGAAATAGTGTCTTTAAAAAAAAGCTTTGGATAAACCAGATGTTCTATTCTGCTTCATACACACACAAAAACACATCACACAAATGATTTCTGGACTTTGAGACACCTGCCCTAACAATTCATAGAATATATCTATAACTCTAAATATGTACATGTAGATATCTGCATAGTTATGCAGATAATTGCTTTAGTCTGGCAAGATCCTGTTTGTAGATGACCAACAATAAAGAAACTACTCTGAGTAAGTCTTTGTATTGTTCTTGGTTCCTTGGGCCTGACCCTGAGCAAATTCAGACAAAGGCAGGACAGAAAATCAGGGAATTAGAAATTAAGCTTTACAAGGAGAAACTGAAGGAGCTGGATATATTTAATTTTAAGAAAAGGTGGCTGAGGAAGGATATGGTGGCATTTTTAAATACCTATTGGTAATTGTTCCATATTAACATTCTTGAAATACTCTAACCTGATTGGCTAAGATGGACTGCACTGTGATTGGACAGAAGAACAACGGTGATTGGTCAGTAAAGAATCTCCTGCAATAGGCCGAGATGATCACGGGAGATTCAGAAGGCTGTCATTGGATAAGAGCCGCCAGCAAACTCTATAAGAAGAGCTGCCGCGGCTTGCAGGTCCAGCACAGATCTATACAATTTAATAAAGAGCTGAGGTTACGCTGGTCTTGAGTCTCTTTTTCTGGCGCCTGTACAATAATGAATTGCATGACCTTAAAAACTTCTAAATAAATTGCAGGGGACGTGCACAAGTGCACCAACGTGCCTACTGTCCCTGTCCTATTGTTTCTTTTATTTTTCTTATATGTATTCATTTCATGTATTCATAACTATGTTTATCCTTATACTTATTATCTTGTAAACAATTGACAAATTAAATAAATAATAAATGAATAAACTCATGGTCCTGAGCTCCTAAATGAAAGGAAGGATATAAATCCAACAAACAAACAAACCAACGAGATTAATTATCTTATTCCAGAATGTCGGATATGGCATATTGGGTTTAATTTGAAGAAGACGGATTTTGGTTGAAAGTCAGACTCATCTTTTTAAAAAGAACAGTTCAACTGGAAAAAGTTATTTAGAGAAGTAACCAGGCTTTCATTCATTTGATGTGTTCAGATGAAATGAAACAAATTAGGATGCTTCAATTTGGGTTTCTGCTCTTAAAAGGGCACTAAACTCAATAGCCTAAATAGTCCTTTTTATGATTCTATGAATTAAATCTTTCAACTTTAATTAATCCTAAATAAAATGTTTCACATTGAGTTGACATTTCAGAGATATTTCTTTAGTATACAGAAGCTATTTCATCCCATCTGGAAGCTTCTAATCTAGGAACAGCTATGACATAATAATGTTATTATTAATCCCCAAATCATTCAAATTGTTCTGTCCGGAAAAACGTGAGGTAGACCGGGTTTCAACAGTAAAAGTCTTTATTTCAACAGTAAAGCCCATGTCACACTGAAAAAACGGATGCAAAGAGGATGTAAAATGGACAAAAAAGCTTGCCATCCGTTGCAAAACGCGATGTACTCACTGCCTCCATTTTGCTTCCTCTCTACCCGTCCGTTGGCTCCGTCGATCTCGGGAGATCATGGAAAATTCACATCATGGAAATGGACATGAAATGTGCTGAGTCTGTGGTGGAACCGCTCTCGTCCTTTGCATTCTGTGTGACCGTTTTTCTCGCCATCGAATATTTCTTCTTTCCTCAGCTGCCTTGATGATGTTTCTGGTGGCTGTTCGCCAACCTTGGCGATTTGAGGCCATGGTCTCGAGCTGAGAGGGGTTGAATCCACCAGCTTTAAGATCTCGCTTGCAGACGTCCTTGTAGCAGAGAGCTGGGCGTCCAGTACGCCTTGTGCCAGTGGCAAGCTCTCCAAAAAGTATGCTTTTAGGTATATGGTCGTCGTCCATGCGGATGACATGGCCCAACCAACGCAGGCATCTTGCTGTCAGCAAGGCATACATACTTGGCAACCTTGCCTTGGCCAGGACATCATCGTTGGTTATATGATCTTGCCAGGTGATACGAAGGAGTCTGCGGAGGCAACGAAGGTGAAAGGCGTTCAGCCTGCGCTCCTGATGAGAGTAGAGTGTCCATGCTTCACTGCCATAGAGGAGGGTACTCAAAACAACTGCCCGATAGACTTTCATCTTTGTGTTGGTAGTCAGCATAACAATGTCCCACACTCTTTTTTTCAGGCGGGCCATTGCTGCTGCTGCCTTGCCAATCCTAGCATTCAAATCAGAGTCAAGAGAGAGGTTGTTCGCAAGTGTAGAACTGAGATAGGTGAATTTGTCTACCATCATGAGGGTGTGTTCGCCAATGGAGATGCTTGGAGCACCACTGACATCCTGGCACATAACCTCTGTTTTCTTCAGACTGATGGTTAGTCCAAACTTGTTGCATGCAGCTGCAAAGCGGTCAATAAGTCGCTGCAGGGCCTCCTCTGAGTGCGCAGCAAGGGCGGCATCATCTGCAAACAGTAATTCTCTGATGAGGATTTTCGTAACTTTCGTTTTGGCTCGCAGACGCGCGATGTTGAATAATCCACCGTTGCTCCTGGTGCGTATGAATACGCCGTCATCAGACTCATCAAATGCATATGAGAGGAGTAAGGAGAAGAATATTCCAAAGAGTGTAGGGGCAAGAACGCATCCCTGTTTGACACCGTTTTTGATTGGGAAGGGTTCAGAGCACGACCCACCGAATTGGACAGTCCCATTCATGTCATCATTCAAAGACACAATCATTCTCAGAAGTTTGGGGGGGCATCCAATGCGCTGGAGGAGGGCAAACAGTCCATCTCGACTGACCAAGTCGAAGGCCTTGGTTAGGTCTATGAAGGCGAGATAAAGCGGCTGTCTCTGTTCACAGCATTTCTCCTGGAGTTGTCTTACGGAGAAAACCATGTCGATGGTCGATCTGGCGGCTCTAAAGCTGCACTGTGCCTCTGGGTAGACACGATTAGCGAGAATTTGCAGTCTGTCGAGAAGAACACGTGCATAGGCTTTACCGACAGTGCTTAGCAGCGATATACCATGGTAGTTGTTACAGTCACTTCTTTCTCCTTTGTTTTTGTACAGCATGATAAACTTGGTGTCACGCATGTCTTTGGGTACAGCTCCTTCCTCCCAGCATTGTACTAAGAGTTCATGTAGGTGTTCCAGGAGAGAGCTATCTTTTGCCATCTTCACTACTTCAGGTGGGATGTTGTCACTGCTTGCGGCCTTGCTGTTGGCTAGGGAATCGATGGCTTTACTAAGCTCTTCCATTGTGGGTGTGGCATCCAGCTCGTCCATTCTGGGAAGTACTCGGGTTTTCTCAAGTGCTGAGTGGGTGACAGTGGTCTTTCTCGAGTAAAGTTCCTGGTAGTGCTCAGCCCACCTTTCCATCTGTTTGCTGCGGTCAGTGATGACTAGGCCTTCCGCTGACTTGAGTGGGGCGATCTTGATCGCACTTGGACCATAAGCCTTTTTCATTCCTTCATATATTCCATGCACATTTCCCAGATCGACAGAAAGCTGGATGTTCTGGCAGAGATCAAGCCAGTAATAATTTGCACAGCGCCTAGCAACCCTTTGTGCATCGCTATGAGCAGCACGGAGTGCTGCGAGTGTCTTAGTAGAGGGGTCTCTCTTGTAGGCAAGGAGAGCATCACGCTTCACAGCTATGACGGGTTCGATCACAGCGGCTCCTGCCTCAAACCAGACTTCTTGTTTCCTTTGTTTTCTGCCAAAAGTATCGAGAGCAGTCTGGAACATAGCCTCACGGATGTGGTTCCACCTCAACGTGGCACTATCTGTTGGACAGTCTTCCAGGGCGTTGTTGATGGTTCTGGCAAAGCTTTCACGTAGCTCAGGTATAGCGGTTCTGACTGTATTGATGTAAGGCCAAGGCTTCTGCTTCAATCGGTAAACATGTTTGGGGAGGAGGCGTATCTTGCTGGCGACCAGAGAATGGTCTGTGTCACAGTCGGCACTGTGGAAGCTGCGCGTAACAAGCACTTGATTCAGAAGTGATCTTCGAGTGATGATGTGGTCTAGTTGATGCCAATCGCAAGACCTGGGATGTCTCCACGACACCCTATGGTGGGGCTTAGTCGGGAAGAAGGTGTTGGTGATACAGAGGTCGTTATAAGAGCAGAGCTCAAGTAGATGCTGGCCATTGTCATTCAACTTGCCGACACCGAAGTGGCCCAAAGAAAGGGGCCAGGAGGTGTGGTCCTCTCCCACCCGGGCGTTGAAGTCACCCAGTAGAAACAGGTGCTCCTCTACAGGGATCTGCCGTATCGTCGTCTCAAGTTCCCTGTAGAACAGGTCCTTTGCCTCTACTGCAGTACAGAGCATTGGGGCGTAGACGCTGAGGATGTTTGTCAGTCCGGATGAGGTGTTGAGGCGGAGTGACAGGATTCGTGGTGTGCCTGAGGATGGTGCTTCTATAGCTTCTATGAGGGAGTTCCAGACAGCAAATCCAACTCCATAGAGCTGGTGCTCATCTGGTTCCTGCCCATGCCAAAAGAAGGTGTAATCTCTTTCCTTTATACTGCCGACACCAGGGAGTCGTGTCTCCTGCAGTGCGGCTATGTCAACCTTTAATCATTTTAATTTACGATTGAGGATAGCGATTTTTCTGAAATCATCAATCTTTTGGAGGTCGGAAGATAGGCCAGGACACATCGTTCTCACATTCCATGTTGCCAGTTTCAGCACTGGCGGTTTTGATTTCTTAGTAATCGTAATCGTTGGTGCAAAGTATACAGTCCATTTTTCGGCTTTTGGCCTACACTCCAGGCACCCACTGAAGTAGGCGGACCGTTGCGGGCCGGCACCTTATTGACTGGGGGCTGTCCAGCTTAAGGCAGGCGGTAGCTGGCCAGTGGAATCCTAGAATTCCTCCCACCGACAGGAGACAGCCCAAGACGTCCAAGCTGACACCAATATGCTTGGACTTTTAACTGGTATCTTCTGTCTCCCCGTGTTGAGCTGCTGCAGTGCAGCACTGGAGTGACCTCTCCAGGACGCGAGCCTGGGCAGAATATATGGAGGACCTGAGAATGCCGTCGCCAGGACCCCCCTCTCTAACCTTGCTGACGGGATCCAACAGAAAGGCATGCCAATACAGTTGGCGCCTGCTTGGCTGCAGGAGTTGCCGGAAGACCTTGCAGTGCAGAGATCAACCGCCTACGGGGCTCCGCTCTGGATTTTCTTTCAGGGTTTACTCCCTTAGACTTTCCCGTGTGCAGGTGATCCACAAGGCAGCGGAGGTTTGTAATCAGGGTTTTCTTTCCCCTAGACGGGCTACCTTACAAGGTTGACGAGCCCCGTCTGCCCGAAGCATCTGGTTTTCAGCTGCCAGAGACCCGCCTTTTGCCCTTTTCCTATCAGTAGAAGCAGTTTCGCCACGCGCAGGCTAGGAGTTGGACTTGTTGTCAGAGGCTATTTGAGCCGCATGCCATTGGGAGCATTTTATAAGCAATGGGAGCTTATCCCCAGTGCCACTCCCGGCTATGACAACCTTCTCTGCCCGTCCAGCATCCGTTTATTGACGTTTCATCCGCTCCGAAAGTTTTGAGCTGCCCAAACCTTTTGCGTGGAAAATGTATCCAGTTCATCCATTCTGCATCCGCTACACATCCGCTAGGCATCCACTATGCATCTATTACGCATCCGCTATATCCGCTAGGCATCCACTACGCATCCACGCAACTCGCATCCGACCAGAGGTAGGGAGGAAGCGGAACAGATGCAGAATGGATGCAGAACGGATGCCTAGCAGATGCAGCATGGAAACAAACCGTTTAAAACGGAAAAAATGTTCGCAGAAGGGACCTATCTCGGATATTAAGGATGTCTAGAGGATGCCTAGAGGATGCCTAGCAGAAAACCTATATTTCCTACAAAAAGGGGGAGCAACTCATCTGCATCTCACTTTCAGAACAGCAGCCCAGCGGTGCAGACCTCTGCAGTCTTCATTTGGCTCTTCCTCTTCCGCAGCATCCAGTCATGTCCACCGTGGATTGTAATAAAGTCCTTTCAGCAGCCACCATCATTCTGCAACAGTGTGAAGCCATCTGCAGGCTCTGTGAACTCTACTGCGAGAAGAAAAAGAGACAGCCAAAAAGAGTCTGGGTCCGAAGATGGTTCACCAGAAGAGCAGAGGACAGACTGTACAACAAGCTGATGGTGGAGCTCAGGAACGAAGACACTCGGGCATTCCAGAACTTCATGAGGATGCCTCCAGCCATGTTTGACAAAGTTGTGCAGCGGCTGACACCCAGGTTGACCAAGGTAAATACCAGCTTCCGGCCCAGCCTGGAACCTGGGCTCAAGGTGGCACTCACTCTGCACCACCTGGCCTCAGGGACCACCTACAGGAGCATGCAGTATGGCTGGAGGGTGCCACACAACACCATCAGCATTGTGGTCAGAGAAGTGGTGCAGGCCATCATCGAAGAATACAAGGAGGAGCTCCTCC
>BLBF01000064.1:232934-278158 GCA_015471245.1 Laticauda colubrina | reverse complement strand
GCCTGAAGCATCGATGTACATGAATTTGTAGTCAGCATCGACCATGGCGAAGAGGATGATGCTGAAGAAGTTCTTGTAATTGAAATAAGTGGACCCCGACTTGGCTGGAGCTTTGCAGGCCACATGCTTGCCATCGATGGCTCCAACGGTGTGTGGGAAGTTCCACCTCTGATACCACTGCTCTGCAACTTTCTTCCAACCTTCTTCAGTGGAGGGGCACTGGAGGAGCTCCTCCAGTATTCTTCGATGATGGCCTGCACCACTTCTCTGACCACAATGCTGATGATGTTTTGTGGCAACCTCCAGCCATACTGCATGCTTTTGTAGGTGGTCCCTGAGGCCAGGTGACGCAGAGTGAGTGCCACCTTGAGCCCAGGTTCCAGGCTGGGCCAGAAGTTGGTGTTTGCCTTGATCAACCTGTGTGTCAGGTGCTGCACAACTTCATCAAACATGGCTGGAGGCATCCTCATGAAGTTCTGGAATGCCCGAGTGTCTTCGTTCCTGAGCTCCACCATCAGCTTGTTGTACAGTCCATACTCTGTTCTTCTCCTGATCCATTTTCGGACCCAGACGCTTCTTGGCCGCCTCTTTTTCTTCCCGTAATAGAGTTCACAGAGCCTGTAGATGGCTTCGTACTGTTACAGAAGGATGGTGGCTGCCAAAAGGACTGTGGTACGATCCACGGTGGACATGACTGGATGCTGTGGAAGAGGAAGAGTCAGATGAAGGCTGCAGAGGTCTGCACAGGTGGGCTGCTGGTCTGAAAGTGAGATGCAGTTGAGTTGCTCCCCCTTTTTATAGGCAGTATAGGTGTCCTTTTGCATCCTCTAGGCATCCTCTAGGCATCCTCTAGACATCCTTAATATCCGAGATAGGTCCCCTCTGCGAACGTTTTTTCCACTTCAAATGCTTTGTTTCCATGCTGCATCCGTTCTGCATCCGTTCTGCATCTGTTCATCTCCCTGCGTCCGGGCGGATGCGAGTTGCGCGGATGCACAGCAGACGCCAAGCGGATATAGCGGATGCGTAACGGATGCGTAATGGATGCGTAGCGGATGCAGAACAGACGAACTGGATACATTTTCCACGCAAAAGTTTTGGGCAGCCCAAAACTTTCAGAGCGGATGAAACGTCAATAAACGGATGCTGGATGGGTAGAGAGGAAGCAAAACGGAGGCAGTGAGTACATCGCGTTTTCGAACGGATGGCAAGGTTTTTTATCCATTTTACATCATCTTTGCATCCATTGGTTCAGTGCGACATGGGCTTTAACTAATCTCCTAATGATATATTTTATAGTTTATTTTGTATTTTTTTTCTTTGGTCATTCTGTTTTTACTCCAGTTTTCACTTCTTTCCTTTCTTTCCCTTGCCATTTCCCCAAATTTCCTTTTTGACATTACTAACAAAAAATTATTCTATTACCAGAATGTCTTCTTTTATAGAATCCTCCACTAAGTCTTTCAGTCATTTATTATATATAATCAAATCAGTCTTGGATTTAGAAGTGTTCTTTCATTTATATGTATGAGTAGGCTCATACTTAAAACAATATGCAGACTTTTTTCTAAGCAGATAACTCACCAGTCACCACTCATTCATTCTTGGACTCCAATGGATCATGTAAGTTCAAAATATTGCACAATTGTTCAAAACACATAATCGGTTTTCAAAGAGGAAGCTTTGCTCTCAGTCTCCCATCATTCTTTGTTTTGCATAATGTTATTTATATTGAAAGGAAATGTGATGAGCATATATTGTATGTATATATCTACAATCTATAGCAAATTCTCCTCATATTTCTGAATGTAAACATTACCATACACTTTTATGATAAAACTTTTTGTGAGTGTGCTTAATCCTGATTCTATATGAAAGGGAAGATGACCCTATTATAATTTAAATACCTGTCGAGGATGTCCTTCAAGGTATGGCTGACTATAAATGGCCTTCAGGGGCTTTATAATCTCTGTGCCTCCTAAATCACAATCCAGCTCCTTCACGCATTGGACAGAAGTACTCATGCTCTCCTGGGTGTACTCCACATTCTGCCTGCAGAAGGTGCCAAAGAGTGAAGCTCAGCCAAGTTTCCCCAAACTACCTTTTATATGCAGTACTCCCCATCCATAATAATGTAACTCCCCTTTGTCACCTCATTGCATTATGGCCCTAGAATTCAGTACTTGCTCACCTGGGGTAGCTCCAGACTTTCCAGTTTCTAAAATGGCACTGGTCTTGTGAACATCTTCATAATATATAAGCACTTCCACATCACGGTCAAACTGGTGTCCTTCAGCCAAGGAGACCTTTGGGAAGATAAGTAAAATCAAAATTCTTTCAGGTTGTAGTTCTAACACTGCTGTAGACTCTAGGTCAGTAATGATGAACCTGTGACATATGTCAAAGATGACATGCCAGCATTCACCACAGCTAATTTCCCCCAAAAAGTATGTCCCATTATTGTACAATTTTTAGAAGCTCCAGAAACTGCCCAAGAATAGTGCAATAACTCTTGCCCAAGAGCTGTGCAATAGCTCTTGCACAGCCAGATCCTTAGATGTTGTGTGGCCTCCAGAGCTTCTAAAAATTATTTTATTTTAGTCGTATTTCATTTTTAATTATTTGATATTTTTTATATAATACATGGCATTGCATGATTGAACTGCATTTATTAAAAATAAATTACTGTATAAAGAATTATTTCTCTTTTATTCTGAGCAGCTCTACCTGTGCAGTAGTGTGGTCCTCCATCATATATTGCAGAGGATCTAGACTGCATTTTGACTCTACACGATTGATGCCATAAGAGGACTCCATCCTGGCATTGAGACTGAGTACGTAGCACAGATCTTTTGTAAGCACATGTAATTTATTAACAGTTCCCTCTTGAGAGCCTGCTAAGAGAAATAACATTTGAGATTCTGTCTATAGAAAGTGGAGAGGCTCCTGTGGGGATGGTAGCTACATGAAACTGGGGCACTAGGACAGCAATTAAAGAGGATAGATTGGATCAAGACAGCTCAGGTTCATAGCCCAATATGGCCATAATCCTCACTCTGAATTTGGATTCCAGCAGATGCTTTGCTTGAACTCCAAAGCTACACAGGGAGGAATACAATTACTACTTGGTTACCACTGAAAAAGCCAATGATAAATTAGTCTTGGCAAGAAAAGGAGTCACATATTCAAATTGAAGAATATGTTCTTTTGTCCGAGTCCCTCAACTTGCAAATCCAGCCTACTTCATGAAGATGGTATGAGAAGAAAATAGAAAAAGAAGAAAAGATGTTATATCAATATTTCTTTTCAATTTGGGAAGAAAAATAATTGGATTACATAGCTGAAAGTCTTTAGTTTCTTTGTACCTTCTTTTACTCATCTGGAGGGCACCACCTTGAAAAAATCTGGTCTATTTTGAATTCTACCCATTAATAAAA
Organism: Laticauda colubrina; assembly: GCA_015471245.1. Taxonomy (NCBI): domain Eukaryota; kingdom Metazoa; phylum Chordata; class Lepidosauria; order Squamata; family Elapidae; genus Laticauda; species Laticauda colubrina. Next base: position 274,721 of record BLBF01000064.1, on the reverse strand, counting down.
ATAAAGAAAATGGTACCGTGTTTCTCCAACAATACGGCCTCCCCCAATAGGAAGTCCTAGCATGTTTTATAGGCATAAAATCAAATTAAGCCCCTCCCCTCAAATTAAGGCCTATATTAAACATGCAAAATGGGGGGGGGGGAATGGTGGTGGTGGGGCTTGCCATGAGGAAATACTATTGTAGCATACCTGGATATGGTGCTGCCTGCGTTGACTTTGGTGTTGGAGGGGCACTTCATATCGGGAGACCTTCTACCACCATTACTTTCCCTTCTTCCTGTGCTGCTGTGGCATTTAGAGCAACGTCGTGGCGTTTGGCGCAGCTATGCTTGGCCAGCCAGGGCTCCTCCCTGCAACCAGAGTCCGGCAGAGACACTCGGCTTCAGGTGCTCCTGTCGCTTCCTTCCCTTTGCCTTCGAAGACAAAGCCAATTCTTTTAAAAATGATGCCCTATTACTGGTAAGACAAAGCCTGCCCAAGAGGGCAGCCCAACCCCACGTGGGGAGGAGAATCTCCTGGGGCTACAGCGCAGGATTGGCCCACTCTGGGAGAAGCGCCCAGCCGCTATCCCTGCCTGGCACTGGGCAGAGCATGAAGAGGTTCACCTGGGATGTCCCGCGCAGATGACAGGTGCCCGGTAGCGGAGCTCTCGCCAAGGGAGCAAGCGCCTTCCTGCCGGGCCCTCCGCTCATCCTGCCAGGACCACGCCAGAGCCGTGAGGGCTGGGCAGAGCTGGGAAAGCGAGATGTAGATGTGCGCCTGCCTGCCAAGCGAAAGAGCCAGGCCGACCTGAGCTTGGCTTCCTTCCCAAGTCCCTCCAGCCTGAACCCGAAGGGGCCACTGGGAGAGGCTGCCCGAGGCAGTGATAGCACCCACCTATCTGCTGACAGGGAGGCAAGACAACAGCAATGCTGCTTCCCTGGCCAGCGGGTCCGACTGAGAGAGCCCAAAGCTGCCCGTCCTTTCCACCCCTCACTCAGCACGTCCCCGTCCCCATGCATCTCCAAATGCGCTGGCAGCTCCAAACGCTGCAGCAGCATGGGCATCGGTGCTCACTCAGCAGGGCTAAGCTTGGAGGATGCAACACAGGCCATCACCTTGCCTCGCCATCCATGGATGGGTGGGAGCTATCACTGCCTCGGGTGGCCTGTTCTGGTGGCCCCTTCGGGTTCGGACTAGAGGGACTTGGGAAGGAAGCCAAGCTCGGGTCAGCCTGGCTCTTTCACTTGGCAGGCGGGCACACATTCACGGTTTGCTTTCCTGGCTCTGCCCAGCCCGCATGGCTCTGGCGCAGTCCTGGCAGGTTGAGCGGAGGGCCCAGTGGGGAGGCGCTTGCTGCCTTGGTGAGAACTCTGCCGCCAGGCAGGAGGGCCCGCCTGTCAGCAGCAGTGGGCACCCCAGGCAAAGCTCTTCATGCTCTGCCCGGTGCCAGGCAGGGATGGCGGCTGGCACTTTTTCTTGGGGTGGGCTGATCCTGCGCTGAGGCCCCAGGAGATTCACCTCCCCATGTGGGGTTGGGCTGCCCTCTCGGGCAGGGGAGGCTTTGTCATACCGGTAGTAGGGTGTCTTTTTAAAAAGAATTGGTTTTGTCTTCGAAGGTGAAGTGAAGGCAGCGACAGGAGCACCTGAAGCCGAGTGTCTCCGCCAGGCTCTGATTGCAGGGAGGAACCCTGGCCGGCCACGCGTGGCTGCACCAAATGCTGCAGTGTTGCTCTAAACACCGTGGCAGCACAGGGAGAAGGGAAAGCAATCGTGGCGGAAGGTCTCCCAAGGTCTCCCAAGTGCCCCACCACTGCCGAGGTCAACATCCAAGTCATTGCCATCACCCGAGGATGCAAGGGGGAGAATTAAGTCACCCCCCAAAAGACGTCCTACCCCATTTTTGGGGGGGTCAAAAAAAAAAAAAAAGGCCCAGCCTTATTTTGTGAGAAACACGGTAAAATTAAATGGAAAGGATCAATGGCAGTATGCATCCTTCTCAAGCTTCTTACTTTAAGAGGTTTTTTTTTTTTTTAATGGCAAATTATAGGTGTATTTACACAATGTGACTGAAACACTGCTAGCTGAACATCCCCAAAGAATGTACAGAACATGTCAACTCCTAGCATCGTAAATTATGCCTTCATGTCTTGTATGAATCCAGCCACAGGATTTTAGGATGAAGCTGAGTTAATTATCCCAGTGTCTGACCACATTGAGCAGAGAGGGGAGTGAAGGGGCCCCTTGGAGGCTTTACTTTGGGGACTCCATGATGGACTTGGGAACAGAGTTAGTTACCTTCAGTAATGTAGCAGGGGTTCAAGACAGCTGGCAGGACAGAATGGACAGCATCATTTGGTTCCACTGCTAGTGCTTGAACGTAGCACAGTTTCAGTGTGGCTTCCCCACCAGGAGGAAGAATGCCCAGGTTGCATGTGAAAATGTCACTGTTATTTTCTTCTCTCTCAAGCAGAAAAGCCTGGTGGCCTTCGCTCGGGGCACCGTCATATTCTTGCTCTGCCTGGGTTGAAGAAGAGGGAGAAAAAGGCAAGAATAGGAGAAGATCACAGGCAATAATAATAATAATACACTTATTGCCCAAATCATAGCAAAGGTTTTTTTTTGGTAATTTTATTGGTTTTCTATATTAAGAAAATTAGCAGCATGTTCAGGCAAAGACAATGATACTTTTATTTTAACATTCTGGAACTGGAAGAAGTACAACACATCTGTCTTGCTTTGGTACAGCCAATCAAACCTTTAGAACATTTTGAATCTTACATGTAAATCTTAAAAACAATAGGAAACTGTAAGTAAGAGAGAGAAAATTATAGAAATAATATACAAGATCATTTTAATGAGCTTTAATAGTCGGGAATCAATATATTCACCTTCATTTGTGAGATATCAACAACAGTTTAGAAGAGACACATAATTCAAGGAACATTATTAACAAATATTGAAAAGTATAAATTAGGATACATCCAAACAATGCATTTTAGTAGTCAAGTAAAGGTAAATGTTGCGTTCTCTCAGAAAGACTTGATCTCTTAAATATATTTTAAATAGTGTTGCTTTGGGAATGACTCAGAGTATGCTGAAGATATATAATGATAATGGGAAAGGAGGAAGGGAAATGCAAGAGAAAACAAAAAAGGAAGCAAGATATGGATGTATGTTATTTTCTATAACCTAAAGGCCCTGTCACACTGGCCGACGGATGCAAAACGTTAGAAAAAAGGGCACAGCGGACGAGAAAAATGTTCCATCCGTTGTTATCCACTCTCAAAAGGGGCAAAAATTTGCATAACCAGAGCGGATAACATGGAAAGGAACGGACGGGGGAGGACGTAGGGCGGATGGAAAGCGGATGCGGAACAGAAACCTAGTGGATGGAAGCGGATGGCACATCCGCAAGGCTTCCGGGGGACCGCAGCAAAGTGGACGCGGAACGAATACAGCGGATGCAGAACGGACGCCGAGCGGATGAAGCGGATGCAAAGCGGAAGCCTAGCGGATGCCTAGCGGATGCCTAGCGGATGCCTAGCAGATGCCTAGCGTTCACTGCGCATGCGGGGAGGATGCATTGCGTCAGCCCTGCGGATATAAAGGGAGGCAGCTCCCAAGCAGGTAAACATTCAGAGGAAAGACCTGCTTCCAGACACATCGAGTGCCTTGCCAGCCTTGCTGCCTGCCATCCTGCCAGCCTCCCTGCCATCCTGCCTGCCAGCCTTGGTGGTTGCCTGCCTGCAAGCCTTGCTGCCAGCCTGCCTGCCAGCCTGCCTGCCAGCCTGCCTGCTCGCCTGCCAGCCAGCCTTGCTGCCAGCCAGCAACCCCACAACCATGGGGAAGAAGAGAAAGCCTCAGCCATCTGCTGCCAGCCCTGGCAAGAGGGACAGGGCCACCCTCCCACCCCCTGGCCCTCACTCTGCTTTTGCTGGGGCTTCTGTAGCACGGGCTCACTCTTCTGCGGCTGGGGCTTCTGCTGCTTCTGCTTCTGGAGGAGCTGATGATGCTACTTATGGTGGTGGTGCTTCTGCTCGTGCTTACACTGCTGATGCTGCTTCTGGCAGTGGTGCTTCTGCTGCTGCTTACTCTGCTGCTGCTGCTTCTGGTGGTGGTGCTTCTGCTGATGCTGCTTCAGGAGGAGCTGATGATGATGCTTCTGGTGGTGCTTCTGCTGGTGCTTACTCTGCTGTAGCTGCTCCTCGTCCTGCTGTTCCTGCTGTTCCTGCTCGTGCTCCTGGTCTTGCTCGTCCTGCTCATGCTCCTGGTCTTGCTCATCCTGCTGGCGCTGCTGGCACTGCTGGCGCTGCTGGTGCTTACTCTACTGCTGCTGATCCTGGTCCTACTGGTGCTGCTGGCGCTGCTGCTGCTGCTGCTGCTGATAATGATGATGATCCTGCTGGTGCTGCTGCTGCTGCTGGTGTGGAGGAGCAGCCCCTACAACCTGGAAGCCCCTCTGATGAGGGCCCATCTGGTCCTGCCAAAGGGAGGAAAAGGCATATGCGAGAACGGGAGAGGAGGCAATACTCCATTGAGGAGGAACACGAGGATGAGGTGCTGGAGTGGCTGAGAGAGAATGAGTATCGATGGTGGAAGGGACACAGGCTCTACAGGGACACCAAAAGGAAGGAGGCTGCTTGGAGAGAGAAGGCGGAGAGTCTGGGCTACACATTGGAGGTGCTCCTCGGCTGGTGGAAACATATGCACACCTGGTACAGGAAGCTGCACCTCAAGAAATCTGGCCAGGCCACGGTCAAGCTGACAGAGAGAGAGACCTATGTGATGGCCAGGTGCAGCTTCCTGGAGGGTGAGATCCGCCACCGAGGAGCAGCCCCTCTCACTACCCTCTCTCTCCGGCAGCCTGCTGAGAGCCAGTCCTCTTCCGGCCGAGAGTCAGTCCCTGTCTCCAGGCAGGTTTCTGTGGAGCGTCCCATGGCGGAGAACCCGCAGACAGTTGTTTTAACCGTGGCGGAGTGCGCGGAGGACTCCCAGGCGCAGTGGGAGAAAGGAGATGGCACTTCCACCACAGTCCTACCCGCATCCACCCACAGCTCCACCTCCACAGAAAGGCAGAGAGCCAGACAGCAGGAGGGGCAGAGCCACACTGTCCTGCTGAGATCAGGGACACCATCCGGAGCAGCATAGATCTCCTCTCTCAGCTGGTCCACACTGACTCCTCATCCTCCAACCGCAAGCCCTTCCTCACCTATGTCAACCAGACCCTCACGGACATGGCGGAACCCCAGTACCAGGTGGTGAAGGACCGGAACACCGATCTTCTTCACAACCCTCCAGATCCAGAGGAACCTGCTCCCACCCAGTCCAGATCTGCTCCTCCACCCCAGGTGATGTCACTCCCATTCCAAGGCTTTCCACAGGCCCTCACCTACCAGGGCTACGGCTACCAGGAGGTGCAGCAGCACAGGCAGCAGCCCTTTCCAGTCCAGGCACAGGCTCATCGGGCGACACCATTGCCACCGGTTCCACTGATGCCACCAATGCCACCCAAGCCACTGATGCCACCCACGCCACTGATGCCACCCATGTCACCGATGCCACCCACGCCAGTCCTCACACAGCTGCAGACCAGACACCCCCACTACACTGCTCCTTCCTCCACCCCACAGCCAAGCCCAGCCTCAGTACATCTGTTGTCGGTATTTGGACTGACACCTCATGGCATGGAGGAAGGAGCTCTCAACATCACAGGGCTGAGCCAGCTGTCTGAAGCTTCCTCAACACACCATCACCTGTTGTCCTCTCGGGGCCAGGTACCCCAGTGGGGCTTCAGACCAGCACTCCAGCAGCAGCCACCTCCACAGCACCTGGACCCTTTACCCCTGAGACTGGGCACCCCTCCGAGTGACCGAGAAGAGTGCCAGAGACTGGGTGGCTACCTGTAGACTTTATTTGGATCCTTGACTTTGGTCATTTTTCTTTTACAGCTTGTTATTAACAAAGATTATCTTTGCTTCACACACTTGCCTCATTTATTTTTTAAAATAAAGTCTTGGTGGAAACTTTTAGAATTGGTTTAAGCCTTTGCAAGCTTGTGGGATCGGTTAAGATAGCAGTGGGGTGGGCAGGGATACCTGCGGTATGGGTAATAGCTGTGGGATGGGCAGGGATACCTGTGGGATGGGCAGGGATACCTTTGGAATGGGTAATAGCTGTGGGATAGATAAACCTCCAGTGCAAGCATAGTGGGACTGTATGGTCCACCCTCCCAGGTGCCACACCTATGGCTCTTTATTATCAATAATAATGTAATAATCACCCACACATGTCAACACAGGCACAACTCTTTATTAAATGTCATGATCGTGGTGGAAACTTTTAGAAATGGTTCAAGCCTTTGCATGCTAGTGGGATGCTTAAGGATAGCAGTGGGGTGGGCCGGGATACCTTTGGGATGGGTAATAGCTGTGGGATGGGCAGAGATGCCTGTGGGATGGGTTAGGATATCTGTGGGCTGGGTTAAGATAGCTATGGGATGGGCAGGGATACCTTTGGGATGAGTTAAGACAGCTGTGGGATGGGTTGAGATAGCTGTGGGATAGGTTGAGATAGCTGTGGGGATAGATAAACCTCCAGTGCAAGCATAGTGGGACTGTATGGGCCACGCTCCCAGGTGCTACACCTATGGCCCTTCATTATCAATACTAATGTAAGCATTGATCCACACATTTGAACATAAACACAACTCTTTATTAAATGCCCTGTTCATTGTAAAACCCCCCCCCCCAACATACATGGCCCAATCTCATCAGTGTGATGAGACAGGCTGAAGGAAGCATCCATTAATCATCTACCATCCTGTCTTGCCACTCCACTGCTCCAGCTGGGGAGTTGCACCAGTGTTTCAGGAGGTTGCGCTGCTTCTTCCCTTCACGTGGGGTTCTGTTGGGGCCTTGCACATCCTCAGTGTCTATCAGGTTTTGCCCTTGCCTCCATTCCCCAGGCTCCATATCCCCATTGCCTTGTTGGAGGTCCACAAGCCTGTTCTGCAAGACTGGGTAGCGGGTGCGCATGAGATTGTGCAGGATGCAGAATCTTCCACGATCCTCCTCACGGTCTCTTGGCGATGCTGCATGGTGGTGAGAAGTACCTGGAACCTGTTGGCCAGGATGCCAAAGGTGTTCTCCACCACCCGCCTTGCCCTGGACAGCCTGTAGTTGAAGATTCTCTTTTCATGGGTGAGGCATCTGGAGGTGTAGGGCTTCATGAGGTAGGTTCTGAGGGAGAAGGCGTCATCCCCCATGATGAAGTAGGTCACATCTTGCGTGTCGTTGGGCAGGGGGTCTGGATCTGGGAAGCCCATGATGAGGTTGCGTTCCAGCCCCTCCTTGAGATGACTGGTGTTATATACCTGGGCATCTGAAGATGAGCCATTGCCTGAAGCATCGATGTACATGAATTTGTAGTCAGCATCGACCATGGCGAAGAGGACGATGCTGAAGAAGCCCTTGTAGTTGAAATAAGTGGACCCCGACTTGGCTGGAGCTTTGCAGGCCACATGCTTGCCATCGATGGCTCCAATGGTGTGTGGGAAGTTCCACCTCTGATACCACTGATCTGCAACTTTCTTCCAACCTTCTTCAGTGGAGGGGCACTGGAGAAGCTCCTCCAGTATTCTTCGATGATGGCCTGCACCACTTCTCTGACCACAATGCTGATGGTGTTGTGTGGCACCCTCCAGCCATACTGCATGCTCCTGTAGGTGGTCCCTGAGGCCAGGTGGTGCAGAGTGAGTGCCACCTTGAGCCCAGGTTCCAGGCTTCAAACAAAAGTCAAAGATAATAAAAAAAAGTTTCTTACAGCATATAAATCACAAGAAAAAAATAAAGGAAACAGTCAGTCCACTAAAGATGGCAAGGAAGTAACAGGCAACAGAGAGAAAGCAGAACTACTTAACTCATTCTTTGCATCCATCTTCATGCAAAAAGAAACTATAGCTAAACCCCTCAAAAACATAACTGTAAAAGACAGACCAGAAATAAAAGTTAAAATAAGCAAAAAAATAGTAAGAGAACCCCTGTTCTGATCTTGATGAAAACAAATCACCGGGGCCTGATGGGTTACATTGCAGAGTTTTAAAAGAACTGGCAAATGTCAAATCATAGTCTCTCAGAGGACTGGAAAGAGCTGATGTAGTTCCCATCTTCAAAACAGGAAAAAAAGCAGACCCAGGAAACTATAGACCAATCAGCCTAACATCAGTATCCGGGAAAATACTGGAAAAGATAATAAAAAAACAGATCTGCCAGCATCTAGAAACAAGTAAAATAATAACTAGCAGTCAGCACAGGTTTGTTAAGAACAGATCATGCCAAACCAATCTTATTTCATTCTTCAACACAGTGACTAAATTAGTAGCCCAGCAAAATACTGTGGACATAAATATTTAGATTTCAGCAAGGCATTCGACAAAGTAGACCACAACTTACTTCTTAGTAGCTAGAAAAAGGTGGAATAGATAGCACCACCACTAGAAGAGGAACTTACCAAATTTGCAAATGATATTATGCTGGTAGGAATAGCTTACACACAAGAAGAATCCAGATGGATTACACCCAGATGGATCTTGACAGACTAGAACACTGGGCCATATCTAACAAAATGAAACTCAATGTAGAGAAAAGTAAAGTCCTACACTTAGGCAAGAAAAACCAAAAGTACACATAAAGACTGGGTGAAACCAGACTCAGTAGCAGTAACTGTGAGAGGGATCTTGGAGTCTTAGTGGACAACCAGCTAAATATGAGCCAGCAGTGTGCAGCAGCAGCCAAAAAATCTAATGCAACCCTAAATTGCATTAACAGAGGGATACAATCAAGATCAAGGGAAGTACTAATACCACTCTATAAAGCCTTAGTAAGACCACACCTAGAGTTCTGCATTCAGTTTTGTTCACCATATTATAAAAAAGATGTTGAGACTCTAGAAAAAGTACAGAGAACAGCAACCAGGATGATTAGGAGACTGGAAGCTAAAACATACAACGAAAGTTTGCAGGAACTGGGATTGGCTAGTCTAGTGAAGAGAAGGACCAGGAGAGGGAGACATGACAGCAGTCTTCAAATATTTGAGGGGCTGCCACAGGGAGGAAGGGGTCATGCTATTTTCTAAAGTGCCTGTACGCCAGGCAAAGAATAATGGATAGAAACTGAACAAGGAGAGATTTAACCTGGAAATAATGAGAAACTTTCTGACAGTGAGAACAATCAACCAAAGGAACAGCTTGCCCTCGGAAGTTGTGGGAGCGCCATCACTTGAGATTGTCAAGAAGAGACTGGACTGCCATTTGTCAGAAATGGTGTAGGGTCTCCCGCTTGGGCAGGGGCTTGGACTAGATAACCTACAAAATCCCTTACAACTCTGATTATCTGTTATTTTTTTAAGAAAAAATCTGCAAAGATAAAAATTAAGACCAGCTGATTCTAAGGAGCAACATGCAGAATTCTAGATATATAATTTGGGTGCATCGATGAAATCTCTGTTTGTTCTGTATGTAAAGTGGATGACTCCAAATCTACCATTCTGATTGGTTAAGGAAAAGACAAGTGGATTGGTTCACTAGGAACCAATCCAAAGAGATACCAAAAAGGCGGCAAATCTAAATAGCTGCCATTGGCTGCAAGCAGGCAAGCCAGCCTGTATAAAAGGGCTGGCCCCGGCTTCAGCCGGCGTTCCGTTACTAACTGTTAACAATAAAAGTATTTGTTGTTGGAACCCGGTCTACCTCGTGTGTTTTCCAAACAAAACACTGGCGACGAGGATGGGATCGTCCTGAACGGAACAAAACCTGCACGTGGTGATAGAAGCCCAGACTGCAACTAAGATGTCTGGAAACAACGCACCGCCCGCACCCTTCAATCCCAACGAAGAGGATTGGGATTCCTATGCTGATCGCTTCCAAATGTACTTGGAGAGCAACGAAATGGAAGGCATTTCCGAACAACGAAAGAGAGCCGTGTTCCTGACACACTGCGGAACAACCGTCTTTAAAATGGCTAAAGCCCTCGCCAAGCCTCGGGACGTTAAACAATTAACGTGGACAGAATTACAGAGACTCCTGAAAGCACACTATGCCCCGATGGTGTCTAATCTAATAAAGCGACATGAATTCTACCGAAGAGACCAGAGAGAGGGAGAAACCGTTGCCGATTTCGTCGCTGCACTCAGACAAATTGGGGGTGAGTGTGAATTCTCAAACATAGACGAGGCAATGAGAGATCGCGTGGTGTTGGGCCTGAGAGACTCAACCGCACAGAGCAAAATGCTCAACAAGCCCAACATCACCGTTACCGAAGCCATTGCGGAAGCCACCGCCGCGGAAGCTACGAAAAAATCCGCAGTAACATTCAAGAAAATGAACACGCACGGCGATGAAACATCAACCAAAGAGAAAAAGCATCCTGCCACAACGACCCATTATGAAGAGTCGGGCGAAACAAACGAATCAAGCGAGGAGGACGACGAGGTCCACCGTTTGCTCACAAACAAGAAAGAGCGCGAAAGGAGAAAGTGGCGGGAATGCGCTGGCTGCGGAGGAAACCACCCACGAGCCGAATGCAGATTCCTCGATGCCATCTGCCGACATTGCAGAAAGAGAGGGCACATCGAGAAGGTCTGCAGAAATAAAAAATCTTACAGCCCGACGAGACGCAGAAATTCCCCAACACGAGCCGAGCCAAGTCGAGCCGAAAGAAAATGGCAACAAGAAAAGCGAGCCAATACACACCAAACTGTCATTATCCAAAGCTCCCAGACGGAAAGTGGAAGAAAAATTAAAATCGTCGTAGAAATCGAGGGAAAACACTGCAAAATGGAAGTGGACTCGGGGTCCTTCCTCTCCATGGTATCATGGGACACAATTCAACAGTTAGTCCCAGGTATCAAGACCAAAGACTTGATGAAGCAGCACCTAACCCTCAAAGACTATCAGGGAAACCAAATCCCTGTGATGGGCAAAGGACATTTTCAAGTTGCCTACAAAAACCACATCAAAGTGCTTCCACTGACCATAGTCAACCAAGACAGACCAAGCCTCCTGGGCATCGAGTGGTTCGCGCCATTGGGCATCGGGATGACCGGGGTCGATCGAGTGACCACAGCCGGCTGGGAAGACGACCTCGTCAGATAATTCCACGACGCGTTTGACGGATCACTGGGCAAGTACCGGGGAAACCCTATTTCTTTCAATTTAAACCCCCAAATAGCCCCACGAAGAATAAAAGCCAGGCGAGTTCCTTTTGCACTAAAGGCAAAAATAGAGGAACAGCTGGAAAAATTAGTAGCCCAAGGGGTGTTAGAACCTGTGGACCATGCCAAGTGGGAAACGCCTATCGTCACACCCATTAAACCAGACGGGTCCATCAGAATCTGTGGTGACTATAAGGCTACCCTGAACCACGCATTACAACCAAGCGCATACCCGGTGCCCGTAGTCCAGCATTTGCTCCATTCCCTGGGAAATGGCAAAGTTTTCGCCAAACTCGACTTGGCACAAGCCTATCAACAACTCCCAGTAGACCCAGAAACAGCAGAAGCGCAGACTATTGTCACCCATAAGGGCGCATTCAAATGCCACCGACTCCAATTTGGAGTAAGCGTAGCCCCTGGCGTCTTCCAGAGTCTAATGGAACGCCTTCTAAATGGCATACAAGGAGTCGTTCCCTATTTCGACGACGTCCTAATCTCGGCCAGAGATGAACCACAATTAAGAAACAGACTAAAAAAGGTTCTGACTAAGTTTAGAGAAGCTGGCCTCAAGGTTAAAAGAGAGAAGTGCTGTCTAGTTAAAAACAACGTCGAATTCCTGGGCTACTCAATAGACGGAGAAGGCATCCACCCCACTGATAAAAAGATTAAGGCGATAAATGACGCGCCTGAACCTAAAAATAAAACGGAACTCCAGGCATTTTTAGGATTAATCAATTTCTATAATGTATTCCTGCCAAACAAAGCCACTATAGCAGAACCGCTACACCGCCTGCTAGACAAAAAGGCTACTTGGACTTGGGGTTACAAGGAAAAAAAAAGCCTTCCAAAACATTAAAAGACTGCTAACATCAACAAACGTTCTCATCCAATTTAGCGACACTCTGCCATTAACAGTGACCTGCGACGCCTCACCGTATGGAGTAGGTGCCGTCCTGAGCCACCAACTACCGGATGGCAGAGAAGCACCCGTCGCATATTATTCTAGGACTCTATCAAAAACCGAGCGGAATTATAGCCAATTGGACAGGGAAGCTCTAGCAATTGTCGCTGGAGTAAAACGTTTCCACGAATATGTATATGGGAGGACTTTTCGAATTATAACGGATCACAAGCCGTTAATGGGGATTTTGGCGGGAAACAAGCCAACACCTAACATACTTTCACCCAGAATGACGAGATGGTCAGAGTTCCTGGCGGCTTATTCCTACACTCTGACACACCGACCAGGGAAACAAATTTCCCATGCGGACGCTTTGAGCAGAGCGCCTTTGCCAACAACCGACGCAGACCCGGCACCAACGATGACAGCACTGCAAATCGAGACATGCCCCGATCTACCCATTTCAGCGTATGATGTCGCAAGAGCCACCGCGAAAGACTCATTGACTGCCCGCGTTCTTAGCTGGGTAGGTAAAGGCTGGCCGGACAATCTAAAAACTGAAAGCTCCAAACCTTTCCGGGCCAGACAGACTGAACTTTCCATACAAAAGGGGTGTTTGTTGTGGGGTGATCGGGTGGTGATCCCTGCTAAACTGCAGCCCAGGGTTCTTAGGCTTTTACATGAAGGGCACCCGGGAATGGTGAAGATGAAAAGCCTCGCCAGGAGTTACGTGTGGTGGCCGGGTATTGATAAGGACATAGAGTATTGGGTAAGCTCATGCCACAAATGCCAAACAATTAGACCATCCCCACCAAAAGCACCCGTTAAGGACTGGGAAACCCCTCGAGGACCGTGGTCAAGAATACACATTGACTTCGCGGGGCCTACCAAGGGGCATACTTTTCTGATTGTCGTTGATGCCTATTCCAATTGGCTTGAAGTAAGAATCATGCCATCAACGACAACAGAAGCCGTAATTAAGCAACTAGACAGCCTGTTTGCCACCCATGGCATACCTGACATCCTCGTTTCAGATAATGGACCACAGCTAACCAGTATACCATTTGAGCAATACCTAGCCTCCCTAGGTATAAGACATGCACTAACCGCGCCGGCTCACCCGGCTGCGAACGGCAGGGCAGAGAGAATGGTCCGGTTTACAAAAGAGGGGTTAGAACGAATGGATACTGGAGATACACAACAAAAAGTAAACCGGCTGCTCACACTGCAGCACATAACACCTAGTACTATCACAAATAAATCACCAGCAGAACTGCTTATGGGGCAAAAATTAAGATCTCACCTGGATAGGTTACACCCAAATTTCACCCCAGAGAACCCCCCTGACTCCTCAACACGGTTCAGACAATTTGAGACAGATGATTTAGTTTACGCTAAAAATTTCTCCGGGGACCCGGTATGGCCACCCGGGCAAATTACCCAACTTACAGGCCCCAAATCCTACCGGATAAGATTAGACGATGGGAGGGAATGGAAGCGGCATATAGACCAGCTTCGATCTCGAATTGTGGAAAGAACCGCGGACTTTAAAACATTCACAAAGGAACACGGCGAAATGCAAACCGAGGTGGGGGGGGAAAGGCGAGAAACGAATAAAGAACTTTTTAAAAATAAAACTAACATTCAAAACGACCAAAAAGAGCCACCAAAAGACTCACCGTTTGAAGAGACCCACGAAGAGAGATCTTCGGAAGGGGCCAGCCAAGCCAGCTCGACCTGCCCCGAGGAAATGGGAGGGAGCGGCAGAACCGCCGGCCTAAGAAACTTAGGCAGCGGTAAAATGGCCGACTCACCCTTCCAGACGGTTCCAGAGAGGAGGACGGACGACATAGCAGCCCCATCCGAACTGGTCGAAGTCCTCACTGGAAATGAACCGCGCAGGTCAGGTCGAGCCCGGAAAAGCCCCACCTACCTGCGAGACTACGTCACCACGTAGGACTAAACTAAGGAGGGAGGGGTGTTCTGTATGTAAAGTGGATGACTCCAAATCTACCATTCTGATTGGTTAAGGAAAAGACAAGTGGATTGGTTCACTAGGAACCAATCCAAAGAGATACCAAAAAGGCGGCAAATCTAAATAGCTGCCATTGGCTGCAAGCAGGCAAGCCAGCCTGTATAAAAGGGCTGGCCCCGGCTTCAGCCGGCGTTCCGTTACTAACTGTTAACAATAAAAGTATTTGTTGTTGGAACCCGGTCTACCTCGTGTGTTTTCCAAACAAAACACTGTTGGCTTCACAAAACCCCCTAAATGTTTTATTACTTTGTACCTGTTTCTTCTCTCAGATCTGGGCCTCAATGCATTTCCCACCTATCAGACCTTCAAAGGCATAAACTGCAGTTTCACCATCCAGCGAGAAGACAAAAGTGGCCTCCACTGGATTCTTTTCCTCATTCTGGTACTGGAGTTCCGATACAACGTCAGCCACAAAACCTCATATAATGACATCCACCGAAATGCTTTTCAAAGGTATTGGGGTGGGGAAATAACAAAAAGAGGATGGTTAATTTAATATCTGGCCTGGCCCAGAGCAAAAAACTGAACTCAAAGTTAATGCTAAAGACACTAAGACCAAATTCATTGCAGGCACTGTATACATCTCCCCAAACCTCAAAACCACTGAATGATCTACAAAGCTTCATAATTATAGGCTGTCAGCTGGAAAGCACCCTCATTTCATTTTTAAGCAGAATATAACTGGCTGTTTACTAATCAATAATCAGAGATACTCAATTTGCCTGGTAGATTGGAGGATGTGAGGAAGCCATATCTATGTGTAGCTGATGGACACATATTGAAAGAATCCAACTGAGGAAGACAAAAAATATAATGCTATTTTTTTATTTTAATTTACTGAAGAAGACAGAAAAGATGTTGATATAGTTTTCAGCTGAGTAATTTTCTTATGGCTTGTCTAGCTAATTTCAGATATAAATTGTTTTATTTAAAACCATTCGTATTTTGCATTTGTATAATTAGCTAGAGTTTTGATGGGCACAAAACAAACTAGAAATAAAGCAAGAAACAACCTATCCATTTCACACAACATTATACCACATCGATAATCAGTGAATGGTTATCAAATAATGATAGTTTATGACTCTATAACCATGGTTTACTTTCTGAACTTGTATATATCAGGATTAATTAAAATAGTCTGGCTTCATTTTGTTGGGACTTGTTTTTTTATTTAATTCTTTTTTTAAAAAGAAAGTATCGTGTTTCCATTCTTAATAAAAGCCAGAGCTCACTGGAGGATGGACAGCTATATAAATTTCTTAATCGGAAACAAAATAAAAACAGGCCAGATCTTTTGAAGAATTTTAATGGAAAAAATATAGAAGAAAATAAATATAATATCACCAAACCATTGTAGAAGAGATAGAAAGCCTACCTGTTTTGCTACAATGATTGTTGGATGGAAGTAGCAGCATTCACATGTCTCTGTAAGCATGGTTTGAAAATGGTTTGCTTATTCTTTATGGATAATTTTGTTGCATAATAGAAACTATCTCATCTCCAACCCATAGCTGAGGCAACCTAACTTGATTTTTTTTCCACATCCAATTCAGAATTCTTGTTTTTCTCTTCTTCTGACATGCACATTTCTGGTATGGGCTTTGACTTTGGCAGACATACATCCTTAAGAAGTTGCCCACGTAATGTCAAATGGGTATTTTGTAAAATGCTGGGCACCGCACTCTGGGAGGGACTACTCACTCTCCTACCTGATGCTTTATCTGTTAAATGCTTGACAACCAAAGCATTTTTTTAAAAATGGTCCTTGTGCCAGACCTGTGTAAAAAAGTATATCTCAACTGATATGCACAGGGAGAACTTTCTCCTGTTGGAAGTTCTCATCATGACAATATTGTTTTAACCACAGCATTTCTCCTCAGGTTGATAGGATAAAATTTCACTAGGTAGTTTCAATCATTTTATTCCAGTGGATCAGGCAGCTTCCAAAGCATTGGTGGATAAAGGAGAAAAACTGCTTCCTAGTTCATTCAGCCTCATTCCATTGTCCAAGTTGCCTGTCACTCAGGACATTTCCCCCCAGACTTGCAAAAGAGGAGGAGGGAGAGAAATGGTTTCTCTACCCCCTTCTTCTCACTGCCTTCCTTACCACCAAAGAGAAGGAGAGACATCAGTCTTTACTAATCAGGTTGCAACAGTGATTTGCAGATGATGATGAGTATTGCTTTTTCTTACCTATTTTATGTTCCAGTTAAGTGTATTCAAGGTGATATATTAGGCCTAGCTGAGTAAAGATAATAGATCCCAAAATAAAGGGGAAAGGAAAAGATAGTTAGCATTTGGTTTTTCTTATCTCTTTATCTATTGTAAGAATTAAAATATATGAAGGCAGATGAAGCAATGATCAATGAACGAATGATCAAGACACATCAGAAATTATTTTATATATGACTCGAGCTCAGGTAGTTTTCTCCTGCAGCTTAAGCCCCTGTCACACTGCACCAACGGATGGAAAGAGGATGTAAAACGGAGAAAAACACTTGCCATCCGTTGGTTAATGTGATGCTTCCGTTTTGTACTCACTGCATACATTTTGCTTCTTCTTCATCCGTCCAGCATCCATCTATTGACGTTTTATCCGCTCAGAGGGTTTTGAGCTGCTCAAAACTTTTGCGTGGAAAATGTATCCAATTCGTCCATTCTGCATCCGCTAGGCATTCGCTAGGCATCTGTTCTGCATCCGTTATGCATCCTCTATATCCGCTAGGCATCCGCTAGGCATCCACTCAACTCGATCTGCTCCAGCGGTAAACGGACACAGGGAGGAAGCGGAACAGACGCGGAACGGATGCAGAACAGATGCAGAACGGATTAAAGTGGATGCAACTCGCAAAGAAAGCATTTAAAACGGAAAAAACGTTCGCAGAGGGGACCTATCTCGGATATTAAGGATGTCTAGAGAATGCCTAGAGGATGCAAAGGGACACATAGTGAAAAACCTATACTGCCTATAAAAAGGGGGAGCAACTCATCTGGATCTCACTTTCAGCCCAGCATCCCAGCTGTACAGACCTCTGCAGCCTTCATCTGGCTCTCGCTCTTCCACAGCATCCAGTCATGTCCACCATGGATCGTAACAAAGTCCTTTTGGCAGCCACCATCGTTCTGCAACAGTGCGAAGCCATCTACAGGCTCTGTGAACTCTACGGGAAGAAAAGGAGGTGGCCAAGAAGCGTCTGGGTCCAAAGATGGATCGAGAGAAGAGCAGAGTACGGACTGTACAACAAGCTGATGGTGGAGCTCAGGAACAAAGACACTCGTGCATCCCAAAACTTCATGAGGATGCCTCCAGCCATGTTTGACGAAGTTGTGCAGCGCCTGACACCCAGGTTGACCAAGGCAAACAACAACTTCCGGCCCAGCCTGGAACCTGGACTCAAGGTGGCACTCACCCTGTGCCACCTGGCCCCAGGGACCACCTACAAAAGCATGCAGTACGGCTGGAGGGTGCCACACAACACCATCAGCATTGTGGTCAGAGAAGTGGTGCAGGCCATCATCGAAGAATACATGGAGGAGCTCCTCCAGTGCCCCTCCACTGAAGAAGGATGGAAGAAAGTTGCAGAGCAGTGGTATCAGAGGTGGAACTTCCCACACACCGTTGGAGCCATCGATGGCAAGCACATGGCCTGCAAAGCACCACCCAAGTCGGGGTCCACTTATTTCAACTACAAGGGCTTCTTCAGCATCGTCCTCTTTGCCATGGTCGATGCTGACTACAAGTTCATGTACATCAATGCTTCAGGCAACGGTTCATGTTCAGATGCCCAGGTATACAATGCCGGTGACCTCAAGGAGGGGCTGGAACGGAACCTCATCGTGGGCTTCCCAGATCCAGACCCCCTGCCCAATGACACGCAAGATGTGTCCTACTTCATCATGGGGGATGATGCCTTCTCCCTCAGAACTTACCTCATGAAGCCCTACACCTCCAGACTCCTCACCCGTGAAGAGAGGATCTTCAATTACAGGCTGTCCAGGGCAAGGCGGGTGGTGGAGAACACCTTTGGCATCCTGGCCAACAGGTTCCAGGTACTTCTCACCACCATGCAGCATTGCCAAGAGACCATGAGGAGGATCGTGGAAGCTTGCTGCATCCTGCACAATCTCATGCGCACCCGCTACCCAGTCTTGCAGAACAGGCTTGTGGACCTCCAACAAGGCAATGAGGACATGGAGCCTGGGGAATGGAGGCAAGGGCAAAACCTGATAGACACTCAGGATGTGCAAGGCCCCAACAAAGCCTCACATGAAGGGAAGAAGCAGCGCAACCTCCTGAAACACTGGTGCAACTCCCCAGCTGGAGCGGTGGAGTGGCAAGACACGATGATAGATGCTTAATGGATGTTTCCTTCAGCCTGTCTCATCACACCAATGAGATTGGGCCATGTATGTTTGGTGGCCCAAGAATGAACAGGGCATTTAATAAAGAGTTGTGTTTATGTTGACATGTGTGTGTTAAGCCTGGGTTCCCCAACCAGGGTTAGGTAGACAAGCTAAACAGAATGTGCAGCGTTAGTCAGATGGGCACACAGATAAATGAGTGAGCTAAGCTTGTATGTTTATTAACATACAGTAAAAATAACAGATACGCTTGTGCTATCAAGAATATAGTTTATTCCATTATAAGTTCATAGCATAGTCAAATAACAGTCCAATAGTCATGTATCAAATAGTCAGTCCATTCAGGGATATTCAGTTAGCAAAGTCCATGTAGAATATCCTATGTCAGTTCACTTACAAATCAGTCCTTTGTTGTCTCTCCCATTCGAGCAATGCAGTCTTGATTTCAAGCAGTAATCAGGGATCATCAAAGCCAGAGTGTGCAAGCTGTAGACTTGCTACTTTTATAGTGTTTTCATAACCACTCCCTTAATTACTATCCCACAGTTAAAGCTGCAGACACTTTAACATACACAACTATGATTCATAGTTATTATTTCACCTAAACCAGTTAGGGTAAACAATGTTATCCCGAACAGTGTGGATGAATGATTACATTATTATTGATAATAAAGGGCCATAGGTATGGCACCTGGGAAGGTGGACCATACAGTCCCACTATGCTTGAACTGGAGGTTTATCTATCCCACAGCTATTACCCCTCCCAAAGGTATCCCTGCTCATTCCACAGGTATCCCTGCCCATCCCACTGCTATCTTAACCTATCCCACAGGAATCCCTGCCCATCCCACAGCTATTACCCATCCCAAAGGTATCCCTGGCCACCCCACTGCTATCTTAACCCATTCCACAAGCATGTAAAGGCTTAAACCATTTCTAAAAGTTTCCACCAAGACTTTATTAAAAAAAAGAAATGAAGCAAGTGTATGAATCAAAGATAGACTTTATTAACAACAAGCTGTGAAAGAAAAATGACCCAAGTCAAGTGTCCAAATAAAGTCCACAGGTAGCCACCCAGTCTCTGGCACTCCTCTTGGTCACTCGGAGGTGTGTCCAGTCTCAGGGGTAAAGGGTCCAGGTGCTGTGGAGGTGGCTGGTGCTGGAGTGCTGGCCTGAAGCCCCACTGGGGTGCCTGGCCCCGAGAGGACAACAGGTGACGGTGTGTTGAGAAAGGTCTCAGACAGCTGGGTCAGACCCGTGATGTTGAGAGCTCCTTCCTCCATGACATTGGGGTGTCAGCCCCAGTCCCGATGACAGATGTACTGAGTCTGGGCTTGGCTGTGGGGTGGAGGAAGGAGCAGTGTCGTGGGGCTGTATGGTCTGCAGCTGTGTGAGGCCTGGCATTGGCATTGGTGGCGTGAGTGGCGTGGGTGGCATCAGTGTCGTGGGTGGCATCGTTGGCGTCGGTGGCATCAGTGTCGTGGGTGGCATCAGTGGCATCAGTGGAACCGGTGGCAACAGTGTCGTCCGATGACTCTGTGCCTGGACTGGGAAAGGCTGCTGCCTGTGCTGCTGCACCTCCTGGTAGCCGTAGCCCTGGTAGGTGAGGGCCTGTGGAAAGCCTTGGAATGGGAGGGACATCACCTGGGATGGAGGAGCAGACCTGGACTGGGTGGGAGCAGGTTCCTCTGGGTCTGGATGTTTGTGAAGCAGCTCGGTGATCTGGTCCTTCACCACCTGGTACTGGGGTTCCGCCATGTCCGTGAGGGTCTGGTTGACATAGGTGAGGAAGGGCTGGCGGTTGGAGGATGAGGAGTCAGTGTGGACCAGCTGAGAGAGGAGATCTATGCTGCTCCGGATGGTGTCCCTGATCTCCAGCAGGACAGTGTGGCTCTGCCCCTCCTGCTGTCTGGCTCTCTGCCTTTCTGTGGAGGTGGAGCTGGGGGTGGATGTGGGTAGGGCTGTGGTAGATGTGCCGTCTTCTTTCTCCCACCGCACCAGGGAGTCCTCCACGCGCTCCACCACGGTTACAACAGCTGTCCGCGTGTTCTCCACCGTGGCACGCTCCACAGAAACCTGCCTGGAGACAGGACCTGACTCTCGGCCGGAAGAGGACTGGCTCTCAGCAGTCTGCCGGAGAGAGAGGGTAGTGAGAGGGGCTGCTGGTGCTCCTCGGTGGCAGATCTCACCCTCCAGGAAGCTGCACCTGGCCATGACGTAGGTCTCTCTGTCCGTCAGCTTGACTGCGGCCTGGCCAGATTTCTTGAGTGCAGCTTCCTGTACCAGGTGTGCATATGTTTCCACCAGCCGAGGAGCACCTCCGAAGTGTAGCCCAGACTCTCTGCCTTCTCTCTCCAAGCAGCATGCTTTCGCTTGGTCTTCCTGTAGAGATGGTGTCCCTTCCACCACAGATAGTCATTCTCTCTCAGCCACTCCAGCACCTCATCCTCATGTTCCTCCTCAATGGAGTATTGCCTCCTCTCCCATCCCTGCATATGCCTCTTCTCTGATGAGGGACCAGATGGGCTGCCCCTCCACACCACCACCAGCAGCAGCACCAGCAGGATCATCATCATCATCATCACCAGCAGGATCATAATCGTCATCATCATCTGTAGCAGCAGCACCAGCAGGAACATCATCATCATCATCAGCAGCAGCAGCCGCAGCAGCAGGACCAACAGGACCAGGATCAGCAGCAGCAGAGTAAGCACCAGCAGCACCAGCAGGACCAGGAGCATGAGCAGGACCAGGAGCACAAGCAGGACGAGCAGGATGAGCAAGACCAGGAGCACGAGCAGGATGAGCAAGTCCAGGAGTACGAGCAGGACCAGCAGGACCAGCAGGACGAGGAGCAGCTTCAGCAGGGTACGCACCAGCAGAAGCACCACCGCCAGGAGCAGCTTCAGCAGAGTAAGCACGAGCAGAAGCACCACCGACAGGAGCAGCCTCAGCAGAGCAAGCACGAGCAGAAGCACCATCGCCAGGAGCAGCCTCAGCAGAGTAAGCACGAACAGAAGCACAACTGCTAGGAGCAGCCTCAGCAGAGCAAACATGAGCAGAAGCACCACCGCCAGAAGCAGCAGCATCAGCTCCTTCAGAAACAGAAGCAGCAGAAGCCCCAGCAGAAGCCCCAGCAGAAGCAGAATCAGGGACAGGGGGCGGGAGGGTGGCCCTGTTCCTCTTGCCAGGAATGGCGGCATGTTGCTGCTTTCTCTTCTTCCCCATGGTTGTGGGGTTGCTGACTGGCAGGGAGGCTGGCAGGTACCAAGGCTTGCAGGCAGGCAGGCACCAAGGCTGGCAGACAGCAAGGCTGGCAGGGAGGCTGGCCAGCAGGCTGGGAGGCAGGCTGGCAGGAAGGCTTGCAGCAAGGCTTGCAGGCAGGCATGCAGGCAGGGCAAGCAAGGCAGTCAATCCGTCCGGCAGCAGGTCTTTCCTCCGAATGGTGACCTGCTTCCGAGCTGCTTCCCTTTATATCCACGGGGCTTATGCAATGCATCCCCCCCGCATGCGCAATTAACGCCAGGCATCCATTAGGCTTCCGCTGTGCATCCACTGGGCTTCCGCTGTGCATCCACTTCATCTGCTGTGCATCTGCTTCATCCGCTCGGCGTCCGCTCTGCATCCGCTTTATCCGTTCCGCGTCCGCTTTGCTGAGGTCCCCCGGAAACCTTGCGGATGTGCCATCCGCTCTCATCCGCTTCCATCCACTGGGCTTCCGTTCCGCATCCGCTTTCCATCCGCTCTGCGTCCTCCCCGCGTCTGTTCCTTTCCATGTTATCCGCTCTAGTTATGCAAATTTTTTCCCCTTTTGAGAGCGGATAACAACGGATGGAACATTTTTCTCGTCCGCTGTGTCCTTTTTACTAATGTTTTGCATCTGTTGGGCAGTGTGACAGGGCCTTTAGTAGGATAAATCTAAGAGCTCTCCAATCCTTTTAATTTTTATTTTATTATATATGGATGGTGCTTTTGGCTCGGATCTTCTGATATCTATGTGGGGGTTACTATGTCAAAAATCTTTAAAAGATTTGTAACAATGTCATTTGATACAGTGCCCTTTTCCAATTAGCCTGGATTCAAGAATGTTGTATTATATATAGTACAATAATCTCCCTCAACACTTTCTGGAAATATGAACACATCCTCCCAGGTAGGGAGCAAGAAGTTTTGGCATAGAGGTAATCCACCCCACCCCCCCATTTCTTGAAGGAAAAAAGGAGAAAAAAATCCTGTCATCTGTGATTCGGGAGACTGGACATTATTAATCTAAGCAAAGAAACGCAACAGCGCAATAAAACAATCTTCAAAGAGATGGAGAAGTAAATGTGCTTTTGGTTCTCTAAAGATTCAAAATGCAACAGAGTGAAAAAGCAACAGGACACGGAATAACCTCTGGCATAAGCGAAGAAATAAAAGGTATCTCAGAAAAGGGAAGGGAAACAATATCCTCCAATGGAATTTAGCCTACCTGCCTTCAAAGATGAGAAGCTACAGGTCCCTCTTTCCCTGAAGCAAAAGCGAAAGTAAACTTTCCGGGTGAATTCTCCATTATCTTCGCCCCTCAGTAGAGAACGCCAGAGATTCTTCGACCAAGCAAGCTCCAATCAGCGCGATCCTAACCTTGCTTGGTCCGAGAGTTCCATGCGACGGGAACCAGTGAAGCAGCGGAGAAGACCTTTTGGTCATGTTGCTCCCTCCATCCTTTTGGAGTCATTCCTATTGTGCTATTTCCCGCCCCCCCAAGACGGGGGCTTTGCAACATTATCAGAGTCGTCTTATTCTCTCCCTCCCTCTCGCTTTAATAAGGAAGACGTGCAATCAGTATTCTGCAGTTCCCATATCTGACTATTCTCGGCCTTGCTACAAGGACATCTGGATTACAGCTCCCACAATCATTCACAGGGTTTGCTATCATGATTTGGCAGCAGATGAATGGCAAATCCACCACGTTATTTACCCAGAGCGAAACGGAAATTCAGTTTTTCTCAACCAGTGGGACTTGTAACTCAGTTTTGTTCAGTTTAGTAGCGGGAAGGGAAGATCCCCTCTCCTCACTTTCCGCTTGCATGAATTGGATTTTTCAGAATTTCGTAGCCGCGCAATAATTTGATAATAATCCGCCAAAGACGCAGTTTGACCTATATAGAACTTGTCGGAGAGTGTATCTACGTATACATATGTTGGAAGTTTCAATTCCCCCCTCTTCTAGGAAAACAGCCCCCACCCTTTGTCAAGTAGGGCTATTAAAATAGCTGGAGCCAGCTTTCATCACATACATTCAGTTTGCCTAAACCAATACTGATGGTGCACATAGTGTTTGAATTGATAGCTGGGGTGGGTAATCTGTTTCTGGTATATTTTTTGCTCCCTATTGTTGGAATAAATACCAGACATATGTTAAAATTGGCCAAAGAACAGGTGTCCTATAAAAGTATGCAGATAGTTTAAATAACTGGGTGAACTCAAATCTTTCAGCAGGCACAATGCCTATGTAGTTTACCTTTTAAAATGAAATTTGGCTTTGTAAGTAACTATGCCCTGATTTTTACCTGTACAGATTTTTAATGAAGACAGGACCAATTAGTGGGAGAAAAATACCTTTATATACCTGCTTGTTTATTCCATTTCTGTAGCCATCAATTTCAATCAATGACCCTGGGCGGCTTAGAATTCCACATCCTCTTTCTTCCTCCCTCCTGCTATATATATAATAATATAAAAATATTATTTTTATATAGCAGGCCATAACCTCTGCCATCTCTGAGTCAGCATGAAAATTGGTGCCCAGTAACCAGTCTCTTATAATTTTTGAATTTTAAACCACCCAGAGTCATACTGACTATAGAAACTGAATAAATAAAGTTATTGCAATTGCCTTTTTGGTTTTTTAAGTAAGCACATTTACTCATTTTGAGATTGCACCTGGACTGTGACAGTGGATTTGAAAGGAGAGGGAGTACACAGGGATGCTCAGGTTGTGTCTGTCAGTGTGACTGCACATATATGAACATATATAACTGTACAAAATGTTTATGGACACATTGAATATAAGTACAAATGCACAGAGAATTATACAAAATGCATCATATATTATCAAGGGAAGCATCAGGATATATGTGGGGACAAACAAACTGAGGAGTTCAGCAAGGAAACCGCTGTGTGGTAAAAGCTGTTCCCTAGCCTGCTGGTCTTAGACTGCAGGCACCTGAACCTCCTCCCAGATGGAAGAAGAGTAAACAGTTTGTGGGCTGGATGGAAGGGGTCCTTAACAATGCTGTGGGCTTTACGGAGATATTGTTTCCTCTGAATGTCCACAATGGCAGAAAGTGGAATCCCTATAATGCGTTGGGCGGTTTTCATCATCCTCTGTAATGCCTTTTTTTCTTTTATAGTGCAATTTCCATACCAAACTATGACACAGCTAGTTAAGATGCTCTTGACTATACAGTGGAAGAAATTAGTCAGAATAATTGAGGGAGGTGATTCTTCCTCAGTAATCTCAGGAAGAACAGGTGCTGGTGAGCTTTCTTATTCAGACTAGTGGTGTTAATCTGCCAAGACCTCAGAGAGGTGGATCCCGAGGAACTTGAAGCTGGTGACACGTTCTACCATTCTCTCTTGATGTATATAGGAGAATGTTTGTGACCATTCTTTTTCCTGAAGTCCACAGTGAAGTCTTTGGTCTTGTTAGTATTAAGTAATAAGTTATTGTCAGTGCACCACATAGCTAGGCACTGCACCTCCTCTCTGTACTCTGAATCGTCATCATCATTGATGAGTCCAATTACCGTAGTATCGTCTGCGAACTTGATAGTGGTTAGAGTCATACGCAGGCATGCAGTTGAGGGAATATCCTATCAAATTCTGTACCTGTCAACAGTGGCCCCCCAAGGCAGTGTTCTAGAACCAGCTCTTTTCATTCTCTACATAAATGATCACTGTGATCATATTAAGAGCAACTGTGTTCTCTTCGCTGATTATGTAAAGCTATTCAACACCACAGACAATACTGCTACCCTTCAAAAAGACCTTGACTATGTATCAGAATGGTCAAACAAATGGCAACTTCAATTCTCAACAAATAAATGCTCTGTCCTACATATTGGCAAAAAAAATATCAGAAAATAAAATATAGGCTGAATAGTCAAGACTTTGTTGATGATCCAAACTCTGTCAAGGATCTTGGAGTACTCATCTCTAATGATCTAACTGCTACAGCCCACTGTAACTACATAGCCAAAAAGGCATTAACAGTTGTTAACCTAATCTTACATAGCTTTTTCTCTGGTAATAATATTACACTAATAACTAGAGCATACAAAACATTTGCTAGACCAATACTCGAATACAGCTCTTCAGACTGGAACCCACATTATGTATCTGATATTAACACAGTTGAGAAAGTTCAAAAATATTTCACAAGAAGAGTTCTCCACTCCTCTACTCATTGCAGAATACCTTATGCCATCAGACATGAAATTCTAGACCTAAAAAACCTAGAACTATGCTGCCTTCAGTCCAATCTAAGTATGGTATATAAAATCATGCACTTCAATGACTTACCTGTCAATGAATACTTCAGCTTCAACCATAACAACACAAGAGCAAACAATAGATACAAACTCAAGGTGAATTGCACCAAACTTGATTGCAGGAAATACGACTTCAGCAACAGAGTGATCAATGACTGGAATATTTTACCTGACTCTGTGGTTTCTTCCCCAAACCCCAAAAACTTTAATCTTCAACTGTTTACTATTGGCCTCACTCCTTTCCTAAGAGGTCTGTAGGGGGCATGTATAAGTGCACCAATGTGCCTACCATCCTTGTCCTATTGTTTCTTTTATTTTTTATTTTTCTGATATGTATCCATGTATTTATTACTGTGTTTTTACTTATACTTATTATCTTGTAAGCAATTGACAAAAATAAATATAAAAGTCCTTAGTTATCTAATATATCTATAATATGGTTTAAAAAAGTAAAGAGCCTTCTGGATTCCTAGGTTTGCCTTGACCTTGTTTTTTAAATTATTGACTTCAAGATGGTATTGATTCTTAGCAGTCTCATAAACCTTTTACAGGATGACCTTGTGATCTTCCAATGACATTTCCATTTCCATTCTAATCAAGTGCACCCACCTTGCTGCTGGTCATTCTATTATCTTTTCTTCTTTTTAAAACTGTAATATAGCTAAATTAGAGAACACATTGGAGTACATCCTTTTCTCTTGTCTTTTTCCAGCACTAAATTAAGATTCAGCTACTAGTTTAGTCAACCTCTGTTTCTGGAATGGAAGAAGATGCCAACTGTTTGACAACAGTTTTGGGCTACCCCTGGTTGTGTCATAGCCCCATGAATTTATACAGTCTCTGCAGAGTTTTGAGAGGCTCATAGAGTCTTCCCAACCCCATTATAAAAACATGGTATGATTGTGAGCTTGAAATGTACGCATATGAGAAAGTGCATCAGCTCTGTTTTATACTGAAACATTGGTTTCAAAAGGCAACTGTGGACCAGGAATGAATAAAACCCACAAGATTAAGATTACAGTATCAGTCTATAGCAGGAGAAAAAATATTATCACATTACAATAATTATTTAATAAAAAGTACTGACTGTACAAAGAAAACAGATAGAAACTTCAGAAATTCCTTAGATATTAGCTCTTCACATAGCATGCTTAACTTCCAAACCATATTAGTAAGGCCTTTGCACCACCATTTACTTCCTATGGCAGGCCCATTTAACCAAAGTTTAGGTTTGCAAATGCTAAACTGTAAGTTCACATAGGATGCTTCTCCAAACTCAAAGAAATTATATAATATCTCTCTTTGGCCATCTTTGATAAGACATTGAAACCAGAGCTCTGTAAATCTTGAATGAATGGAATGAATCATTGAGTGCATCCATTTTAAATTATTGAATAAAACACATTTTGGTTTTATATTGATGAACATATTTTGCTTTATAAATATTGGTTTATTTGTTTAATTTAATTTGACACCAGTTGACTTAGATTTATGACTAACATTGTGTGAAGAGCTTATTCTATAAATCTTATTTCAATAATTATAATCCATTTCTAAAATGGGATGAGAAATCAACCACAGTTCATAAAATTGCCTTTCTTAGGTTGGTGGCTTCTGCTCCCATCATTCTTCACCTATCATTGTAAATGACAAAAGGATAATACTGAACTTTCTCTTAGTGCAGCAAAGTTGGGAAGATTGCTTTTAAAAAGTTATAAATACAGTAGTCAATGTCTTTATTGGTATTGAAGCAGTCTGGAAAATTAAACAGAAAATATGTATTCATTTAACAGAAGTCCCCTGACTCTGAGCTTTGATTAAAAACAATAATATTGTGTAAAACCATAAAAAAACTGGAATGAACCAGCTATTTTCCCGGAATTCAGGATGAATATGGAAAATTGAAGATAATTGAGAAATCAATGTACTTCTCCTTTGCTCTATATGTATATTATAAATCCTTTTTTTTTTGATAAAACTTAATAAAAGGAATGCCCCAGCCTAGCCTGAGGTCATGATATATATAAAAGTGACACCTAAGGAAGAACCAGGGGTTCAGAATTTGTCATGTGAATGTTCTTAACCTTTTGCGCAAAATAAACCTGTATTCTCCAACCTTTCGTGGTCTTGTGTCCTGATTTGGAAACAGGATCTGCTGCAACATTTATGGTGACTCTGCCGGGACACAAGGGGCCCTGAGGCCTGCTGGAGGGTCCACCCCAGCGACTGGGTAAGTTGAAGGGAACATCCCAGGCACCATCCAAGGGACTTTGAATCCGAGGGACTTCCCGAGACTGCCCTGTTCTGGCGATGGCAGTCGACACCTCCAAGAACCACTGGTGAAAGGTGAGGAGACCAGGACATCTTGTAGCCGGCTCATGGAGAAGGAAGACGCCTGCAGGCAAGTATTGAACTTGGGTAATAATCCCTCCCTGTAAGCAGGGACAGAGAAGAGGACTGAGCACCCTCTCTTAGGTAAAGGTAAAAGGTAAAGGTGGGAGGAATTGTCAGGAATGGTTGAAGTGAGTGACTACTGTGGCTTCCATTGGTGACTGTGAGTGTCCAGCGCCATGGGCTGGTAGAAAGCGAGTGGCATCCGCAGTTCCCATCGGAGACCATGTGTATCCAGCTCCCTGGGTTGGGTGTGAGTGTGTGGAAATCCCTGGTGTCACCTGGAGAAGAAGGACCCCATACCTTCCTCCAACCCTGTTCCCAATTGTCTTGAGACTGGTGTAAATACTAAATGTTTGGATGGTGGGAGTTGGGAAATTACATTGAGTGAGGACTTTCAATAGAAAGGAAGGAGAGGAACTTTGTATCAAACTTTTAATGGGACCAAAGTGGCCTAAGAACACGTGAACAATTTAGGAACCTTGAAAAAGCAACACGATCAAAACCAAGGCCAACAATGTGATTTCCACTAGCCCCTAATAAATGGGAAATGCTAACTCTAGCATCAACAGCCAGAGTTGGGAGATGAATATTAATTTGTAAAGCAAAAGATAAGAATTTAGGAATAATGCTGAGCTTACAATATAACTAGTAGAAATATAAGCTCTCTATGCAACTTATTACAGGCAAAGGCATTTTTTTGCAGAGAAATAGATATATCTTATTGCAAGTCAGCTAGGTGTCGAAAGAACCATAACACCATGCAACAGGAAGAAGGGAAGAATAAATTGTCTAAAATAGCTTCAACAAGACATTTGTGTGTTTTGCGTACGTATGTGTGGAATCAAATATGGGAGATTAATGGAATACAACGAATTTGGATTGTGGGTGGCTATTGTGTTTTGCTCAATGGGACTGGACTGAGTGAAGTTCTAATAATAATAAAAAATGTGACTGGTGTGTTAAGCAAATAATAGTAACTGGACTACCCCAGAAGTTATGTATAGGGAATGTGAAAAATATGCCTATACTAGCCTCCCCACTGAGTGGCTTGGACTCTGTGTGACGAGATTAATAAAGCAACATAGGGGAATCCCTATTGAAGGAATGAATTCAGGCTTGGAAAGCAAAGAGCCCTTGAATCCCTAGATACCAATGATGCCCCCGGATGCTTGAAACTCTAAAGGGCCTACATGTAGGTGGAAGATGGCACTCTGAGAGCTAATGGACTTTCAATTAAATTTGACTACAAACTTAAAGGAGATGACTGCAGTCCTGGGACCCTTAGCAAAAGGAAAGTGTGGAAAATAACATTGTGCAAAACCATCTAGCCCTAATAATAAAAACTTTGAAATGTAGCAAATTGGGTTGGTGAAGGGTTCAACAAAGTCTTCTGTATTAGGATTCTGGGTTCTAATATTTCTCTCCTGTTTGATTCTCTTTATAAGAGATGTGGTACTATCAAAGTTTAAAGAATCAAAAGTAATAAAAGGAATTAGATTATCTCCTTTTAAAATGATGTTTGGAAGACCCCCCCTCCCATAAGTACTAGTTTGAGAAATAATGTAGGGGATTTAAGTCAATTAAGGAATTCATGGATGAGTCTAATGAGTGATACACTTGAAGAAGCGCCCCCTATAACTGCCCTACCGGCAATGGGCAGGCCACATATGGGGCAGAAGAGGCCTTACTGGTGTCACTCCGAAAGATGACCCTCTACGTATGGCTGAAAATAAGAGCAAGTAAAATAGATGTTAATATGGTAGGGATAGTGTGTGTGGTGGACAGATATATATTTTTTTGAATTCTTTTAAAAGGATTTTATGTATGAAACGGGGTTGGACTGGATGACCTAGAAGGGTCTCAAATTTTACAGTGCTTATCTGAGTTGAAGAAACCACAACATGTTTCTTGCTCAGTTGCCTAGCAAAGAGTTTCCTGCTCAGTGTGGTCAAACTTCCCTGTCTCAATAGAATATCTAAACCGCAAATATGCTTCAAAGAGGAAACAAACTATAAATTAAATTGTTTAAGGAAAGTTCGTTTTTCCAACTTAGACTCATCTGAGAAGGATTTGTAAATGCCTACTTTTGCAAAAGCGTTAATCTTGTCATGTCTAACATTATATGTGCAAGGGCTCGAGCAACGTGCTAAATGCATAGAGAATCTCACACATGTACCTGTCCAGAAATGGAATGGGTTTGACCTTGGTGACATTTTTAGGACTTGGTTTCCTAAGTTGCCTGGTCTTCTGGCCATTGTTGCACTAGTTGGTATGATTGCTGGCGCATGTGTAATTCTACCATGTATTCTACCTATCTTTGTCAAAACTATCTCCAATAGTCTTTCTATGTTGATAGAAAAGAAGGCTATGGCTAAGACTATGGCATTACGGGAATATGAGACATTAAATGCAATGGAGGAACCTTTCCACATGTGTGAAACTCCACAATAATCTATAGATTATAGGTGAAGTTTCAAAGGGGGGAATGAAACAGTCTGGAAAATTAAACAGAAAATATGTATTCATTTAGCAGAAGTCCCCTGACTCTGAGCTTTGCTTAAAAACAACAATATTGTGTAAAACCATAAAAAAACTGGAATAAGGAACTAGCTATGTTCCCGGAATCAAGGGTGGATATGGAAAATAACAGTTGAAGATAATTGAGAAATCAATGTACTTCTCCTTTGCTCTATATGTATATTATAAATCCTTTTTTTTTGGGTAAAACTTAATAAAAGGAATGCCCCAGCCTAGCCTGAGGTCATGATATATATAAAAGTGACACCTAAGGAAGAGCCAGGGGTTCAGAATTTGTCATGTGAATGCTCTGAACTTTTTGCGCAAAATAAATCTGTATTCTCCAACCCTTTGTGGTCTTGTGTCCTGATTTGGAAACAGGATCTGCTGCAACACTACAGCTATCCTTTGTTAACATTTTTGAGGAATTTGAAACTAAAATCTATCTGCTTTCAAACTTTCCGGACTTTTCATCTGTTTATAACCTTTAAAGAAACCAAAAAAATGAATTATAGCTTAAACGTTTTTGAAACAAAATATCTCAAATCCTCTAACTTAAATAATGTATACAAAACCGAGGCCCCATTCCCATATAATTGAAATGTCAAGGATCTTCACACTAGTTGTATTCACAAAGTTGTGGTTACTGCAGTTATCACCTGTGGTCTTCCGCAGTTTATGAGATCATGGTTTCTGATATTCCTGCCTGCTTTTAATAAAATCAGTGGGGAAGCCTGCAGGAAGTCAAAAGTTGCTCCTCTCCCCACTGCTTTTTTGCCTGCCCAATGCCCATGGTCATTCAATTTATCTGTTTAGTTAAGAAGTATCTCTGAAAGGATGACTCAGGGGTCATGGGTCGTCTAGCTGAAATTAAATGCTTGCTGAATAAACAAAACATTTTTTTCACATAGCACTTACAGTATATTATAATTAAGCTGTGGAATTTGCTAGCGATAATTGTGGTAATGAAAGCTGATTTGAGTAGTTTTAAAATGGTACTAGACAGATTCCTACAAGGCCAGGATTAGTGGTTACAAAATGTTTACATAGACTGGATGAACTAATGGTTTTATCCAGCAGGGCTCTTATAGTTTTGTGGGCCAGTCTGCCAGGGCCCATGATTATTGATATTGCAGAATGCAAGTTGTTGAGAGTATGGTGTCAGTTTGAATAAGATCATGAGTAAAAAAATATTAAATTTTCTGGAATTTTGTGAGTCAGTAGCAAAGTTGAATTGAGCTTCTGTGCTAGTGATACAACACAGAGTAGCAATGATGCTGGAAAAACCAAATCTTAAATATTTACTAGCACATCACTGGACTTGTATGTTCCTAAATGAGTAAATCATATTTTAAAATAAAATTGAATAGAAAATGTATATGAATAGTATATGTATCCAAGTATGATGTAGCTTCAGGAACATAAACCAGCTCGGTTGTTAATATCTTTCTGTAAAACTTATGCTGACAGTTTTTGGCAGTGCTGATATGGCTCACAGACTTTTTAATATACACTGTCAGCATGGTGCTAATGTTCCAGATTAGCAGCACAATTCCTGGGAAACCTGCTCTTAGCAGTGCTTAGCATTTTGGTTGGTCTTCTGGGAAGTCAGCGAGGATAGGGAAGGAACAGAATGAAAATTGAATTTATATTTACATTGCATTGGAGGAACAGTGATTTCAACAGTTTTTAGGTAATGGTGCATAGTAACTCTGTACTGTGGATTTATGTGAAAGAAAGAGAAACTAATTATGGTATAGTATGGGTGGAAATGTTCATAAATATAATAATTAGATAGTGGTCATGAATAACCTGAATCAAATGTTTTAGTGATTGAACTATTAGTGAACTCTTCAGATTCAAACAATCATTTAAGCAAGGTCTAGAAATTTAACTGAGAATCAAAGAAAGTAAAAAAGGGGAAAGAGTCAGATAATAGTTGTTTTGTTCGGAAAACACATGAGGTAGACCGGGTTCCAACAACAAATACTTTATTCTTTAACTAGTCAGGAAATAGGAACACTTGGTTGAAGCCGAGGCCAGCCTTTTATACAGGCTGGCTTGCCTGCTTGCAGCCAATGGCAGTTGTTTAGATTTGCCGCCTTTTAGCAGCTCTTTGGATTGGTTCCTAGTGAACCAATCCAATGTTCATTTTATTTGACCAATCAGGTTTGTAGATTTGGAGCCACCCACTTTACATATAGAACACCCCTCCCCCCTTAGTTCAGTCCTATGTGGTGACGTAGTCTCGCAGGTAGGCAGGGCTTTTCCGGACTTGACTTGACTTGCGCGGTTCATTCTTAGTGCAGACTTCGACCGGTTCGGATGGGGCTGCTGTGTCGTCCGTCCTTCTCCCTGGAACCGTCTGGAGGGGTGAGTCAGCCATTTTACCGCCGCCTGAGTTTCTTAGGCTGGCGGTTTTGCTGCTCCCTCCCGTTTCCTCCCGGCAGGTCGAGCTAGCCTGGCTGGCCCCTTCCGATGGGTTCTTCATGCAAGTCTCTCCAAACAGTGAGTCTTTTATCAGCTCTTTTTGTTCGTATGTTTCATTGGGTTTGATTTTAAACAGTTCTTTATTTATTTCTCGCCTTTCCCCCTCCATCTTGGTTTGCAATTCGCTGGTTTTTTTGGTGAATGGTTGTAAGTCTGTGGTTCTTTCTATAATTCGGGATCGAAGCTGGTCTATGTGCCGCTTCCATTCCCTGCCATCCTCTACTGTTAACCGGTAGGATTTGGGGCCTGTGATTTGGGTAATCTGTCCTGGTAGCCATACCGGGTCCCCGGTGAAGTTTTTAGCGTATACCAAATCGCCTATTTCGAATTGTCTAAACCGTGTAGAGGAGTCAGGGGGGGTTTCTGGGGTAAAATTTGGGTGTAACCTATCAAGGTGTGATCTTAACTTTCACCCCATAAGTAATTCTGCTGGGGACTTATTGGTTATGGTACTGGGCGTTATGTGCTGGAGTGTGAGCAAACGGTTTACTTTCTGTTGGACATCTCCAGCGTCCATTCGTTCTAACCCTTCTTTAGTAAACCGGACCATTCTCTCAGCCCTGCCATTCGCAGCCGGGTGAGCCGGCGCGGTTAGGGCATGTCTTATACCTAGGGAGGCTAGGTATTGCTCAGATTGTATGCTGGTTAGCTGTGGCCCGTTATCTGAGACAAGAACGTCCAGTATGCCATGGGTGGCAAAAAGGTTGTCCAGCTTTTTAATTACAGTTTCTGTTGTCGTTGATGTCATAACTTTTACTTCAAGCCAATTTGAATAGGCATCAACGACAATCAGAAAGGTATGCCCCTTGGTAGGACCCGCGAAATCAATGTGTATTCTTGACCAAGGTCCCCGAGGGGTTTCCCAGTCCTTAACGGGTGCTTTTGGTGGGGATGGTCTAATTGCCTGGCATTTGTGGCATGAGCTTACCCAATACTCTATGTCCTTATCAATACCTGGCCACCAAACATAACTTCTAGCAAGGCTTTTCATCTTAACCATTCCCGGGTGCCCTTCATGTAACAACCTAAGTACCCTGGGTTGTAATTTGGCAGGGATTACTACCCGATCACCCCACAACAAACACCCCTTTTGGATTGAAAGTTCAGTCTGTCTGGACCGGAAAGGTTTAAAGTTTTCAGTTTTTTGATTCTCCGGCCAGCCTTTACCTACCCAGCTAAGAACATGGGCAGTCAATGAGTCTTTCGCGGTGGCTCTGGCGACATCATAAGCTGATATGGGTAGATCGGGGCAAGTCTCGATTTGTAGTGTTGTAATCGCTGGTGCCGGGTCTTCGTCGGTTGCTGGTAAGGGTGCTCTGCTCAGAGCGTCCGCATGGGAAATTTGTTTCCCTGGCCAATGTGTCAGAGTGTTGGAATAAGCTGCTAGGAACTCTGACTATCTCGTCATTCTTGGGGACAGTATATTAGGTGTTGGCTTGTTTCCTGCCAAAATCCCCATTAGTGGTTTGTGGTCTGTTATGATTTGAAAAGTCCGCCCATATAAGTATTCGTGGAAGCGTTTTACTACAGCGACAATTGCTAGAGCTTCCCTGTCCAATTGGCTGTAATTCCACTCGGTTTTTGATAGAGTCCTAGAGTAATATGCGACGGGTGCTTCTCTGCCATCAGGTAGTTGGTGGCTCAGGATGGCACCTACTCCGTATGGTGAGGCGTCGCAGGTCACTCTTAATGGCAGAGTGTTGCTAAATTGGATGAGAACGTTTGTTGATGTTAGCAAGCTTTTAATATTTTGGAAGGCTTTTTTTTCTTTGTAACCCCAAGTCCAAGTTGCCTTCTTGTCTACCAGACGGTGTAACGGTTCTGCTATAGTGGCCTTGTTTGGCAGGAACACGTTATAAAAATTAATTAGTCCTAAGAATGCTTGTTGTTCGGTTTTATTTCTTGGTTCAGGAGCGTCTTTGATTGCTTTAACTTTTTTGTCTGTAGGGTGGATACCCTCTCCGTCTATTGAATAGCCCAAGAATTCGACGCTGTTCTTAATTAAACAGCACTTTTCTCTTTTTACCTTGAGGCCAGATTCCCTAAACTTAGTTAATACTTCTTTGAGTCTGTTCCTTAATTGAGTTTCATCTCTGGCCGAGATTAGGACGTCGTCAAAATAGGGAACGACTCCTTGTATGCCATTTAGAAGGCGTTCCATCAGACTCTGGAAGACGCCAGGGGCCACGCTTACTCCAAATTGGAGCCAGTGACATTTGAATGCGCCCTTATGGGTGACTATAGTTTGTGCTTCTGCTGTTTCTGGGTCCACTGGGAGTTGTTGATAGGCTTGTGCCAAGTTGAGTTTGGCGAAAACTTTGCCTTTTCCCAGGGAATGAAGCAAATGCTGGACTACTGGCACTGGGTATGCGCTTGGCTGTAATGCGTGGTTCAGGGTAGCCTTATAGTCACCACAGATTCTAATGGACCCGTCAGGTTTTATGGGTGTGACAATAGGCGTTTCCCACTTGGCATGGTCCACAGGTTCTAACACCCCTTGGGCTATTAATTTGTCCAGCTGTTCCTCTATTTTTGCCTTTAGTGCAAAAGGAACTCGCCTTGCTTTTATTCTTCGTGGGGCTATTTGGGGGTTTAGATTGAAAGAAATGGGATTTCCCCGATACTTGCCAAGTGAGCTGTCAAAAACGTCCTGGAATTCTCGGATGAGTTCGTCTTCCCAGCCGGTTGTAGTCACTCGATCGACCTCGGTCATCCCGATGCCCAATGGCGCGAACCATTCGATGCCCAGGAGGCTTGGTCTGTCTTGGTCGACTATGGTCAGCGGAAGCACCTTGACGTGATGTTTGTACGCGACTCGGAATTGTCCCATGCCTACCACAGGGATTTGGTTTCCCTGATAGTCCTTGAGGGTTAGGTGCTGCTTCTTCAATTCTTTGGGTTTGATACCTGGGACTAGCTGTTTTATTGTGTCCCACGATACCATGGAGAGGAAGGACCCCGAGTCCACTTCCATCTTGCAGTGTTTTCCTTCGATTTTCACAATGACTTTAATTTTTTTCCACTTTCCGTCTGAGCGCTCTGTATAATGACAGTTTGGTGTGTATTGGCTCGCTTCTCTTGTTGCCACTTTCTCTCAGCTCGTTTAGGCTCGGCTCGTGTTGGGGAATTTCTGCGTCTCGTTGGGCTGTAGTATTTTTTGTTCCTGCAGACCTTCTCGATGTGCCCTTGTTTTTTGCAATGCCGGCAGATGGCATCGAGAAATCTGCATTCGGCTCGGGGATGGTTTCCTCCGTAGCCAACGCATTCCCGCCAATTTCTTCTTTTGTGCTCTTTTCTGTTTGTGAGCAAACGGTGGACCTCGTCGTCTTCTTCGCTCGATTCAACTGTTTCGCCTGACTCTTCGTAGTGAGTTGTGGTGGCAGGCTGCTTTCTGTCTTTGGTTGGTGTTTCTTCGCTGTGTGTGTTCATCTTTTTCATGGCTACAGCAGATTTTTTCGCGGCTTCAGCGGCTGTGGCTTCCGCGATGGCTTCGGTAACGGTGATGTTGGGCTTGTTGAGTAATTTACTCTGTGTGGTCGAGTCTCTCAGGCCCAACACCACGCGATCCCTCATTGCTTCGTCAATGTTCAAAAATTCACACTCACCCCCTAATTGTCTCAGGGCAGCGATGAAATCGGCGACGGTCTCTCCCTGTCTCTGGTCTCTGCGGTAAAATTCGTGTCGCTTTATTAAGTTGGACACCATCGGAGCATAGTATGCTTTGAGGAGTCTTTGCAATTCTGTCCACGTTAGTTGTTTAACGTCCCGGGGCTTCGCAAGGGCCTTTGCCATCTTGAAAACTGTTGGCCCGCAGTGCGTCAGGAATACAGCTCTCTTGCGTTGCTCTGAAATGTCTTCCATTTCATTGCTCTCCAAATACAATTGGAAGCGATCAGCATAGGAATCCCAATCCTCTTCGTTGGGATTGAAGGGTGCGGGTGGTGCGTTGTTTCCAGACATCTTGGTTGTCATCTGGACTTCTTATCACCGCGTGCAGGTTTTTCCGTTCAGGACGATCCCATCCTCGTCGCCAGTGTTTTGTTCGGAAAACACACGAGGTAGACCGGGTTCCAACAACAAATACTTTATTCTTTAACTAGTCAGTAAATAGGAACACTTGGCTGAAGCCGAGGCCAGCCTTTTATACAGGCTGGCTTGCCTGCTTGCAGCCAATGGCAGTTGTTTAGATTTGCCGCCTTTTAGCAGCTCTTTGGATTGGTTCCTAGTGAACCAATCCAATGTTCATTTTATTTGACCAATCAGGTTTGTAGATTTGGAGTCACCCACTTTACATATAGAACAATAGTACTTAGACTTATATACTGCTTCACAGTGCTTTACAGCCCTCTCTAAGCAGTTTACACAGCCAGCATATTGCCCCCACAATTGCAGTCCTTGTTTTACTCAGAAGAATGGAAGACTGAGTCAACCTTGAGCCAATGAGGATCAAACTCCTGGCAGTGAGCTGACTTAGCCTGCAATACTGCATTCTAATCACTGCGCCATCACGGCTCCTAGTATGTGGTTAAAAGTTACCAGTTTTTATGGGAAAAAAAAGTCCCCATTGTTTTCTGGTATGACTTATGATATTACTGGATAATATCAGAGGTGAGCTTCAAAATTTTCAGTGAAGCGTTCTCTACCCAGTTGTTGGGAAGGTGTGGCCATGGTGGAGGTGGCCTAATCGGCCTCCTACACCACAGTGGGGAGATGTTTTTGCCCTACCTGGGCTCCGGAGGTTTTCCTTGAACCTGTGGGAGGGTAAAAATGTCCTCCCTGGGCTCCAAAAGTTCTCTGGAAGCCAGAAACAGGCCCATTTCCAGCCTTCCCAAACTTCCAGAAGGCCCGTGTGTGCCCTGCACTTACCTGCATCCAAAACAGGACATGTGGGGACTCTGGGGAGGGGAGGGATGGGGTGGGTGGGGCCAGCCAAAAGTGGGATTTGGGGGTTCTCTGAACTGCACAGAATCTTAGATAGGGGCTCTCCCGAACCCTTGCAAACCCCCAGCAGCCCACTCCTGGATAATATAACTATGCCATTTGGGAGGCCACTTTACCTTCTCCTAAGATAGAAGGCCTTATTTTCTTGAAGGAAGAAAATAATTTCTTATTTTGGTTTACTGAATCTTGTTAGATTTTCCAGGCTATAGAGCCAGAATCCTGAGAGCAGGCTAGCCACCTTCAGACCTTAGCTAGAGATGATTCATTAACTTGAAAATGTAATAGCAATGAATATGCTTATTAGTTGATCTGGCTTTATCTACAATACTGTGAACTAGCAGCCAAGTTCAAATTCTAGGTACTTAGCTGATCAAGTTTTGAGCAGAGGTTTATTGATTTTTACTTGAATATCATCATCATCATCTTTTATAGATGCAGAAATGCAATGTCTAGAAACATTGGTTGAAAAGAAAACAACAAGTAATGATGAACAGGCTGAAGAAATTGTTCCAAAACCTGAACAAACTGACCAACCAGTGGAAGAAACCAACATACAGGATGATGATCCTCCTGTGCAACAACTTGAAAGTGTAGAATTAAGTGATCTAGTGAAAATGCTGAAAGAAAAAATTGAAAACCACATCAAAGAATACACAGAAAGAAAAAGACTGTTTGCCATTCATGAAGTGCATAGCAAACAAATGAAAGTTTGACATCATTTTTATTTCTATTCCATCCAGCACACTATGTGAAACAAACCAACTAATGTACAGCACAGCTGCCATTATAACTGCAGAATTGGGTTATAAAATGCCAAAAAAGAAATCCACCGAAACACCAAAGTGGAGAATTCGACTTGAAAATAAAATAAAAAAACTATGAGGAGATGTCAGCAATTTGAAATACTTAAAAGAAGAAAGATTAAAGAATGAAAAACAGAAAATGCAAAAAATACAAGGAATAAAAACTAAAACTGCCAAAAACTGCCAAAAAAGAAATCCACTGGAACACCAAACTGGAAAATTTGACTTGAAAATAACATAAAATAAAACTATGAGGAGATGTCAGCAATTTAAAGTATTTGAAAGAAGGAAAACTAAAAAACAAAAAGCTAAGAATAGTTTACTCAAAAAATACTTGGAAGAAAAAATGATAATAGAAATCATGGAAGAACTAAAACATGTAATAGCAACAGCAAAGAAAATAGAAAGATACAAAGGGCAAATAAAACAATATAGTGAAAATGTCCAGTTCAGAAGAAACCAGCACTTCTTCTTTCAGTCACTTCATGAAAATCAAGTCCAAACTAATGCAAAGAAAAAGTTTTGAAGTTTTGGAGAGAACTGTGGGAACACTCAGTGGAACACAATAAAACTGCCTCCAGCATCAAAGGTATTAAAAAAACAAGCAACACGAAATGAAATAGAGAATACTATAATAACAACTGATATGATTGCAGAACAAGTAATGGTCAAGAACTGGAGCGCACCTGGCCTGAATGAACTGCATGGATACTGGCTAAAACACCTGACCAGCCCTCATCACTGCATGGCCACTCAGTTTGACAAAATGCTTCAAAATGCAACAAGCAAAGAATGGTTAACAGCTGGCTGAACATACTTGATAATGAAAGAACCAGAAAAGGGCACTGAACTAAGCACCTATTGCCCAATTACTTGTCTGCTAACAATGTTCAAACTTTTTACAAGAATATTGTGCAATTCAGTATTCAATCATCTGATGGAAAACAGTTTGCATCCGGTAGAACAAAAAGGAAATTTTAAAAAATCAAGAGGAACAAAAGATCAACTGCTCATTGACAAAATGGTATTAAAAATGCAAAACAAAGAAAAATGAATTTAAATATGGCGTGGATTGATTACAAGAAGGCATTTGACTCATTACCCCACAGCTGGATTAATGCCTGTCTGGAAAACTTTAGAATCAGCAAAAATATTTGTACATTTTTGAAAGCAAATATGCAAAAATGGAAACAGTTCTAACAGCAAAAGGGGAGAATATTGGTAAAGTTAATATCAGACAAGGAATCTTCCAAGGAAGATTCTTTTGCTACTTCTGTTCAACATCTCATTAATCCCACTGACAATAATCTTACATAATTCAAAAATGAGCTACCAAATCTGAAGCCAACATGGGAAGATAAAATCATCTACCATACATGGATGACTTAAAAATGTATGCAAAAAGCCCCAATGAAAAATCAAAATTCAACACAGATCAGCTGTTCAGCAGTGACATCAAAATGAACTTTGGACTTGAAAAATGTGCTATATTATACATGCAGTGAGGAAAAATTAAAAAAGTAGAAGGAATAGAACTGGGAAATGGAAGCATCATGAAAGCATTAGCAGTTACAAATACCTAGGCATATTGGAAGCAGATAACATCCTGAATGGAAAAGTCAAAGAGTCAATACAAAAGGAATAAATCAGAAGCGGTGGTAGGATTCAATTTTTTTACTACCAGTTCTGTAGGCATGGCTTGGTGGGCGTGGCAGGGGAAGTATACTGTAAAATATCCGGTCAGAGGTAGCATTTGCTATATCTGAACTACTCAAAATTTCCACTACTGGTTCTCCAGAACTGGTCAGAACCTGCTGAATACCACCTCTGTTCAGAAGGGTCCATAAAATATTAAAATCAAAGCTGAATGCTGGAAACATAATTAAAGCCATTAATATAGGGGTAGTTCCAGTGATACGCTACACAGATGGAATCAACAACTAGACTTTGGCTGAACTGGAAAACTTGGACCGGAAAACACGCAATGTTTTGGATATGTATCATGCTTTACATCAATGCAGTGACATCAACATTTACCCTACATTTAATGAACATTTAATGAAGACCAGCTATACATGATCAAAGATATCCCGAAGTTGCCAAGTCAGAAAAAACATTTGTGCAATAAACTGAAGAGACCCAAATTCAAATCAAACCTCTAGCATAGTAGCATTGAGCAAAGAGATAGCATTGAAGAAGGCAAAGAGATAGCATTGCCATTATAAGACATCAACTTAGCCATGAAAAAGAGTAAGAAGAAAATTCAAGATTGCTCTGTCAGACATATGGTGAGATGGCTGGCTTGAAAATAAATAAAGATAAAACAAAGATTTTGACAAAAAACATGTTATTGAGACAAAGAGAAGAACTGACAGATCTTTTGAAAATTCAAATTACAAACAAGGTTAAGTATCTGGGGATATATTTAACAGCAAGATGTAGCACATTAAAAGAGAATAATTATATTAAACTCAAACAACAGATAATTACAGATTTGAAGAAATGGGAAAATTTACAATTGTCATTAATAGGGAGAATTTCAACAATTAAGATGAATATTTTACCTAGAATTTTATTTCTCTTTCAAACAATACCAATTAGACTTGGAAAAGACTA
>BLBF01000064.1:178982-222934 GCA_015471245.1 Laticauda colubrina | reverse complement strand
CCTTTGGATAGGACATCTGTTTCTGTTTTGTTGAGTTCTCTGTTGGAGAGAACTGTTCTTTTGTAGATTAGTACATCTAGGAATGGTATATATATATATATTTATAATAAACAAAAGAAATCTTAAAGGAGGGGTAGAAGTATTAGATAGGGATAGGGAACATAAAGTTTGGCAAACCATTTCACAAACAAAACATTCTAAACTGAGCTAAATGTTTATTAAAACTGGTTTTTGGCACAGATAAAATTCTGATGGATTTGAAGTGCTGCTGCCAGAACCTGGGAACATTATGTGTTATAATAGGATTGGTATCAGTGAGTAGCAGGGAGGTATGGAATTACCCTGTGCTCCCTGGATATTTATACAATACAAATAGTTCTTGACTTGAACAATCAGTTGCTTAGCAACTGTTCAAAGTTATGATGGACCACCCCAAAGGTACTGATGACTGAGCTCCAAAGTTCTGATGCCCACCCACTTCTCCCAGACCTGATTGCATTTCAGATGCTTAGTGATCATGATTTATGGCAGCTATACTGGCTGGAGAATTCTGGGAGTTGAAGTCCACAAGTTGCCAGGTGTGGAAACCTCTGATGTATGGTTTTGCTGGAAACCAGTGTTCTCTGATTTTTCAACAGAAATGCCCCATAATGAACAATAGATTCACTTAACAACTGGGGTGTTTGCTTGATGAGTGCAGATCCATTTAATAAAGATCATGGTGATTTGCTTAATGACACCAAAATATTGTAAAATTAGGTCAGCCATGTGACCGGGCAGGCTTCATTACAGTGATAAGTCAAAGTTACAACAGCACTGAAAAAAGTGAGTTATGACTGTTTTTCCATACTTACAACCACTGCAACATCCTCATGATCACATGATCAAAATTCAAACCTTGGCAACTGGTTCACATTTATGATGGTTGCAGTATCCTGGGGTTATGTAATTTTGTGACCTTCTGACAACCAAAGTCAATGGGGAATCCGGATTCACTTAACAGCCATATTACTAACTTAACAACTGCAACAATTCACTTAACAACTGTGGCAAGAAAGATAGTAAAATGGGGCAAACTCACTTAACAAATGTTTCACTTAGCAGCATAAATTTTTGGGTCAATTGTGATCATATCTCGAAGACTACCTGTATAGGCAGTGGAAAAATAGGTTGTTTCTGTGTGTCCAGAGTTACGGGGGCATTCTCTTTCTGGGTAAGGAATCTTCTTATATGAGCCTTAAAGTACAGCTGAGAGGAATGCATGACATCTTGACAAAGTAAAGATCTCTGATAGTTAGGCTCTTTAAGGCTAGTTGAATATGCCATAGGGAAGGCAGAGTGCCTGTTGGATTTACTGACAATAAAAGGTTGGAGAACTGGCTAAATCCAGTTGTTGCTCTGCCACACATTGTTTAATGTGTGATTTGCCTAATCTTATTCCATTCTGAGTAGAAGACTTGGAGAGATGCCCAAGGATGAGATTTTGGTTGCCACTACCTTTTCTCATGATGACTGAAAATCGTCCTTCATAATTAATAGGTCAAGGCCAAGAAGAAGAAAAAAAGATAGTTTGAGTCCAGCTGCCCACATCTGCCCATGTCTCACTTTCATGAGGCCCACCTCTCATCTCAGGGTGACATTAGAAGTACATTTTGAGATTTGAAGGGCCAAGAAATCTGAATTTCTACTTTGCCTTCTCCCTCTTGATGCTGATCTTTGATCATAATAAATATTTAATTTGATGGCATAAATATATAAATGATACTCTCCACAATGCTCTGTAAACAAGACAGAGCAACCACATGGTAAAAACATTATCTGAAGCACTTAATTTGAAAGCAGCAGATTTTCTGTTGAGTTTCAGAGCCGAGCAAGGATGATAAAAGACTGATTATTTTTCCCCTTGGCTCCTATAGGCCACTAGTTGCATCCAAGTATCGGGTACATCTGGGAGAGTATGAACTCCCCAAACCAGCATCCACCATGGTCTCATCTGCTATAAGCCTGATTGTAGTACATCCATATTATGCTGGAGTTGGGCTGAGTGCTGATATTGCGTTGGTGAAACTAGAGGAGCCTGTCATTTTCTCCCGAACCATCTTGCCTATCTGCTTATCCACTGTTGCAGATCCTGAACCTTTCCCTGTAGGGATGATGTGCTGGGTCACTGGCTGGGGGGACCTCTATCCAGATGGTAAGAAAAAGGTGGGGTCTTCTTAGATTAAGTACATAATTCAGGCTTCTACAAGGCATGAGGTCTCCATTTGGAGGTGAAGGATTTCCCCTTCCCCACAGTATTTTGAGATGAATTAAACTATAAACTTTATGGAGGGTTTATGCTATTGCTTATTGGTGTAAAAATATTGTTTTTGCAGTGGTGATTTGACACTGAATTTTGGTGCCATGATTTGGAAGTCTCTGTAATAAATGAGTTGGGGGCACATGTAACCCATGACTTACAGTCCTCATAACAGGGTTAATTA
The DNA here is from genome assembly GCA_015471245.1 of Laticauda colubrina. NCBI lineage: Eukaryota > Metazoa > Chordata > Lepidosauria > Squamata > Elapidae > Laticauda > Laticauda colubrina. The sequence continues at coordinate 220,451 of BLBF01000064.1, read as the reverse complement.
CATTCATTGTTTTTGCAATTGCATTATTTGTTTGTTTTTTAATCAGCCACTTAGTGGCATCAAGAATGTAGTTGGTGGTGCAATAACATTATTACAAAGGGTGTGGATCTCAAATGTTTGGTAGATGAACTGGAGGAGTTGGCAGTGATTTAAAATGAGGCTTGCAGACTAAAGAACCACAGATACTTCCATTTACCCCTTTGATCTTTAAAAGCAAATGGAGGAAAGCTCCATCTTTAAATATTTAGGAGCTAGTGTTCAGTCTCAGAGTTTCCCTTTTTTTTTTTTTGGGGTACCAGCCTCTTTCGTCACTCGGACTCTGCAAAAATTGGAAGTGCCAATCCTAGATGTTGATAAGTGTGATGAAATGTACCATAATGACTCCAGCAGCTCTGACATAGATACTGAAGTTTTGCCAAAAGACTACAAGCTAATTTATGATGACATGATCTGTGCTGGATATCCGGAAGGAAAGAAAGATTCTTGCCAGGTAAAAATAGGGGATGGGAGTCACGGACCAATTGTGATTTGTAGCAGACATTATACTACTATAGAATTTGCTTGTTTATCATGAGTTTGGGAACTAGGACTTTGTAATTTATTATATAACCATGCTGAGCAAAATGTGTGAGCCATTTTTCCCTTCAATAATTCAATAATGTTCAATTCTTGGAGGCTGCCTATTGGTCCCTGCAGCTTATTTGGCAAGGTTTTTCAGAAGTGGTTTGCCATCTCCTTCCGAGGGCTGATAAAAAGTGACTGGCCCATGGTCTGGCTTCTTTGTCTAAGGCAGGATTAGGACTAGGTCTCTCAATCAGTACATCAAACAGATTCTTCAAACAATGTATACAGGATGGAAAAAGAAATCATTGGAATCTTAATACTGACTGTGAATCATCGTGGTCATGATAAAAATAGGTTCAAAACAGCTTCAGTTCTTAACTCAAGGTTTACCAGTAATATGAATAATTATGATTGACAGTTGACCATGGTTGTTAAACAACAGCAAAGCTGCAACTTAATGCAACTGAAAGGCAGGTATTGTTAGCACTGATTTCACTCTGTACTGTTCACTTTTTTTTTTTGGCCAAGCCTCATATTTCTTACAGTAAAGCCCCAGATATGATTTGTTTCTTGAATATGGCCTTTGATCCCAAAATAATTGCTCAAACCTGCTAATTGTTGTTCCTTAATTGGCTAAAAGTTAGTGAACTAAAATGAAGTTTATTATAATTAAGAAGTAAAAGATTTTCTCTGTTTATAAGAAACATTGTTATTGCAGTTAATTGTAATACAAGTACTCTTGTTTAGATCCATTCTACCAATCATTTTTTCTCCAATGTATAGTGTCATGTGCTCAGTGAGCATGCTTGCAAATCATTAAGTGCATCTGCTCCTCCCCAAATATTTTTACTAATAATTTTATTTGCTTATCAGTACATAAACTACGCGGATTTTAACATCACCGACAACATATTTTTGCACATGCTTTCTTGTGGCTCCCATTTAAAATAAGGAAATTAATCTAGTTCTCCATCTCCCCCAAATGTAACAATAAGCAACCACCTTAAAACATTTTTCCATATCTCATTCTTCCTCTAGGTAGTTCAGGGCAGAATTGGTTTTGTTTCCTGTTGATATTTATAACATGTCTTAAAATAATGACAGCCTAAAGTAAATTTGATAAATTATGTGATGAAGCTTGAATGTAAACTATGGTTTCTCAATCTAAAGTATGTACTGTTCTTTCAGTAGCAATAGCAATAGCACTTATATATAGCTTTACAGTGCTTTATAGCCCTCTCTAAGCAGTTTATAGAGTTGGCATATTGCCCTCAATACTCTGGGTCCTCATCTTACCCACCTTGAAAGGATGGAAGGCTAAGTCACCAAGGCTCTCAGTACATTTTTAATGGCAGTATATTTCCTCCCAAATTATTATAAAAATAATTTATCCAAAGTTTTGATTTTACATAGTCCTTCTGAGGCAGATGGTACCACAAAGCAGCAAGGAAATTTTCTCCAGTATGTCTCCAATGATGTCATAAATTACTGAAAGCAGAGTAACAAAAGCTTCTAAGCATGCCGATAATATCCTTAGCTAGCCTTCAAACCCATGTCAAAGCCATTTAAGATCTAATATTGATTCCCCACAAGATTTTTTTCACATTTACTTTTAAACCACCACTATTATTTTCCCCTTTTCAGTAATGGTAAGGGCTTGGCTAAATAACATTAAGAGGAAGTGGTGAATGGCCAAATTCATTTCATCTGCTTAAATTTAAACTCAAAATGCACAGTACTTCCTTAGGTCTTACTTACTGGAAGAGTGATGCTAGTTAATTCTTTTCTTTCTTTTTAGGGTGACTCTGGGGGACCCCTGGCCTGCAAGTTGAATGGTACATGGTTTCTAGCTGGCATTGTGAGTTTTGGGGTAGGTTGTTCTGAACCCAACCGACCTGGAGTCTATACCAGAGTAACTTCTTATATGGACTGGATTCAACACACTATAGAAAAAAACTCAATTTCCAGTGATGGTGTCCCTCATGCCAGTGGGATTCCTGTTATCTTTGTTTTAATTTTTCTCCTGAGCACTTTCCATGTAAGCGCTGTTGATTTATAATCAGTTGGAAATGTAATTGTAACACAAGTTGCACATAGCACTTGATATAATATTACCATTCAACTACAGGGGGGGAAATATAACCTGCATTGTGCATAGTGAAAAGTTTCCTGGAGATCTGACTATATTAACCTCCTGTTATCTCTTTCTCTTATTATTAATCGTTCTTAGATTTCTGACTTGGTTATACTTTTGATAATAAATAAAAATAAATAAAAATCCCAGTTTGTTTCCTTGAATCATTAGGGGCCAAAAGAAGTGCTTTGTGCTGTGAGATATAAGGACTTTCCAAGTAAAATGTTCCTCTTCCCCATATTTCATTCTTAGAGTGCCAAATTTCAAGTTTGTAGGCTTTACAGTTCTGGATATTTGTGATGTGTGAGTGGTATTTCACTTTATGTATGTAGAAGATAAAAAGATACTTCACAGGGGCTCTGGAAAAGAGATGCTTAGTAAAATTCGACTTTAGGAAATACCTAGCCATACTCTGAATCTAATAGGCAGATTAACAGAGTTGGAAGAGACCTTATAGGTCATCTAGTCCAATCCCCTGCCCAAGGGAATCTTCTTGAAGCAAAACTAGTTTATGCGTATTCCTGAGACTGATCCTAATCTTTTGTAATTTTGGCATTAAATAACATGGGATCAATATAGAGAGAGTGTTTGTGTAGTACTTAAGGCATTAATGTTTGACTTAGCAAATTCCCAGCTTGATTCTGAAAATTGTTAGTTGACTATGGGCCAACCACCATACCTCCTCTCAGTCTACTTCACAGGATTGTTTTTGCAGAGAGAGCATAATAAGAGACCGCTCTAGATACTAGATTCCAGAGGGAGGGGGAGAGGGGCACAAATATAAAATACTTTTAATTTTTTAAATATTTTAAGTTTTATTTAAAATAAATTTGTAAAATGATGACAGTAGTTCATTGAGCTGGAAAAAGGCTTCTGTCAGTAACTTAGTCAGAGATATAAAAATTACAGTCATGGTTCTGGAGCAAAAAAAGAAAACAAAAAGACACCCTGAACTGAGAGATAACTATGACTTAATTTGACAAATAACTTCCCTATACTGCTATTAATTGTAATACAGTACTTTTAAAATATCCTATAGTGCCCCCTGCTGACAAGCTTTAATATTTATTCAGATGCAAAAATTCCTCAATGGGAAAAATTGCGAAGAGGTGCTGGTTTAATACCATAATAGTATGGCAGGTACTATAAGAGATTCAACAAAAAAGGAGGATCATCAGCTCGGGACTTTCTGCATTAAACTCTTCAGGAAATAGGAAATGAAAGCAACATAAATAAACAGATAATATCTAAAAAGATATCCACCCAAGTTCACTCAATTACCGCAATTGCCTTCTTGCCCATTTGTGTAGGTTTCTCCTACAAGATCCAGAGTTCTATTCATTTATATTCCTTCATTGCTTGTATGCCAATATTTCCTGTTAACTGGTTAGTCAATGTATATTCAGTAGCATGACTCGTATATCCAGAACTAAATAACCTAAGGGAAGGTAAGATGATCCCTCACTTGGTCAAGACTCATAGACTTACAGCTTGTATCATGTTGCTTGATCAATCCACCCTGAAATGCGGTGGAACAGCACTAAACATTTTTCCATTCTCACATTGTTAATGTAGTGGAATCCTGTTAGTTTAGGTGTGAAAAAGCACTCTTCAGGAAGAAGATAGGAGGGGAGATAAGGACAAAATTTTACATTCTGAGTTGGAGGGAAAAAATATCAGGCCAATATCATGTGATCAAGTTCGGAACCTTGAAGTTGTTAAGACAATCTTGTTTTGATATAAATGGAAGATAAAAGAAGGATATGAAACTCTAACTTTTGTTTTTAATTAAAGACTATGATGAAGAAAAAAAATCCTAACATTAATTTTGTTATTCTCCCCCCCCCATTTCAAGTTTTGTTGTTTAATTTCCAAGATGATAAATAAATTTGTAGAATGGTAAAGCTTTCACTTGACTAAATGCCATTTTAGCTGTGACTTAAAAACAAAAAACTCTAGAAGAAAAGACATTATTGACAAATTGGAATGGGTTCAGAGTTATGCAGCACAGCGTTATCATAGCAGAGTTGGTTGAAAAGAAGTGATATGAACTCAGCCAATGTCTTCTTGTTCCTACAAAGTTGACCTTTGATTTCTGACTTGCACACAGAACTGGCTTGTTATCTCCTCCTGCTCTAGAGGGGGAGATAAAATTCAGCTATCTTTGCTCAGCATCTATACCAGTGTTTCTCAACTTTAGCAGTTTGGATATGTATGGACCTCAACTCCCAGAATTCCTAATTGCTGGAAAATTGAGGGAGCCTGGTGAATTGAGGGAGCCTGGCATATCCAAGTTACCAAGATTGAGAAACACTCTTCTATATTACCAGTTGCTAACGTTCCTCAAATATCTTAGAAACATTGTTATAACAATCCATCTAGAGGGGCCTATCTGGAGAAAATACTGAATAAAGAATCAAAGAAACTTAAAAAAAACAGATGACCTGACTGATGACCTGACCACTTTTATTCTTTATAAAGAGATTTATGCTGAAATCAGGCCATACAGTATTTTGCCATACCAGTTCAGATGATGTAAATTTGTCCTTGGTTTTCTGTGATCTGATTTTATCCAGCATTTTAAATTAAAATGAGGTTTCTCTATGATGGCTTAATATGTCATGTGAACCCAGCCATGGGAGAATGCAAAGGTATATTCTGTAAAATTGTAATATTTAAAACAATTGCTTCTTATTACTCCTGATTAATTACCTCAATCAAGAAAACATTTAAAAACAAAAGAGATCAAACCCCAGTAAGTTAATGCTAACATCAATAAATATATGAAACTTGAAGGGAACATATTTTATTTTATTTTTTATAAATCCTTCCCTAAAAACGACTAGTGAGCAGAAGAATACTTACAGATGTTAAAATGCCATTGAAAAATTGCTGGGCCAATCTGATGATTCTGCAAGAATTCTGTGAACTTGGGAACTGGACAAGTTTATGTTGATGAAAAATGGTAAACTATTGTGCAGTGTTTAAGGTATTAGACAAGCAAATTTTCTGGGTAAATTTCATTCTCAATATTTCTCAGCTCAACCTAACACAAGGTAGATTTAGTGGGAATAAATCTTCTGCAAAATATGATGATTTGAATATGTTTCCTTCATAAGCAGGAGAGGAGAATTCCCATGCTTATGTCATTCCATGTAATTGTACATTGTCAATGCTAACCTTATAGTCCATGTCCCACTGCACCAATGGATGCAAAGAGGATGTAAAACATTAAAAAAAAGCTTGCCATCCATTGGAAAATGCTATACATCCATTGTATACTCACTGCATACGTGTTTCATACGCTCTATCCCTCGAGCATCCATCCACTGAGATTTTATCTGCGCAAGAGGTTTTGAGCTGCACAAAACTTTTTGAACGGAAGAAATTTCCGCCACGTACGTTGTACATCCGTGACATATACGGGCAACAAAAACTCTATGTCCGTTATCATCAGTTAAAGGTCCGCTGTATCCTGTCTGTATCCTCTGGGCATCCTCACAACTCACATCCGTTGCAGCTGAAAACGGAAAGAGGGAGGAAACAAAAGGTACACGGAACGTCTACACAGCGTTAGTAGCACGGAAATAGAAAGGATGTAAGCAGATGCATATCATATATAAAGCATGAAAATGGACAAAACGTTTGTATATGGGATGTATCTCAGATATTTAGGATGTCTGGAGTATGCCTAGAGTATGTAGAAGGACACCTAGCTGAAAACCGATATTTCCTATAAAAAGGGGGAGAAAATCACCTGGATCTCAGTATGAGTTCAGCAGCCGTGGTGTCAGACCTCTTCACCCTTGGTCTTGCTCTTCCACATCATCCATTGTTCTCCACCATGGATCATGACACAATCCATATGGTAGCTGTCATCATTCATCACCAGAACCAAACCCTGTTCAGACTGTTTCAACCTTTATACACAAGGAGAAGAAGGAGACATCCAAGAGCTGTGTGGGTCCAAGGATATATCATGAGAAGAAGTTTGGACTTTATGACCAGCTGATGGTGGAGCTGAGGAATGAAGACCTTCGTGCATTCCATCACTTCGTGAGGAAGCCACCAGCCATGTTTGATGAACTTGTAGAGCGTCTGACACCCAGGTTGACCAAGCCAAGCACCAACATCCGTCCCAGCCTGGACCCTGGACTGAAGGTGGCACTGACTCTGTGGCACCTGGCCTCTGGAACCACATACAGAAACATGCAGTATAAATAGAGGGTGCCACACAACACCATCAGCAAAGTGGTCAGAGAAGTGGTGCAGGCCATCATCGAAGAATACGTGTAGGAGCTCATCAAGTGTCCCACCACTGAAGAAGGCAGGAGGAAAGTTGCAGAACAGTGGTATCAGAGGTGGAACTTTCCCCACACCGTTGGAGCCATAGATGGGAAGCACGCGGCCTGCAAAGCTCCAGCCAACTCAGGGTCCTCTTATCACAACTACAAGGGCTTCTTCAGTATCGTCCTCTTTGCCATGGTTGATGCTGACTACAAGTTCATGTACATCGATGCTTCAGGCAATGGGTCAGCTTCCGATTGCCAGGTATACAATGCCAGTGACCTCAAGGATGGGCTGGAACGCAACCTCATCATGGGTTTCCAGATTCACAACCCCTACCCAATGACACACAAGATGTGCCTACTTCATCGTTGGTGATGACGCCTTCTCCCTCAGAACCTACCTCATGAAGCCGTACAGTTCAAAATACCTCACCCGTGAAGAGAGGATCTTCAACTACAGGCTGTTCAGGGTGGTGGAGAATGCCTTTGGCATCCTGGCCAACAGGTTCCAGATACTTCTCACTACCATGCAGCATCACCCACAGACTGTGAGGAGCATCGTGGAAGCTTGCTGCATCCTGCACAATCTCATGCACACCCACTTCCCAGTGTTGCAGAACAGACTTGTGGACCGTCAGCAAGGCAATGGGGACATGGAGCCTGGTGAATGGAGGCAAGGACGAAACCTGAGAGACACTGTGGATGTAGAAGGCCCGAAAAGACCTTCATGTGAAGGGAAGAAGCAGCACAACCTCCTGAAACGCTAGTGCAACTCCCCAGCTGGAGCAGTGGAGTGGCAAGACAGGATGACAGATAGTTAATAGATGCTTCCTTGAAGCTGTCGCATAACACTGATGAGATTGTGCCATGTATGTTGAGTGGCCCTACAATGAACAGGGCATTTAATAAAGAGCTTTGTTTATTTTGGAATGTGTTGATCAATGAATAAATTGTTATTGATAACAAAGGACCATATGTGTGGCAGCTGGGAGGGTGTACCATACAGTCCCACTATTCTTGCACTGGAGGTTTATCTATCCCACAGCTATCCTTACCCATCCCACAACTATCCTTACCTATCCCACAGCTATCCTTACTATCCCACAGCTATCCTTACCCATCCTACAACTATCCTTACCCATCCCACAAGCATGCAAAGGTTTAACCATTTTTTCAAAGTTTTCACTAACACTTTATTAAGTAAATAAAATGAACCAAGTGTGTGAAGCAAATATAACCTTTATTAATAACTGTCTTAAGTAAACTGTATGACTTTATTAAAAAATCAAAATGAACCAAGTAAAGTGTCTTTAAGCAAAGATAAAATGAACAGGTAACAACTCAGTCTCTGGCACTATTTTCAGTCACTCTGAGGCATGTCCGTGGTCTCAGCTGTCAAGTGACCAGGGACTGTGGAGGTGGCTGTGGCTTGAGTGCTGGTCTGAGGCGCCATTGGGGTGCTTGGCCCCAAGAGTACAACAGGGGATGATGTGTTCAGGAAGCTCTCCGAGAGCTCACTCAGTCCTGTGAGGTTGAGAGGCCCTTTATCAAGTACCTGGGATGTGAGGCACAAGACTGATGACAGTTTGTCCATTGATGGGCTTGGCTGTGGGGTGGAGGAAGGAGGAGTGTAGCGGGGCTGTCTGGTCTGCAGCTGGGGGAGGTGTGGCGTCTGTGGCGTGCGATGAACCTGGGCCTGGACTGGGAAGATCTGTTTGTGCTGTGGAAAGTCCTGGTAGTCATAGCCTTGGTAGGTGAGGGGCTGTTGAAAGCCGTGGAAGGGCTGTGACATCGCCTGGGGTGGAGGAACAGACCTGGACTGGGTTGTAGCAGCTTCAGCTGGGCCTTGAGGGTTGTGCAGAAGTGCTGTGATCTTCTGCTTTATCACGTGGTACTGGGCCTCGGGCATATCCCTCAAGGTGTGGCTCATGTAGGTGATGAAAGTGTGGCAGCTGGAGGATCCTCTGTCCAAGTGGACCAGCTGAGAGAGAAGATCTGTGCTGGTCTTCATTGTGTCCCTGATCTCCAACAGCACACTGTGGCTCTGGCCCTCCAGTCTTCCTCTCTGCCTGTATCCTGTGGAGCTGGGGGTGGGGGTGGGGGTGCGTTGGTCTCTGGTGGCTGCCGCTTCTTCCTCCATTTGTGACAGGGGAACCTCCAAGTCCTCCGGCATGGGGTGTGCAGCTGTCGGGGGGGGTCTCTGCTGTGGCGCCCTCTGAAGACACCTGCCTGGACAGGTTAGCTGGCTCCTGGCTGGAAGAGGAGTGGCTGTCTGTGGGCTGTCTGAGGGAGAGGGGTGTCAGAGGGGCTGCTCCTTGGTGGCGAACCTCACCCTCCAGGAAGCTGCACTTGGCCATGACATACATCTCCCGGTCAGTGAGCTTGACAGCCTGGCCAGATTTTTTGAGGTGTAGCTTGCCATGCCAGGTGTGCATGTGCTTCTACCATCCCAGGAGGACATCTGCAGTGTAGCCCAGGCTCTCTGCCTTGTCTCTCCAAACTGCCTGCTTCTTCTTGGTGTCGCAATAGAGTCTGTGGCCCTTTCTCCAGAGGTAGTCGTTCTCCCTCAGCCATTCCAGCACCTCATCCTCATGCTCCTCGGAAACGGTGTACAGTTTCCTCTCTCCCTTCTCCTTCCCTTGCCTCTTCCTCCCTCTGCCAGGGGCTTGATCAGCAGGGCCTTCAGGGGCTTGAGCAGCAGGGCTTTGAGGGCCTTGGGGCTGGTCCACCACAACATCAGCAGTAGCAGTAGCAGCAGCAGCAGCAGCAGCAACAGCAGCAACAGCAGCAACAGCAGCAGCAGCAAAGAAGCACAACCACCACCACCAGCAGCACCACCAGCACCACCAGCAGCAACAGCAGCAACAGCAAGAGAAGCACCACCACCAGCAGCAGCAGCACCAGCAGCAGCACCAGCAGCAGGAGAAACACCAGCAGGAGAAGCAGCAGCAGCTTCAGAGTCAGTGCCAGGGGGTAGGATGGTGGTTCTGTCCTTCTTGCCAGGGCTTGCATGAGTAGGCACGGGCTTTCTCTTCTTCCCTGAATGACGAACCATGGTTTTATTCGAAGATGTATGTGGCAGCACATCTGTCCTCTGAATGCTGACTGCATGTGAGCTGCATCCTTTTATATCCATGGAGCTGATGCAATTCATACTCCCCACATGTGCAGTGACTGCTTTGCATCTGATATACATACGCTATGCATCCGCTATGCTTCTTATAGGCGTCCGTGATGCATCCGCATCATCCGCTATGCATCCGCTTCACTATTCTCCCCCGGAACCCCTGCGAATAGGTCATCCGCTTCCATCCACTGTCATCCGCTAGGCTTCCTACGAACATTTATGCATACGTTTTGCGTCCGTCGGCCAGTGGGACAGGGCCTTATCTATCAGATGTAGCCTGAATTAATTTTGGAAGATACTAAAATTGAATTTTAATAGTAATGTAGAATAATGGATTGATTAAATTTTGGAACTGAAATAAGACCTATAGCAAAATAAGCATGCTTTGGAGTCTGCTTTATTTTGTCATCAGAAGACATTATACAGTATCTTTCTGGCTTTTGAAGATTCTAAAAGCAAGAGAAATGTTCAGCTGATGTCTTCAAAACTATCCTTGCTTACATCAAAATACTATTTATTACTAAACAGTCTCTTCAGGGCATCCTTTACTTCCTTATTCTTCAAAGTGTAGATGAGGGGGTTGCAAAAAGGTATGATGATTGTGTAGAGCAGAGAAAGCAGTTTGTCAATCTTAAGGCTAGGTCTCACTGGCCGATGGAAGCAAAAGGACACAGTGGATGAGCAAAATTTGGGGGGTGGCTCCATCCGTTGTCATCCGCTCCGAAAAGTGGTGAAAATTTGCATAAACAGAACGGAAAAGAACGAAAAGAACGGATGGGGGTAGTACGTAGCGGGGATGTTAAATGGATGTTCATAGGAAGCCTAGAGAATGACAGTGGATGGAAGTGGATGACACCTCCGAAGGGGTTCCGGGGGAGAATTGTGAAGCAGACGCATAGTGGAAGGGACAGATGCATAGCAGATGATGTGGATGCATCACGGACGCTTATAAGAAGAAAGGCAGATGCCGCGCAGATATATATTGGATGCAAAGTGTTCACTGTGCATGCGGGGAGTATGAATTGCGTCAGCTCTGCCTATAGAAAAGGATGCACCACGCATGCAGTCAGCATTCAGAGGAAAGACGTGCTGCCACATACATCTTGAAGGAACACCATGGTTCGTCAGTCAGGAAGAAGAGGAAGCCTGTGCCTACTCCTGCCAGCCCTGGCAAGAAGGACAAAACTAGCATCCCATCCCCTGGCACTGACTCTGAAGCTGCTGGTGCTGCTGGTGCTGCTGGTGCTGCTGGTGCTGCTGGTGCTGCTGGTGTTGCTACTGCTACTGCTGTTGCTGCTGCCGCTACTGCTGCTGTTGCTGTGGTGGACCAGCCCCAAGGCTCTCAAAGCCATGCTGCTGAAGGACATGCTGCTCAAGCCCCTGAAGGCCCTGCTGTTGAAGGCCCTCCCAGAGGGTGGAAGAGGCAAGGGAAGGAGAAGGAGAGAGGAAACAGTACACCGTTTCCAAGGACCATGAGGAGGAGGTGCTGGAATGGCTGAGGGAGAACGAGTACCTCTGGAGAAAGGGCCACAGACTCTATCACGACACCAAGAAGAAACAGGCAGCTTGGAGAGACAAGGCAGAGAGCCTGGGCTACACTGCAGATGTCCTCCTGGGATGGTGGAAGCACATGCACACCTGGCATAGCAAGCTACACCTCAAAAAATCCGGGCAGGCCTATGTCAAGCTCACTGACCGGGAGATGTATGTCATGGCCAAGTGCAGTTTCCTGGAGGATGAGATCCACCACCGAGGAGCAGCCCCTCTGACACCCTCTCCCTCAGACAGCCCACAGATAGCCAGTTCTCTTCCAGTCAGGAGCCAGCGAGCCTGTACAGGCAAGTATCTTCAGAGGGCCCCACAGCAGAGACCTCCCCTGTCAGCTGCACACCCCATGCCAGTGGACTTGGAGGATCCCCTGTCACAAATGGAGGAAGAAGCAGCAGCCACCAGAGACCAACCCACCCCTACCCCCACCCCCAGCTCCACAGGATGCAGGCATAGAAGCATACTGGAGGGCCAGAACAACAGTGTGCTGTTAAAGATCAGGGACACAATGAAGACCAGCACAGAACTTCTCTCTCAGCTGGTCCACTTGGACAGAGGATCCTCGGGCCAGAACACCTTCATCACCTACATGAGCCACACCCTCAGGGACCTGCCCCAGGTCCAGTATCAGGTGATGAAGGAGAAGATAACAGCACTTTTGCACAACCCTCAAGGCTCAGCTGAAGCTGCTCCTACCCAGTCCAGTTCTGCTCCTCCACCCCAGGTGATGTCACAGCCCTTCCACGGCTTTCAACAGCCCCTCACCTACCAAGGCTATGACTACCAGGACTTTCCACAGCACAAACAGATCTTCCCAGTCCAGGCCCAGGTTCATCGCACGCCACAGACGCCACACCTCCCCCAGCTGCAGACCAGACAGCCCCGCTACACTCCTCCTTCCTCCACCCCACAGCCAAGCCCATCAATGGACAAACTGTCATCAGTCTTGTGCCTCACATCCCAGGTACTTGATAAAGGGCCTCTCAACCTCACAGGACTGAGTGAGCTCTCGGAGAGCTTCCTGAACACACCATCCCCTGTTGTATTCTCAGGGCCAAGCACCCCAATGGCGCCTCAGACCAGCACTCAAGCCACAGCCACCTCCACAGTCCCTGCCCGCTTAACAGTTGAGACCATGGACATGACTCAGAGTGACTGAGAATAGTGCCGGAGACTGAATTGTTTACTTGTTCACTTTATCTTTGCTTAAGACACTTTACTTGGTTCATTTTGTTTATTTAATAAAGTCATATAGTTTACTTAAGTAATTGAATAAAGGTTTTCTTTGCTGAACACACTTAATTTAATTTACTTGGTTCATTTTGCTTATTTAATAAAGTCATAAAGGATACTTAAGAAAGTTAATAAAGGTTATCATTGCTTAAGACACTTGGTTCATTTTTTTACCTTAGTGAAGTATTGGTGAAAACTTTGAACAAATGGTTAAGCCTTTGCATGCTTGTGGGATAGATAAGGATAGTTTTGGGATAGATAAACCTCCATTGCAAGCATAGTGGGACTGTATGGTCCACCATCCCAGCTGCTACACATATGGACCTTTATTATCAATAACAATTTAATAATTGATCAACACATTTCAATATAAACAAAACTCCACCACCGAGGAGCAGCCCCTCCGACAACTTTCTCTCTCAGGCAGCCCACAGAGAGCCAGTCCTCTTCTGGCCAAGAGTCAGCTCAGGTGTCCAGGCAGGTATCTGTGGAGCATCCCATGACGGAGACCCCCCCCCGACAGCTGCACTCCCCGTGGCAGAGCAAGGAGAGGGCACTTCCACCAGAGACCAAACCACATCCACCCCCAGCTCCACCTCCACAGAAAGCAGGCAGAGAGCCAGACTGGAGAGGCAGAGCCACACTGTCCTACTAGAGATCAGGGACCGCATCAAAAGCAGCATAGATCTCCTCTCTCAGCTGGTACACACCGACATACCATCCTCAAACCTCAAACTTTCTCAACTACATCAACCAGACCCTCATGGACATGTCCGAATCATAGTACCAGGTGATAAAGGAGAGGATCACCGGTCTTCTGCACAACCCTCCAGGCCCAGCTGAACCTGCTCTGATCCAGTCCAGGTCTGCTCCTCCACCCCAGGTGATGTCACAGCCCTTCCAAGGCTTTCCACAGGCCCTCACCTCCCAACGCTATGGCTACCAGGAGTTCCAGCAGCACAGGCAGCCCTTCCCAGTCCAGCCACAGGTTCATCGAATGCCACAGATGCCACCCATGCCATAGATGCCACCCATGCCTCACCTTGCTCACCTGCAGACCAGACAGCCCCACTACACTCCTCCTTCCTCCACCCCACAGCCAAGCCCGGCCTCAGAACAGCTGTCATCGGTCTTGGGACTGACACCCCATGTCATGGAGGAAGGGGCTCTCAACATCACAGGACTGAGCCAGCTCTCTGAGAGTTTCCTCCACACACCATCCCCTGTTGTCCTCTTGGGGCCAGGCACCCCAATGGCGCCTCAGACCAGGACTCCAGCAGCAGCCACCTCCACAGCACCTGGACCCTTCACTCCTGAGACTATGGGCATGCCTAAGAGTGACTGAGAAGAGTGCCAGAGACTGGGTTGATACCTGTTGACTTTATCTTTGCTTGGGATACTTTACTTGGGTCATTTTGCTTTTACAGTTTGTTATTAATAAAGTTTATCTTTGCTTCACACACTTGGTTCATTTATTTTAGTAAATAAAGTCTTGGTGGAAACTTTTAGAAATGGTTTAAGCCTTTGCATGCTTGTGGGATGGGTAAGGATAGCAGTGGGATGGGCAGGGATACCTGTGGGTTGGGCAGGGATACCTGTTGGATGGGTAATAGCTGTGGGATGGGTTAGGATACCTGTGGGATGGGCAGGGATACCTGTGAGATGGGTAATAGCTGTGGGATAGATAAACCTCCAGTGCAAGCATAGTGGGACTGTATGGTCCACCCTCCCAGGTGCCACACCTATGGACCTTTATTATCAATAACAATTTAATCATTGATCCACACATGTCAACACAAACACAACTCTTTATTAAATGCCCTGTTCATTGTAGGCCCACCCAACATACATGGCCCAATCTCATCAGTGTGATGAGACAGGCTGAAGGAAGCATCCATTAAGTATCTACCATCCTGTCTTGCCACTCCACTGCTCCAGCTGGGGAGTTACCATGAGGTAGGTTCGGAGGGACAAGGCGTCATCCCCCACGATGAAGTAGGGCACATGTTGTGTGTCGTTGGGCAGGGGATCTGGATCTGGGAAGCCCATGATGAGGTTGCGTTCCAGCCCCTCCTTGAGGTGACTGGCATTGTATACCTGGGCATCTGAAGCTGACCCGTTGCCTGAAGCATCGATGTACATGAACTTGTAGTCAGCATCGACCATGGCGAAGAGGATGATGCTGAAGAAGCCCTTGTAGTTGTGATAAGTGGACCCTGACTTGGCTGGAGCTTTGCGGGCCATGTGCTTCCCATCTATGGCTCCAACGGTGTATGGGAAGTTCCACTTCTGACACCACTGCTCTGAAACTTTTGTTAGGGATAACATTGTTTACCCTAACTGGTTTAGGTGAAATAATAACTATGAATCATAGTTAGTGTATGTTAGAGTGTATACAGCTTTAACTGGGAAATAGCAATTAAAGGAGTGGTTAAGAAAACAATATAAAAGTAGCAAGACTATGGCTTGCTCTCACTCTCTCTGGCTTTGATGATCCCTGATTACTGCTTGGAATCAAGACTGCATTGCTCGAACAGGAGAGACAACAAAGGACTGATTTTGTAAGTGAACTGACATAGGATATTCTACATGGACTTTGCTAACTGAATACCCCTGAATGGACTGACTACATGGTAAATGAATATTGGACTGTTATTTGACTATGCCATAAACTTATACTGGAATAAAATATATTCTTGATAGCACAAGCGTATCTGTTATTTTTACTGTATGTTAATAAACATACAAGCTTAGCTCACTCATTTATCTGTGTGCCTATCTGACTAACGCTGCACATTCTGTTTAGCTTGTCTACCTAACCCTGGTTGGGGAACCCAGGCTTAACAACTTTCTTCCAACCTTTTTCAGTGGAGGGGCACTGGAGGAGCTCCTCCAGTATTCTTCGATGATGGCCTGCACCACTTCTCTGACCACAATGCTGATGGTGTTGTGTGGCACCCTCCAGGCACCCTCCTGTACGTGGCCCTGGAGGCCAGGTGGTGCCGAGTCAGTGCCACCTTCAACCCAGTGTCCAGGCTGGGACGTTGGTGTTTGCCTTGTTCAACCTGGGTCTCAGCCGCTCCACAACTTCGTCAAACTTGGCTGGCGGCATCCTCATGAAGTTCTGGAATGCACGAGGGTCTTCATTCTTTAGCTCCACCATCAGCTTGTTATACAGTCCGTACTCTGCTCTTCTGGCAATCCATCTTCGGATCCAGACACTTCTTGGCCACCTCCTTTTCTTCGTGTAGAACAGGTGAAAGAGCCCACAGATGGCTTTGCACTGTTGTAGAATGATGGTGGCGAACAAAAGGAGTGTGTGATGATCCATGGTGGAGATGACTGGATGCTGTGGAAGAACAAGAGCCAGATGAAGGCTGAAGAGGTCTGCACAGCAGGGCTGCTGGACTGAAAGTGAGATCCAGGTGAGTTCCTCCCCTTTTTATAGGAAATATAGGTTTTCCGCTAGGTGTCCTTTTACATCCTCTAGGCATCCTGCAGACATCCTAAATATCTGAGATACGTCCCCTATACAAACGTTTTTCCCATTTTAATGCTTTGTATGCGAGCTGCATCTGCTTTCATCCTTTCTATGTCCGTGCTACTAATGCTGCTTGTCCGTTTCGCGTTCATTTCACTTCCTTCCTGTTTCCGTTTTCCACTGGAGCGGATGTGAGTTGCGCGGATGCACAGCGGATGCCTAGCGGATATAGCGGATGCGTAATGGATAACTATGGATGTAAAACGGATGTTCCCTGTATGTGTAGCGGATGTCTAATGGACGCGTTGGATACATTTTCCACTCAAAAAGTTTTGTGCAGCTCAAAACATTTTTAGCGGATGAAATGTCAGTAGATGGATGCTGGACGGATAGAGAGTATGAAAAATGGACGCAGTGAGTACAGAATGGATGCATTGCGTTAACCAATGGATGGCAAGTGTTTCTCTCCATTTTACATCCTCTTTCCATCCGTTGGTGCTGTGTGATAGGGGCTTTAATAGAAGGTGTAATTTGGGGATGTAGGTATACCAACATTCCTGAACCATAGAAAGGACTGACCACAATCATATGAGATGAACATATGGGAAAAGCCTTCTGGTGCCCCATGGCTGATGGCATGTGCAAGATAGATCTAGCGATATAGAAGTAGGAGGTTAAGATGACAACTAGAGGAATCAGTGCAAATATAACATTCTCCATATATACCACTAACTCATTTGTAGAAACATCAGAACATGCCAGACTGAGGACTGCCGGCATGTCACAGAAGAAGTGGTCCATTTCATTGGGGTCACAGAAGGGGATGGAGAAGATGAGTCCTATTTGGATCAACTGCATCGGCGGGCTGAGAACAAAAGAATCAGACACCATTCCTATGAGCATCCTTTGATTTATTATGGTCATATAGTGCAGGGGTAGGCAAATAGCAAGATAGTGATCGTAGGCCATGGTAGTTAATAAGTAACACTTAGCACCATCCAGGAACAGCTTGAAGAACATTTGGGAGGCACAAGGTTTTCAAAGAAATGGAGTGGTCTCCTGTGGCCAGGCTGGTTTTCATTTTGGGAAGAGTGACTGAAGTGTAACATACCTCAAGTCCTGATAAACCTCTTAGAAAAAAATACATAGGTGTATGGAGGGCAGGATCCCTAGTTGTCACAATCACAATAAGGCCATTGCCTAGAATGACAGTCAGATAGATGACAAGAAAGGCAGCAAAGAAGAGCACAGGGTGTTCATGAAATCCCAGTAAGACAAACTCATTCACCGCACTTTTGTTCTTCCAGTGTCTGGCAAGTTCTGCAGTTATCTGGAAAAGAACAAAGGAAAGTGAAAAGGATGAACTTCAGGGAGTGTGACTACTTCTTTAATTACAAAATCAAAACTCTGTAAGCTACCCTTCCAAAACCTATTATTTTCAGTTTTGTCAGACTGAAATTCTCAACATTTATCTCACTACCATGGTATTAAAACATTCTTGGAACTTAAGTCCAGCAAATTGTGAATTTCTTGATCCCTTTGCTCCTCCAAGATATTTCAGTCGGAAATTGAGGTTGCCTATAAAATCGATTTACCAGCACACCAAATTTGAAATCATTTTCATAGGCTAAAACAAATAAAATCTAGCCTGAATATGTCCTCAGGAAGCAAAGCAAGAAGAAATTGGAGATCAGAAAATAACAAAAATGCAGACGTTATGTTTCAATAATTTCAAGTTTTTTAAACTTCAGCTTTTGTGCCCACCTCATTTTGACATTAAAAAAATGTGTACTATGATACGGTTTTGTATTAGGTAATCTAGGATCATGTATTTGGTATCAAATGAAATGCTGCACATCTTTGGTAGATCTTTGGACTTTTTAATATCATTGTTTCTTAAATTATCAATCAGTAGTGTGTTTACGTTAGTGTGATCAGGATAATATGTTTATGTTTCCTGAATCATCTCTTAGCATCCTCTGAATTAAAAAAAAATATTATTCAATGTTCAAAGATTAAAAACATAAAATTTGTCATCATAGGATGGTAAGAAAGCTGGACAATGTTAGTTTGAATAGGGAAGTCTTTCCTGAGCTTTTAATTTTAGAACATCCTTTTTAAACTGAAAAAAAAATTATACCAATCTTATAGTATAGGAAAAATGCAGCATTTATTTAAGGCCCTGTCACACTGGCCAACGGATGCAAAACATTAGTAAAAAGGACACAACAGATGAGAAAAATGTTCCATCCGTTGTTATCCGCTCTCAAAAGGGGAAAAAATTTGCATAACCAGAGCGAATAACATGGAAAGGAACGGACGCGGGGAGGACGCAGAGCGGATGGAAAGCAGATGCGGAACGGAAGCCCAGCGGATGGAAGCGGATGGGAGCGGATGGCACATCCACAGGGCTTCCGGGGGGCCTCAGCAAAGCGGACGCGGAATGGATACAGCAGATGCATAGCAGATGAAGCGGATGCAGAGCGGAAGCCTAGAGGATGCACAGCGGATAAAGCGGATGCACAGCGGAAGCCTAGCGGATACACAGCGGAAGCCGAACAGATGCCGAGTGTTAATTGCGCATGCGGGGGGGGTGCATTGTGTAAGCCCCGTGGATATAAAGGGAAGCAGCTCCCAAGCAGGTCACCATTCGGAGGAAAGACCTGCTGCCGGATACATCGAGTCCTTGCCTGCCCTGCCTGCATACCTGCCTGCAAGCCTTGCTGCAAGCCTTGCAGCCAGCTTGCCTCCAAGCCTGCCTCCCAGCCTGCCTCCCAGCATCCTGGCCAGCCTCCCTGCCAACCTTGTTCTCTGCCTGACTGCAAGCCTTGCTCTCTGCCTGCCTGCCAGCCTTGCTGCCAGCCAGTCTGCCTGCCAGCCTTGGTGCATGCCTACCTGCCTGCCTTCCTTCCAGGCTTCCTGCCAGCCTTGGTGCCTGCCTGCCTGCCTGCCTGCCAGCCTTGGTGCTTGCCTGCCTACATGCCTTCCTGCCAGGCTTCCTGCCAGCCTTGGTGCATGCCTGCCTGCCAGCCTTGGTGCCTGCCTGCCTACATGCCTTCCTGCAAGGCTTCCTGCCAGCCTTGGTGCCAGCCTTCCTGCCAGCCTCCCTGCCAGCCAGCAACCCTACAACCATGGGGAAGAAGCGAAAGTCTCAGCAACCTGCCGCCATCCCTGCCAAGAGGGACAGGGCCACCCTCCCGCCCCCTGTCCCTGACTCTGCTTCTGCTGGGGCTTCTGCTGCTCGGGCTCGCTCTTCTGGTGCTGGAGCTTCTACTGAAGCTGCTCCTGGTGGTGGTGCTTCTGCTGCTGCATACTCTGCTGAAGCTGCTCCTGGTCCTGCTCGTCCTGCTCGTCCTGCTGGTCCTACTCGTGCTCCTGGTCTTGCTCGTCCTGCTCGTGCTCCTGGTCCTGCTTGTGCTCCTGGTACTACTGGTGCTGCTGCTGCTGGTGCTGCTGGTGCTCCTGGTGCTTATTCTGCTGCTGCTGATCCTGGTCCTGCTGATCCTGCTGCTGCTGCTGCTGCTGATGATGATGATGATGATCCTGCTGCTGCTGCCGCTGCCGCTGCTGCTGCTGCTGCTGATGATGATTATGATCCTGCTGGTGATGATGATGATGATGATGATGATCCTGCTGGTGCTGGTGCTGCTGGTGGAGTGGAGGAGCAGCCCCTACCACCTGGGAGTCCCTCTGATGAGGGCCCATCTGGTCCTGCCAAAGGGAGGAAGAGGCGTAAGTGACAACGGGAGAGGAGACAATACTCCATTGAGGAGGAACACGAGGATGAGGTGCTGAAGTGGCTGAGAGAGAATGACTATCTGTAGCGGAAGGGACACCGGCTGTACAGGAACACCAAGCAGAAGCATGCTGCTTGGAGAGAGAAGGCGGAGAGTATGGGCTACACTTCGGAGGTGCTCCTCGGCTGGTGGAAGTACATGCACACCTGGTATGGGAAGCTGCACCTCAAGAAATCTGGCCAGGCCACGGTTAAGCTGATGGACAGAGAGACCTGCGTCATGGCCAGGTGCAGCTTCCTGGAGGGTGAGATCCGCCACTGAGGAGCAGCCCCTCTGTCTACCCTCTCTCTCCGGCAGCCTGCTGAGAGCCAGTCCTCTTCTGGCCGAGAGTCAGTTCCTGTCTCCAGGCAGGTTTCTATGGAGCATGCCATGGCGGAGAACCCGCGGACAGCTGTTGTAACCGTGGTGGAGCGCGTGGAGGACTCCCTGGTGCAGTGGGAGAAAGAAGACGGCACATCCACCACAGCCGTACCCGCATCCACCCACAGCTCCACCTCCACAGAAAGGCAGAGAGCCAGACAGCAGGAGGGGCAGAGTCACACTGTCCTGCTGGAGATCAGGGACACCATCCAGACCAGCATAGATCTCCTCTCTCAGCTGGTCCACACCGACTCCTCATCCTTCAACCGCAAGCCCTTCCTCACCTATGTCAACCAGACCCTCGTGGACATGGCGGAACCCCAGTACCAGGTGGTGAAGGACCGGATCACCGAGCTGCTTCACAACCCTCCAGATCCAGAGGAACCTTCTCCCACCCAGTCCAGGTCTGCTCCTCCACCCCAGGTGATGTCCCACCAATTCCAAGGCTTCCCACAGGCCCTCACCTACCAGGGCTACGGCTACCAGGAGGTCCAGCAGCATAGGCAGCAGCCCTTCCCAGTCCAGGCACAGAGTCATCGGATAACACCATTGCCACCGGTTCCACTGATGCCACCGATGCCACCCACAACACTGATGCCACCGACGCCAACGATGCCACCCATGACACTGATGCCACCCACGCCAACGATGCCACCCACGACACTGATGCCACCAATGGCAGTCCTCACCGAGCTGCAGACCAGACAACCCCACTACACTGCTCTTTCCTCCACTCCACAGCCAAGCCCGGCCTCAGTGCATCTGTCATCGGTACTGGGACTGACACCCCATGGCATGGAGGAAGGAGCTCTCAACATCACGGGTCTGAGCCTGCTGTCCGAGAGCTTTCTCAACACACCGTCACCTGTTGTCCTCTAGGGGCCAGGCACCCCAGTGGGGCTTCAGACCAGCACTCCAGCACCAGCCACCTACACAGCACCTGGACCCTACACTCCTGAGACTGGACACACCTCCGAGTGACCCAGAGGAGTGCCAGAGACTGGCTGGCTGGCTACCTGTTTATTTGGACACTTGAGTTGGGTCATTTTTTTTTTTTTACAGCTTGTTGTTCAATAAAGTTTATCTGTGATTCACACCCTTGCTTCATTTCTTTTTTTTAATAAAGTCTTGGTGGAAACTTTTAGAATTAGTTTAAGCCTTTGCATGCTTGTAGGATGGGTTAGGATAGCAGTGGGGTGGGCAGGCATACCTGTGGGATGGGCAGGGATACATTTGGGATGAGTAATAGCTGTGGCATGGGCAGGGATACCTGTGGGATGGGCAGGGATACATTTGGGATGGGTAATAGCTGTGGAATAGATAAACCTCCAGTGCAAGCATAGTGGGACTGTATGGTCCACCCTCCCAGGTGCCACACCTATGGCCCTTTATTATCAGTAATAATGTAATAATCACCAACACATGTCAACACAAACACAACTCTTTATTAAATGCCCTGATCATTGTAGGGCCACTCAACATACATGGTCCAATCTCATCAGTGTGATGAGACAGGCTGAAGGAAGCATCCTTCAGTTTTGCCCTTGCCTCCATTCCCCAGGCTCCATGTCCCCATTGCCTTGTTGGAGGTCCACAAGCCTTTTCTGCAAGACTGGGTAGTGGATGCACATGAGATTGTGCAGGATGCAGCAAGCTTCCACGATTCTCCTCACAGTCTGTGGGCGATGCTGCATGGTGGTGAGAAGTACCTGGAACCTGTTGGCCAGGATGCCAAAGGCATTCTCCACCACCCGCCTTTCCCTGGACAGCCTGTAGTTGAAGATCCGCTCTTCATGGGTGAGGAGTCTGGAGGTGTAGGGCTTCATTAGTTAGGTTCTGAGGGAGAAGGTGTCATCCCCCACGATGAAGAAGGGCACATCTTGCATGTCGTTGGACAGTGGGTCTGGATCTGGGAAGCCCATGATGAGGTTGCGTTCCAGCCCCTCCTTGAGGTCACTGGCGTTTTATACCTGGGCATCTGAACATGAGCTGTTGCCTGAAGCATCGATGTACATGAACTTGTAGTCAGCATCGACCATGGTGAAGAGGACGATGCTGAAGAAGCCCTTGTAGTTGAAATAAGTGGACCCCGACTTGGCTGGAACTTTGCAGGCCACATGCTTGCCATCTATGGCTCCAACGGTGTGTGGGAAGTTCCACCTCTGATACCACTGCTCTGCAACTTTCTTCCAGCCTTCTTCAGTGGAGGGGCACTGGAGGAGCTCCTCCTTGTATTCTTCGATGATGAACTGCACCACTTCTCTGACCACAATGCTGATGGTGTTGGATGGCACCCACCAGCCATACTGCATGCTCCTATAGCAGGTCCCTGAGGCCAGGTGGCGCAGAGTGAGTGCCCAGGTTCAGGCTTGGCCGGAGGTTGGTGCTCTGCTTGGTGAACCTGGGTGTCAGCCCCTGCACAACTTTGTCAAACATGGCTGGAGGCATCCTCATGAAGTTCGAGTGCACGAGTGTCTTTGTTCCTGAGCTCCACCATCAGCTTGTTGTACAGTCCGTACTCTGCTCTTCTCCCGATCCATCTTCGGACCCAGATGCTTCTTGGCCACCTCCTTTTCTTCCTGTAGAGTTCACAGAGCCTATAGATGGCTTCGCATTGTTGCAGAACGATGGTGGCTGCCAAAAGGACTTTGTTACGATCCATGGTGGACATGACCGGATGCTGTGGAAAAGGAAGAGTCAGATGAAGGCTGCAGAGGTCTGCACAGCTGGGCTGCTGGGCTGAAAGTGAGATCCAGATGAGTTGATCCCCCTTTTTATGGGCAGTATAGGTTTTCCCCTAGGTGTCCCTTTGCATCCTCTAGGCATCCTCTAGACATCCTTAATATCCGAGATGGGTCCTCTCTGCAAACGTTTTTTCCATTTTAAATGCTTTGTTTCCATGCTGCATCTGGTCGGCATCTGTTCTGCATCCGTTCTGCGTCCATTCCGCTTCCTCCCTGCGTCCGTTTACCGCTGGAGCGGATGGAGTTGCATGAATGCGCAGCGGATGACTAGCGGATATAGCGGATGCGTAATGGATGCAGAACGGATGCCTAGCGGATGCCTAGCAGATGCAGAATGGACGCATTGAATACATTTTCTGGTCAAAAATTTTGAGCAGTTCAAAACTTTCTGAGCAGATGAATCGTCAATATACGGATGCTGGACGGATAGAGAGGAAGCAAAATGGAGGCAGTGAGTTTTACATTCTCTTTCCATCCGTTGGTGCAGTGTGACAGGGGTTTAATATTTTTGTATTCAATGCATTGCTTTGCATTCCTTTCCATTGTATTGTATTGTATTACATTACAATACATTATATTACATATTTCTTTATATCCCGCCTTTATTATTTTTATAAACAACTCAAGGCAATGAACATATCCAACACATCTTCACACTCCTATTTTCCCCACAACAACCCTGTTGGGGTGAGTGAGAATGACCAGCCCAAAGTCACTCATCTGTGTTTCATGGCGAAAAAAGAATTTAAAGGCTAGGTCCCACTGGCCGACGGATGCAAAACATATGCAAAAAGGACACAGCGGACAAGCAAAATTTCGGGGGTAGCTCCATCTGTTGTTATATGCTCCAAAAAATGGCCCAAATTTGCATAAACAGAACGGAAAACAACGGAAAGGAATGGACGGGGATAGTATGTAGCAAGGATGTTAAACAGATGTTCGTAGGAAGCCTAGCGGATGGAAGGAGATGACACATCTGAAGGGCTTCTGGGGGAGAATTGCGAAGCGGATGCATAGCGGTAGGAGCGGATACGTAGCGGATGATGCGGATGCATCTCGGACGCCTAAAGGATGCATAGCGGATGCGTAGCGGATGCAAAGCGTTCACTGCGCATTCAGGGAGGATGAATTGTGTCAGGTCCATGGATATAAAAGGATGCAGCTTGCAAGCTGTCAGCATTCAGAGGAAAGACGTGCTGCCACAGACATCTTCGAATAACACCATGGTTCGTCAGTCAAGGAAGAAGAGGAAGCCTGTGCCTACTTCTGCCAGCCCTGGCAAGAAGGACAGAACCACCATCCCACCCCCTGGCACTGACTCTGAAGCTGCTGATGCTTCTGCTTCTGCTGCTTCTCCTGCTGCTGCTGGTGGTGGTGGTGGTGCTGCTGCTGCTGTGGTGGACCAGCCCCAAGGCCCTCAAAGCCCTGCTGCTGAAGCCCCTGAAGATCCTGCTGATCAAGCCCCTGCTAGAGGGAGGAAGAGGCAAGGGAAGGAGAAGGGAGAGAGGAAACAGTACACTGTTTCCGAGGAGCATGAGGAGGAGGTGCTGGAATGGCTGAGGGAGAACGAGTACCTGTGGAGAAAGGGCCACAGACTCTATCGTGACACCAAGAAAAATAGGCCACTTGGAGAGACAAGGTAGAGAGCTTGGGCTACACTTTAGACCTACTCCTTGGATGGTGGAAGCACATGCACACCTGGTAGGGCAAGCTACACCTGAAGAAATCTGGCCAGGCCGCTGCCAAGCTCACTGACTGGGAGATGTAAATCATGGCTTCCTGGAGGGTGAGGTCTGCCACTGAGGAGAAGCCCCTCTGACAACCCTCTCCCTCAGACAGCCCACAGACAGCCACTCCTCTTCCAGCCAGGAGCCAGCTGCCCTGTCCAGGCAGGTGTCTTCGGAGGGCCCCATGGCAGAGACCCCTCTGACAGCTGCACTCCCCATGCCAGAGGAGGTGGAGGATCCCCTGTCAGAAATGGAGGAAGAAGCGGCAGCCACCAGAGACCAACCCACCCCCACCCCCACCTCCACATTCACAGGAAGCAGGAAGAGAGGTAGAGGCAGACTGGAGGGCCAGAGCCACACTGTCCTCCTGGAGATCAGGGACACAGTCAAAGCCAGCACAGATCTTCTGTCTAAGCTGGTCCACAGCGATATACCATCCTTGAACCGCAAGCCCTTCATCACGTACCTGAGCCAGACCCTCATGGACCTGCCCAAGGCCCAGTACCAGGTGATGAAGCAGAAGATCACAGCATTTCTGCACAACCCTCCAGGCCCAGCTGAACCTGCTCTGACCCAGTCCAGGTCTTCTCCTCCACCCCAAGCGATGTCACAGCCCTTCCACGGCTTTCAACAGCCCCTCACCTACCAAGGCTACAAGTACTAGGACTTCCCACAGCCCTTCCCAGTCCAGGCCCAGGTTCATCGCACGCCACAGACTCCAGTCCTCACCCAGCTGCAGACCAGACAACCCCACTACACCCCTCCTTCCTCCATCCCACAGCCAAGCCCCTCAACAGAAAATCTGTCTTCAGTCTTGGGCCTGACATCCCAGGTCCTTGATGAAGGGCCTCTCAACCTCATGGGACTGAGTCAGCTCTCTGAGAGCTTGTTGAACACTTGGGGCCAAGCACCCTACTGGTGCCTCAGACCAGCACTCAAGCCACAGCCACCTCCACAGTCCCTGGCCACTTGACAGCTGAGACCATGGACATGCCTCAGAGTGACTGAGAATAGTGCCAGAGACTGAGTTGTTACCTGTTCATTTTATCTTTGCTTAAAGACACTTTACTTGGTTCATTTTGATTTTTTAATAAAGTCATACAGTTTACTTAAGACAGCTATTAATAAAAGTTATCTTTGCTTCACACACTTGGTTCATTTTATTTACTAAATAAAGTGTTGGTGAAACCTTTGAAAAAAGGGTTAAGCCTTTGCATGCTTGTGGGATAGGTAAGGATAGTTGTGGGATGGGTAAGGATAGCTATGGGATTGATAAACCACCAGTGCAAGAATAGTGGGACTGTATGGTCTACCCTCCCAGCTGCCACACATATGGTCCTTTTTTATCAATAACAATTTATTCATTGATCAACACATTTCAGAATAAACAAAGCTCTTTATTAATGCCCTATTCATTGTAGGGCCATTCAACATACATGGCACAATCTCATCAGTGTTATGAGACAGTCTCAAGGTAGCATCCATTAATCATCTATCAACCTGTCTTGCCACTCCACTGCTCCAGCTAGGGAGTTGCACTAGCATTTCAGGAGGTTGCGCTGCTTCTTCCCTTCACGTGAAGCTCTGTTGGGGCCTTGTACATCCACAGTGTCTATCAGGGTTCGTCCTTGCCTCCATTCACCAGGCTCCATGTCCCCATTCCCTTGTTGATGGTTCATAAGCCTATTCTGCAACACTGGGTAGCGGGTGCACATGAGATTGTGTAGGATGGACCAAGCTTCCACGATGCTCCTCACAGTCCCTGGGTGATGCTGCATGGTGGTGAGAAGTACCTGGAACCTGTTGGCCAGGAAGCCAAAGTCGTTCTCCACCACCCGCCTTGCCCTGGACAGCCTGTAGTTGAAGATCCTCTCTTCACGGGTGAGGTATCTGGAACTATACGGCTTCATGAGGTAGGTTCTGTGGGAGAAGGCGTCATGCCCCACAATGAAGTAGGGCACATCTTGTGTGTCATTGGGTAGGGCATCTCGATCTGGAAAACCCATGATGAGATTGCGTTTCAGCTCAACCTTGAGGTCACTGGCGTTGTACACTTGGCTATCTGAAGCTGACCCGTTACCTGAAGCATCGATGTACATGAACTTGTAGTCAGCATCAACCATGGCAAAGAGGATGATACTGAAGAAGCCCTTGTAGTTGTGATAAGAGGACCCTGAGTTGGCTGGAGCTTTGCAGGCCATGTGCTTCCCATCTATGGCTCCAACGGTGTGGGGAAAGTTCCAATTCTGATACCACTGTTCTGCAACTTTCCTCCTGCCTTCTTCAGTGGTGGGACACTTGATGAGCTCCTACACGTATTCTTCGATGATGGCCTGCACCACTTCTCTGATCACTTTGCTGATAGTGTTATGTGGCACCCACCATGCATACTGCATGTTTCTGTATGTGGTTCCAGAGGCCAGGTGCCGCAGTGTCAGTGCCACCTTCAGTCCAGGGTCCAGGTTGGGATGGAAGTTGGTACTTGCCTTGGTCAACCTGGATCTCAGACGCTCTACAATTTCATCAAACATTGCTGGTGGCATCCTCATTAAGTGTTGGAATGCACAAGGGTCTTCATTCCTCAGCTCCACCATCAGTTTGTCATTCAGTCCAAACTCCACTCTTCTCCCAATCCATTGTTGGACCCACACAACTCTTGGATGTTTCCTTCTTCTCCTTGTGTAGAAAAGATGAAAAGGTCTGAACAGGACTTAGTTCTGGTGTTGAATGATCGCAGCTACCATAAGGACTGTGTTATGATCCATGGTGGAGATCAATGGATGATGTGGAAGAGCAAGACCAAGGTTGAAGAGGTCTTTACACCGAGGCTGCTGGACTGATAGTGAGATCCAGGTGATTTCCTCCCCCTTTTTATAGGAAATATCGGTTTTCTGCTATGTGTCCTTCCACATACTGTAGACATACTCCAGACATTCTAAATATTCGAGATACATCCCATATACAAACGTTTTGTCCGTTTTAATGCTTTATATACGAGATGCATCCGCTTACATCCTTTCTATTTCCGTTCTACTAACGCTTTGTGGATGTTCCGTGTACCTTTTGCTTCCTCCCTCTTTCCATTTTCAGCTGCAGCGGATGTGAGGTGCGAGGATGTCCAGAGGATGCCGCGAGGATACAGCGGATGTTTAACGGATGACAATGGACATAGAACGTTTGTTGCCTGTACGTGTCACGGATGTACATTGTACACGGTGGAATGTTCATCCTCTTAAAAAGTTTTGTGCAGCTCAAAACCTCTTCCATGGATGAAATCTCAGTGGATGGATGCTCGACGGATAGAGCGTATAAAACACGTATACAGTGAGTGCACAATGGATGCATCGCCTTTTCCTACAGATGGTAAGCTTTTTTGTCTGTTCTACATCCTCTTTGCATCCGTTGGTGCAGTGGGACATGGGCTTAAACTCATGATCTACCATTTTGTAGCCTGGTACATTAATCACATAGAAACAATAACATACAATGTATCTTAGCTATACATTTTACAGAGTTATCAATTTTTTGTAGCAGTGTTAATGATTTCTAGCACATCTACAATGCACTACATTTAAGTCCACATATATTTTCATTTCTTCCTTTTTAATATCACCACTGCTACTTTTAAAATTATACTATTCTAGAAATTTTTACATTAAAATATAAGTGTCTGGAAGTGATCAAAATTCAATTGACTTCTTATTGATGAGTTATGAAAGTGTACTGCCTACCCTGATTTTCAGGGGGGGGGGTAGTGGAGTTCTCAATTATGTCCAAACAGATCTTTAATTATTTAATTTCCCTTCCTTGTTCAGGGAATAAGGTTTTAGAATAATCTTTACTCTCCAATTGCAATTGTATTTTCCTTTCTCTTTTCTTTCCAGCTATTAAAAAACTTCAAAGAAAAAAACTTTCTTCTATGTACAGTTCTAATAACTGGAATCACTTTTGTTCTCAGAATTTGGAGCCTCTAGTATCTAGACTTATATAAGATTGAGAAGAATCAAATGCCACCGAGGAACGTGCATCAAATTGTCACAAATATTTCAAAGGAAATCACTATTTTCTATCTATTCATTTAAGATCATGCTACCATTGCATACCCTTAAAAAAAGAAGTCCAATTCTTTTTATTGGATATCCAAATATCAATCAAGAAAGTAGAATGAAATAAGTTACCTTTGATGTTGCCACTCTTAAGGGCTTTTCTGTATTGTTAAGCCTGGGTTCCCCAACCAGGGTTAGGTAGACAAGCTAAACAGAATGTGCAGCGTTAGTCAGATAGGCACACAGATAAATGAGTGAGCTAAGCTTGTATGTTTATTAACATACAGTAAAAATAACAGATACGCTTGTGCTATCAAGAATATAGTTTAATCCAGTATAAGTTTATGGCATAGTCAAATAACAGTCCAATAGTCATTTATCATGTAGTCAGTCCATTCAGGGATATTCAGTTAGCAAAGTCCATGTAGAATATCCTATGTCAGTTCACTTACAAATCAGTCCTTTGTTGTCTCTCCCGTTTGAGCAATGCAGTCTTGATTCCAAGCAGTAATCAGGGATCATCAAAGCCAGAGTGAGCAAGCTGTAGACTTGCTACTTTTACATTGTTTTCATAACCACTCCCTTAATTGCTATTTCACAGTTAAAGCTGCAGACACTTTAACATACACTAACTATGATTCATAGTTATTATTTCACCTAAACCAGTTAGGGTAAACAATGTTATCCCTAACATGTATATTTCTGTCTTTCTGTATTTTGAATTATGCTCCCTTCAAAAGGAAGAAATCAGAGACTGGTTGCTTTAAATGGCAATCATATAGACAAAGGAAATTGAAGTAACAGATGAATAAATTGTATGGGAATAATAGACTTGGATTCATTTCTCTTAAAAATTCCTACTAAAGTACCATAGAGAATGAGGAATATTTGCCATTTTTATAGCTGACCTGTCCCTGTTTTCTGCTTTAGGTGCATTTTGTTCTGATGGTCCTCATGAACAAGTTTGTCCTGCCCCTCCTTCACAGTGATCAATAGATATCCTGGGTCTGTATAAATGTTCATCTAAGAAAAGCTGGCTATGAAAGTTCCATAGGAATTGATAGTCTTTGGGAACAACAGTTGGAGGGAGATAAGGGATGATTAAAAAAAAAATTAAGCTTTTTATATTTGGGAACATATAATTGGAGCATAAGGATATAACTTATTCCCATGGTAGCCAAATACCAGTCATGTTCATGTACATGTACAAAAAGCTTCAAACAATTTAAGATATTATAAGTTTTTATTTACAATATCTCTGCTAAAATATTGTTGGAAGAAATATCCATCAGTTCCAATCCAGGAGAAAAACACTGAAAACATGGAGGCGAATTGGAAAGATGGTTTAATGATGAAGCACAAGAATGCATGTGGGTCAATATAAAAGAAAAAAAGAATGACATGGCCGTAGGTGTATATTATAGGCCACCCAATCAAGCAGAAAATATAGATGTTCTTTTCGCCAGCCAACTAAAACATATGCAGGAAACATGCAACAATAGTAATGGGAGACTTCAATTATCCTGATGTCAATTGGAAAACTAATTCTGCACCAAGTGAGAAATCAAATAAGTTCCTAACCAACCTAGCTGACAACTTTGTTGTCCAAAAGGTAGAAGGCGAAACTAGAGGGACAGCCATACCGGACTTAATTCTTACAAACAGAGAAGAAGTGATAGAGGGAGTTGAAACTGCAGGAACCTTGGGTGAGAGTGACCATATCATACTTGAATTAAACATAACACAAACACAAGCAACAAAACATAATGACACCAGAGTCTTGGACTTTAAAAGAGCTGATTTCAATAAACTCAGAGAGAACTTGGGAAAGATTCCATGGATGAAAATCTTAAAGGGGAAAACAACTCAAGAATCTTGGGAAACTCTAAAAAGTATGATCATAGAAGCCCAGACCAGCACAATACCACTGAGAAAGAAAAACAAGAAATCCAAGAAGAAACCAGCATGCCTGCACAATGATCTCTCTGGCAAATTGAAAGAAAAAAAGGACAAGTACAAAAAATGGAAAGAAGGACATACAACTAAGCAGAATATCAGCAGATAGCCAGAATCTGCAAAAACGCAGTCAGGATAGCAAAGGTTCAGAACGAACAAGGATTTGCAACAAAAGTCAAAGATAACAAAAAAAGTTTCTTCCAACATATAAATAACAAGAAAAAAATCAAGGAAAGAGTCAACCCACTAAAGAGAGAAGATGGCAAGGAAGTAACAGGCAACAGAGAGAAAGCAGAACTGCTTAACTCATTCTTTGCATCTGTCTTTACGCAAAAAGAAACTATAGTTCAACCCACCAAAAACATAACTGTAAGAGAAAGACCAGAAATAAAAGTTAAAATAAGCAAAAAAAATTGTAAGAGAACATCTGTCTGATCTTGATGTAAACAAATCACCGGGGCCCAATGGATTACATCCCAGAGTTTTAAAGGAGTTGGCAGAAGTCATCTCAGAACCACTATATCATATCTTTCAAAAATCTTGGAGCACCGGGGAACTACCAGAGGACTGAAAAAGAGCTGGTGTGGTTCCCATCTTCAAAAAAAGGGGAAAAAAAAAAACAGACCCAGGAAACTATAGACCAAGGATGATTAGGAGACTGGAGGCTAAAATATACAGTGAGCAGTTGCAGGAACTGGGCTTGGCTAGTCTAGTAAAGAGAAGGACCAGGGAAGATATGATAGCGGTCTTCCGATGTTTGAGAAGCTGCCACAGGGAGGAAGGGGTCAAGCTATTTTCTAAAGTGCCTGTTGGCCAGACAAGGAATAATGGATGGAAATTGAATCAGGAGAGATTTAACCTGGAAATAAGGAGAAACTTTCTGACAGTGAGAACAATCAACCAAAGGAACAGCTTGCCCTCGGAAATTGTGGGAACGCCATCACTTGAGACTTTCAAGAAGAGATTGGACTGCCATCTGCCATCTGCCATAAATGGTGTAAGGTTTCCTGTTTGGGTGGGGGGTTGGACTAGATGACCTACAAGGTCCCTTCCAACTCTGTTTTATCTGTTAAATCTGTTAAATCTGAAAGGGTATTGGGCAATTCTTAATATAGCTGCAGGCTAATCCTACTTTTGTTCAGACCTTGCTGCAGGGAATTTGCTTATGAATAGAGCTAGTTATCTCTATATCTCTTAAGAGTTGATATCTGCTGAGGGTTATTAACGCAGGTGGGGCTGCTTTCCAAGAGCATGTTTCTCCAGGGAAATATAATATTTTGCTTTTTTAATATTTCTCAAAATATTTCATTCTTCAAGGAGATGGGTGGTGCTAATTTTCTACAATACTAACAGGTGGGGAGGGAAGGTAACACTGGGTAGGAGACAGGTTCATATGTGCAACAGGAGAGGCAAATGCACTAGTTGTTTTGGGCAGCCACAGCTGCCAGCCCATGTTGCAGGGGGTGGGGGAGGGAGGGTGTGCATAGTTCAGGCTTACAGCATTTATGGCTATTTGAATAAAATGGGTTTAAATTTACTTGACCTAGCTTGGTGTCCCACTGTTTTCTTGCCTACCTCAATTATTTGATGTAGAAGTGCTCTACTTTCATAGTATCCCTGGGTTGTTCAACAAGTAATCAGAACAAAATTAACTGTAATTACTAGAACTACCAAATTTTAAATAAAATAAAATTAAATATAGGCATAATATTATTCCAAAGCATTTAATGTTTTGCCTTTCCCCTTTCTATTAAATAGAAATAGCAGTTCAGTGAGAATTTTGGAAAGTCCTCTGGAATCACACCCAAAAATTAGGAGAAGGGTTTTCATTTGTGCATTTCTACTTCAGTAAATACTGGATCTTTCACATGACAAATTTAATTGGGCTATAGTAAGTTATTACAGGAATGTCAGAAATTTCTCAGATAAAAACTACTGGAAGTTTAATACTTTACCATACATTGAGGAAACTCCAGTATCACCTGGAGTTCTGATCAAGAAGTCTGGAGATACAACTAAATGGATACCAGGGTAGCCAGTATGTAGAAGAATATTTATCTGCTTTTATCTAGTTTAATTTAGATAATCTAAATATATCTAGCTAATATAATTTAGGTTATAGATAATCTAAACCTACAATCCAAATTTATCTAGTTTAATTTAGATTAGATTCTGCCTGTTACTCCATTCTGTCTACCTATCATCTCCTGCACTGTGGAAAGCAGATACTTTTGAATGTGAAAACCTGTCTGCTTATTTATTCAATTTTTATCCCATCTTTATTATTCTTATAAATAACTCAAGGCAATGAACATACATTATACTCTTTCCTCCTCCCATTTTTCCCCAACCAGTTTTTCATGACTAAAGTGGACCTAGAACTCATGATCTCCTGATTTCTAGCCTGATGCTAGACCAAACCAACTCTCTAGTTAGATTATTTACTTTTCACTGTGCATGAAATGAAAACCAGATTGAATATTGAACAGGCAAATCTTTTTTTTTTTTTTTAATTTCTGGGCATGCATTTCGGGAAACAACTGGAATGGCGATTGTGATAAAAAGATTGTGGGTGTATTAATATCTCTATTGTCAGGCCTGGAACAGGTCTCCTCTCTCTATATAATGCATAGATAAAACCTTAGTCAACCATTCTCAAGAGCCTGCTATACTGAACCTTGAAGGATTAAATTAAAAATACAAAATAATAAAAACACAGATCATTTTTTTCAGCTAATGTACTCACATTTGATATAGTTATTTAGAAAAAATAAATGGTCTTTAAAAAACAACTGACCTTTAAACAAACTCCTCAGAACTTAAACTATTTATTACAGCTACTAGAACTATGCTGCCGAAAAAGAGATAATCATTGAATTGTAGCAAAGAGTTTCCTTTAACATTTAGTAAACATCCATATTTTTATAATACAGACCACATTGTCTTATTATTGATGCTATAGTAATGAGAGAAGGGAAAAATACATCACTTGGTTTGGGATACATATATCTTTTAATCCATAAAAGGTCACTGGAAACTCCCAAGAGATTAATATTAGGTAAGCAAGACTAAAATTGTATTTCAAGACTCTGAAAACTATTCAAATGCCTGGAAGCATTTGATTGAAACATCTTTTGTGGCAGTAGTTGAACATTTTGCCAGTAGTAGAAGACATAGGACAAGAATAAAAGAGAATTGTAATAATCTAGTAAACTGAGAATCAGGTCTATCTGAAATTTCCTTCATGGTACATAACTTGATATGCACAATCTGTTTTTAGTATAAACAGCGAAAAGAAGCTCAGAATAAAAGACATTAGATTGCTTATATGTAAAACAAAGCCTTTTAACCATAACCTGGAACCTCCAGACAATAATATTTATTTTGGTTTTCTAAGCATGTTGTAAAGGCCTATTTTTTTAAAAAAAAGCAAATTTAGGTTTTTGTTGTCTTGCTGTAATAATTACAATAACTGTCCATTTCTGATTCTCAATAATGTACATTTCCTGCAAAGAAATCAGCTACAACTCTTCCTTCCTTCCTTCCTTCCTTCCTTCCTTCCTTCCTTCCTTCCTTCCTTCCTTCCTTCCTTCCTTCCTATCACTAGGTCCTGTTTGGGGATGAGTAGGGAGGAGCATGATATCCTCAAATGTTGGCACACCAAATTGATTGTTTATAACTCCATTAATTGATGCTTGTTAATTTTATTAGATTAACATTGCAAATTGCTCAGAATACACAGAAATAGTGCATCAAATAACACTAATATTAATACTAATGCATCATGTAAATCATAAACATCATATAATAAAATATTTCTATAACAAATTTATAAGGATTGACTTTGGTTTGTGTATAACAATCAATAAAAACAATAAATGACAAACAATAAATATTTAAAATTAATTATTACAAAATTATAAAATACATTAACAATGAAAAAAACCACTAGCAAATTTAAAACATAAAAATCCCATTGAAAGAACAGAAGATCCACCACAATGGAGCCAACTAAGAATATCTCTGGTTCTGCAGGACTCAGGCCTTTTTCTATAACAAGGTCTTGAGGAATTTCCAGCATGATTGCAGGGCTGGGGCTAACCTGATTTTGGGGAGGGAGAAATAATTGATAGGGCAAACACCATGGCAGTTAATTCCTGTCTCATGGGACCCACAAATATAGGTCCCTGGAAGAGATTACTGTCAACATGGCTTCCCTATGAGATCTAATAGGATGGGCAAATGTAATTGGGGAGAGGCTGTCCTTTAGTTAATGCATGCCATTAAAGTCTTTAAAGTTTAAAATCAGCAGTTTGAATTGGATCCAGAAGCAAAATGGCAGTCAGTGCAGTCCACAGAGCAGAAATGCAATGTGTGCTCTATAGATATATAGTTGTCCACATCACAGGATTCTGAATCACTTGAAGTTTCAGAAGTTTCAGAAGTTTCTACAGCCCCATATAGAGCTCATTAGAAGAGTCCAATTTGGAGGTACCTATGGCATGAATGACTATAAGTAGTGCAAAAAGAAGATCCTGAAATTATGTGGGACAAATGCTAAAAAATGCCACAATAATAGATATTCACAAATCATTATGATTGTTCATTGGTTATAACTTAAAATGCAATGTCAGAATTTTATCACATGAAAGAAGAGGAATAAGAAAACTTTTCAAGAGGCAGAAAAAGAGGAAGCACATGGTAGAAAAAAACCCTGCAAACTTAGGAATTATGTAGAGAAGTTGGGTCTGCCAGAAACCTAAAATTTAAAATTCATAGGATAGGAAGACTATAGGCTAACAATAAAAAGTTGATAGGAATATTGAAGTCTCTATGGGTACATCCTTATATCTTGCTAACCAGGGCAAGTAGATGTTGTGTTCATTTTAGAGGCTCTGCTCTCATCTTACCTTCAGTTGATCCTGAGCTATCACAGAGGAAACTCAAAACTGTATTTGTCTGTTCAAGTTAAATTTCCTAACTGTTCCAGTTTTCCCTCTTCTCCTGATACAAAGCTTTGATGTGCAAACTATTTTTATAATATCTTCCTTAGTGCTTATCAGTTTTCTCAACTTTGGCAGCTCTAAATCATGTGGACTTCAACTCCCAGAATTCCTCATCCAGCACTGGATTATGTGGTCAGGGACTAAGATATGCCCAATTTATACTGCCCATTTTAGTTGCTGCAGGCATACCCTTGGCCATTTTCCTCCATGACCATTTTAGCATGGACAACTGGAGAAACCAAATAACTGGTTCTTGTAATGCTTGTAATGTCCATGAAATGTCTGATAGGCATTACATAGGATCCTTATGTACCTGGAGCTGGTATGTATTCTGAAAGTGCACCCACCTGGAATTGCCACTTATTTTCAGAATAGCCATTTCTTGGCAATCTTTACTAATCATCCTTTTCTGTTTAGGCCTGTTTTGTTCGGAAAAACATGAGGTAGACCGGGTTCCAACAACAAAGTCTTTATTCTTAAATAGTCAGTGAACGGAATGTTTGGCTGAAACCGCGGCAGCCTTTTATACAGGCTAGCCTGCTGGCTTGTAGCCAATGGCAGCTGTTTGAATTTGCCGCCTTTTTGGATTGGTTCCTAGTGAACCAATCCAATGCTTACTTTAGTTAACCAATCAGGTTTGCATGTTTTGGAGTAACCCAATTTACATATAGAACACCCCTCCCCCCTTAGTTCAGTCCTACATGGTGACGTAGTCACGCAGGTAGGCGGGGCTTCTCCTGACTCGACTGGACTTGTGCAGTTCATTTTTGGCGGAGACTTCGACCGGTTCGGATGGGGCTGCTGTGTTGTCCGTCCCTCTCTCTGGAAACGTCTGGAAGGGTGAGTCAGTCATTCTACTGCCGCCTGAGTTTCTTAGGCCAGCGGTTTTGCCGCTCCCTCCCGTTTCCTCCGGGCAGGTCGAGCTGGCCTGGCTGTCCCCTTCTGATGGGCTCTTCCTGCAAGTCTCTTCAAACAGTGAGTCTTTCATTTGCTCGTTAATCTCTTCGGGTTTTGTTTGTAACGGTTCTTTATTTATTTCTCGCATTTCCCCCCCCCACCTTGGTTTGCCATTCACCGGTTTTCTCAATGTATGGGTGTATGTCTGTATTTCGTTCTATGTTTCGGGAAAGGAGCTGGTCTATGTGCCGC
Source organism: Laticauda colubrina (assembly GCA_015471245.1). Lineage (NCBI taxonomy): Eukaryota > Metazoa > Chordata > Lepidosauria > Squamata > Elapidae > Laticauda > Laticauda colubrina. The sequence goes on along the minus strand of BLBF01000064.1, from coordinate 183,290 downwards.
TTCCATTCCCTGCCATCGTCAATTGTTAACCGGTAGGATTTGGGGCCTGTTATTTGCATGATTTGTCCTGGTAAACATACAAGGTCCCCGGTGAAGTTTTTAGCGTAAACCAAATCGCCTATTTCAAATTTTCTAAATTGTGTAGAGGAGTCGGAAGGGTTTTCTGGCGTAAAATTTGGGTGCAACCTATCAAGGTGTGACCTTAATTTCCTCCCCATGAGTAATTCTGCTGGGGATTTGTTGGTCGTGGTACTGGGCATTATGTGCTGGAGTGTGAGCAATCGGTTTATTTTCTGTTGGACATCTCCGATGTCCATTCTTTCTAACCCCTCTTTGGTAAACCGGACCATTCTCTCAGCCCTGCCGTTTGCAGCCGGGTGAGCCGGTGCGGTTAGGGCATGTCTTATACCTAGGGAGGCTAGGTATTGCTCGAATTGTAGGCTGGTTAGCTGTGGCCCATTATCTGATACGAGGACGTCTGGTAGACCATGGGTGGCAAAAAGGTTGTCTAGTTGTTTAATTACAGTTTCTGTTGTCGTTGATGGCATGATTTTTACTTCTAGCCAATTAGAATAGGCATCAACGACAATCAGGAATGTATGCCCCTTGGTAGGACCTGCGAAATCAATGTGGATTCTTGACCAAGGGCCTCGCGGGGTTTCCCAGTCTCTAATGGGTGCTTTAGGTGGGGACGGTCTAATTCCCTGGCATTTGTTGCATGGGTTTACCCAATATTCTATGTCCCTATCAATACCCGGCCACCAAACATAACTTCTAGCAAGGCTTTTCATTTTTACAATTCCTGGGTGCCCTTCGTGTAACATCCTAAGTACCCTGGGTTGTAGTTTGTTAGGAATGACTACCCGATCGCCCCACAATAAACACCCCTTTTGAATAGATTGTTCAGTCTGTCTGGTCCGGAAAGGTTTAAAGTTTTCAGTTTTTTGGTTTGCCGGCCAGCCTTTACCTACCCAGATAAGAACGCGGGCAGTCAATGAGTCTTTCGCGGTGGCTCTGGCGACATCATAAGCTGATATGGGTAGATTGGGGCAAGTTTCTATGTGTAATGTTGTCATCGCTGGTGCCGGGTCTTCCTCAGTTGCTGGTAAGGGTGCTCTGCTCAAAGCGTCCGCATGGGAAATTTGTTTCCCTGGTCGATGTGTCAGAGTGTAGGAATAGGCTGCTAGGAACTCTGACCATCTAGTCATTCTCGGAGAAAGGATATTTGGTGTTGGCTTGTTTCCCACCAAAATTCCCATTAGCGGTTTGTGGTCTGTTATAATTTGAAAAGTCCACCCGTAGAGATACTCGTGGAAACGTTTCACTCCAGCAACAATTGCTAGAGCTTCTCTGTCGAGTTGGCTGTAATTTCTCTTGGTTTTAGACAGGGTCCTTGAGTAATATGCGATGGGTGTCTCTCTGCCATCAGGCAGTTGGTGGCTCAGGATGGCACCGACTCCGAATGGCGAAGCGTCGCAGGTCACCCTCAATGGCAGTGTGTTGCTAAATTAAATGAGAACGTTTGTTGATGTTAGCAAATTTTTAATTTTTTGGAAGGAGTTCTTCTCTCTATAACCCCAAGTCCTAATTGCTTTCTTGTCCAATAAACGGTGTAATGGTTCTGCTATTGTGGCTTTATTTGGTAGGAATACATTATAAAAAATTATCAGTCCAAGAAATGCTTGTAGTTTGGTTTTGTTTCTTGGTTCTGGTGCTTCATTGATAGCTTTAATTTTTTTGTCTGTAGGGTGTATACCCTCTCCGTCTATTAAATAGCCCAGGAATTCGACGCTATTTTTTTTTAGGCAACACTTTTCTTTTTTTACTTTGAGGCCAGAATCTCTAAATTTAGTGAGTACTTTTTTAAATCTGTCTTTAAGTTGAGCTTCATCTTTGGCTGAGATGAGGACGTCATCAAAATATGGTACGACTCCTTGTATGCCATTTAGGAGGTGCTCCATTAGACTCTGGAATACGCCTGGTGCTACACTCACTCCAAATTGGAGTCTGTTACACTTAAAGGCGCCCTTGTGGGTAACTATAGTCTGTGCTTCAGCTGTCTCTGGGTCCACTGGGAGCTGTTGATAAGCTTGCGTGAGGTCGAGTTTAGCAAATTTTTTTCCTTTTCCCAGGGAGTGTAGTAAATGTTGGACTACTGGCACCGGGTATGCGCTCTGTTGCAATGCATGGTTCAGGGTAGCCTTATAGTCACCACAGATTCTAACGGACCCATCTGGTTTAATAGGTGTAACTATAGGCGTTTCCCATTTGGCATGGTCCACAGGTTCTAATACCCCTTGGGCTATTAATTTGTCTAGCTGTTCCTCTATCTTGCCTTTAGTGCAAAAGGAACTCGCCTGGCTTTTAGTCTCCGTGGTGTTATTTGGGGGTTTAGACTAAAGGAAATAGGATTTCCCCGATACTTGCCAAGTGAGTCATCAAACACGTCCTGGAATTCCTGGATGAGGTCTTCTTCCCAGGCGGTTGTGGTTACTTGGTCTATTCCGGTCATCCCGATGCCCAATGGTGCGAACCACTCGATACCCAGGAGGCTTGGTCTGTCTCGGTCGACTATGGTCAGCGGTAGCACTTTAACATACTGTTTGTATGCGACTCGGAAATGTCCCATGCCGACTACAGGGATTTGGTTTCCCTGGTAGTCTTTGAGGGTTAGTTGCTGCTTCTGAAGTTCCTTGGATTCGATACCTGGGACTAGTTGTTTTATGGTGTCCCAAGATACCATTGAAAGGAAAGATCCCGAGTCCACTTCCATCTTGCAAGGCTTTCCTTCAATATTTACAATTACTTTAACTTTCTTCCCACTTTCTGTCTGAGCGCTTTCTATAGTGACAGTTTGGTGTGTATTGGTTCGCTTCTCTTGTTGCGACTTTCTCTCAGTTCGTTTTGGCTCAGCTTGTGTTGGGGAATTTCTGCGTCTCGTTGGGCTGTAGCTTTTTTTGTTCCTGCAGACTTTCTCGATATGCCCTTGTTTCTTGCAATGTCTGCAGATGGCATCAAGAAATCTGCATTCAGCTCGGGAATGGTTTCCTCCGCAGCCAGCGCATTCCCGCCAATTCCTTCTTTCGCGCTCTTTTTTGTTCGCGAATAAACGGTGGACCTTGTCGTCTTCTTCGCTCGACTTGGGTGTTTCGCCATACTCTTCGTAGTGGGTGGTGGTGGTAGACTGTTTTTTGTCTTTGGTTGGGTTTGTTTCTTCATTGTGTGTGTTCATCTTCTTCATTGTGACAGCTGATTTTTTTCGCGGCTTCAGCGGCTGTGGCTTCTGCGATGGCTTCGGTTACGGTGATGTTGGGCTTGTTGAGTAATTTACTCTGTGAAGTCGAGTCTCTTAAACCCAACACTACGCGATCCCTCATTGCTTTGTCAATGTTCAGGAAATCACACTCACCCCCTATTTGTCTAAGGGCAGCAACGAAATTGGCGATGGTCTCTCCTTCTCTCTGGTCTCTGCAGTAAAATTCATGTCGCTTTATTAAATTAGACACCATCGGGGCGTAGTTGGCTTTCAGAATTCGTTGTAGTTCTGGCCACGTCAGTTGTTTGACATCTCGGGGCTTTGCCAGAGCCTTTGCCATCTTGAAAACCGTAGGTCTGCAGTGTGTTAAGAACACAGCCCTCTTACGCTGCTCTGAGATTCCTTCCATCTCATTACTCTCCAAGTACATTTGGAAACGGTCTGCATAGGAATCCCAATCTTCTTCGTTGGGATTGAAGGGTGCAGGCGGTGCGTTGTTTCCAGGCATTTTCGTTGCCGTCTGGACTTCTTCTCACCGCGTGCAGGTCTCGCGTTTAGGACACCTTCGTCGCCAGTGTTTTGTTAGGAAAAACACAAGGTAGACCAGGTTCCAACAACAAAGTCTTCATTCTTAAATAGTCAGTGAATGGAACGTTTGGCTGAAACCGCGGCAGCCTTTTATACAGGCTAGCCTGCCGGCTTGTAGCCAATGGCAGCTGTTTGAATTTGCCGCCTTTTTGGATTGGTTCCTTGTGAACCAATCCAATGCTTACTTTAGTTAACCAATCAGGTTTGCATGTTTTGGAGTAACCCAATTTACATATAGAACAAGGCCCATACTTTCCTGCATTATATGCAGCAAATATTTGCCTTGCAACTTATCAGTCGGGCTACTTTTCTCACACACACACGTATGCACACACACCTCTCTGTGTGTATGTGTGCGTGTATACACACATATGCATACATACATGTATGTATGTATGTACGTATGTATGTATGTATGTTTTCTTAGGCTTTCGCGGGTACTTACATGTGTGCTGTTTAGCTTC
>BLBF01000064.1:145604-163982 GCA_015471245.1 Laticauda colubrina | reverse complement strand
AATAAAGAGCTTTGTTTATTCTGAAATGTGTTGATCAATGAATAAATTGTCATTGATAAAAAAGGGCCATATGTGTGGCAGCTGGGAGGGTGGACCATACAGTCCCACTATGCTTGCACTGGAGGTTTATCAATCCCACAGCTATCCTTACCCATCCCACAATTATCCTTATCTATCCCACAGCTATCCTTACCCATCCCACAACTATCATTACCCATCCCACAACTATCCTTACCTATCCCACAAGCATGCAAAGGCTTAACCCTTTTTTCAAAGTTTTCACTAACACTTTATTAAGTAAAAAAAAATGAACCAAGTGTGTGAAGCAAAGATAACCTTTATTAACAACTGTCTTAGGTAAACTGTATGACTTTATTAAAAAAGCAAAATGAACCAAGTAAAGTGTCTTTAAGCAAAGATAAAGTGAACAGGTAAGAACTCAGTCTCTGGCACGATTCTCAGTCACTCTGAGGCATGTCCATGGTCTCAGCTGTCGTGCGATGTACCTGGGCCTGGATTGGGAAGGGCTGCCTCTGCTGTGGGAAGTCCTGGTACTCGTAGCCTTGGTAGGTGAGGGGCTGTTGAAAGCCATGGAAGGGCTGTGACATCGCCTGGGTTGGAGGAGCAGTTCTGAAGTGGGTCGAAGCAGGTTCAGCTGGGCCTGGAGGATGGTGCAGTAGTGCTGTGATCTTCTCCTTCATCACCTGGTACTGGGCCTTGGGCAGGTCCATGAGGGTCTGCCTCAGGTACGTGATGAAGGGCTTGTGGTTCGAGGATGTTATATCGCTGTGGACCAGCTGAGAGAAAAGATCTGTGCTGGTCTTGATTGTGTCCCTGATCTCCAGCAGGACAATGTGGCTCTGGCCCTCCAGTCTGCCTCTCTGTCTGCTTTCTGTGGAGGTGGAGCTGGGGGTGGGTGTGGTTTGGTCTCTCGCTCCTGCTTCTTCTTGCTCCATTTGAGACAGGGGATCCTCCACCTCCTCTGGCATGGGGAGTGCAGCTGTTGGGGGGGTCTCTACCGTGGGGCCCTCCAAAGACACCTGCCTGGACACAGTAAATGTTTCCTGGCTGGAAGAGGACTGGCTGTCTGTGGGCTGTCTGAGGGAGAGGGTTGTCAGAGGGGCTGCTCCTCAGTGGCGGACCTCACCCTACAGGAAGCTGCACTTGGCCATGACATACATCTCCTGGTCAGTGAGCTTGACAGCGGCCTGCCCAGATTTGTTCAGGTGCAGTTTTCCATACCAGGTGTGCATGTGCTTCCACCATTCCAGGTGTACATCTGAAGTGTAGCCCAGGCTCTCTGCCTTGTCTCTCCAAGCTGCCTGCTTTCTCTTGGTGTCACAATAGAGTCTGTGGCCCTTTCTCCACAAGTACTTGTTCTCTCTCAGCCATTCCAGCACCTCCTCTTCATGGTCCTTGGAAATGGAGTACTGTTTCCTCTCTCCCTTCTCCTTGCCTTGCCTCTTCCTCCCTCTGGCAAGGGCTTCAGGGCCTTCAGCAGCAGGGCTTTGAGGGCCTTGGGGCTGGTCCACCACAGCAGCAGCAGCAGCAGCAGCAGGAGAAGCACCACCACCAGCAGCAGGAGAAGCACCAGCAGGAGAAGCACCAGCAGGAGAAGCACCAGCAGCACCAGCAGTGCCAGCAGCAGGAGAAGCACCAGCAGCACCAGCAGGAGAAGCACCACCAGCAGCAACACCAGCAGCACCAGGAGCAGCAACACCAGGAGCACCACCAGCAGCAGCAGAAGCACCAGCAGCTTCAGAATCAGCGCCAGGGGGTGGGATGGTGGTTCTGTCCTCCTTGCCAGGGCTGGCAGGAGTAGGTACAGGCTTTCTCTTCTTCTCTGACTGACGAACCATGGTATCCTTTCAAGATGTCTCTGACAGCAGGTCTTTCCTCTGAATGGTGACTGCGTGTGAGCTGCATCCTTTTATATCCACGGAGCTGACTCAATTCATACTCCCCGCATGTGCAGTAACCGCTTTGCATCCGCTACACATCCGCTATGCATCCGCTTTGCATCCTATAGGCATCTGTGATGCATCCATGTCATCCGCTATGCAACCGCTCCTTCCGCTATGCGTCCGCTTCGCTATTCTCCCCTGGAAGCCCTGTGGGTGTGTCATCCGCTTCCATCTGCTTCCATCTGCTTGGCTTCCTACGAACATCCGCTTACCATCCTCGCTACATACTACCCCCATCCATTCCTTTCCGTTGTTGTCCATTCTGTTTATGCAAATTTTTGCCACTTTTGAGAGCGGATAACAACGGATGGAGCCACCCCCGAAATTTTGCTTGTCCGCTGTGTCCTTTTTGCATACGTTTTGCATCTGTTGGCCAGTGTGACCTAGCCTTTAGCTGCTAAGACCCTTTTGCTGGAGTATTCCAATAAAAGAAGCTGAAAATGCCATTACTTGTGTCTGTGGTTTTATTGGCTTTGGTGCCAGGCTAGGGCCCATTTTGGGAATAAGACCCTCTCTAGAAACATGAAGAACTATTTTAGAATGGTTCTGCTCCTACTTGTAGATACTGGGTCAATGTTTCTCTAGTCCTGGAAATGTAAGGGTTGTCAAGTGGCAGGAATGTTTGAAGGCTTGCACATGAATGTAAAGAAACACTATAACAATTCAAGGATCTGATGGGCTATAAGGTAGATGATGGGGCAGAATTCTTCGAACAGATTTCCACAAATCAGAAAAAAAAGAATGGACTTAAATTACAAGGAAACAGTTTATGAATGGACATCAGGAAAAAAAAAATCCTAATTGTGAGAGCTCTTCAATTATGGAATAGATTTCCACAGGATATAGTGGACTTACCTGTTTGAAGAGAGGTGGATGTCAGGGATACTATCTGTCAGAACCATCTGACAGGGATGACTTAGTATAGTTTTCTTGCACTACAACAGGGGTGTCAAATTTGATTTCATTGAGGGCCGAATCAGGGTTGTGTTTGACCTTGGTGGGGAGGGGTATGTGTGACCAGGGTGGGCATGGCCACCTCAATATCACTCATGCTGTAGGTACCTGTGGTGGCCTAAGCACTTTGCAAAGAAAACAGGCTCCTTTTCCAGCTGCAATGGCCTCCTGCAATCCTCTGCCAGTGAAAATAAAGCTTGGGAGGCAGCCCTCAGCCCTCCTGAGTTCCATTTCAATAGCAGAGGCCCCATAGGCGGATCCTTCGCTGTTTTCAGGGCAAATCTGTGGGCCAGATCTTAGCACCCCACAAGCCGGATCCAGCCTGCAGGCCTTGAGTTTGATACCCCTGCACTAGATGATCTTTTCAATCTCTACTGTATAGTGTACATTTCCAATCTGCTAATACTCTGCATCCTATAATATCTAAATCAGAAAAAGCTGTGTGTGTTCTCTGAAAACAGTGATGGAGCAGATAATGGTCAACTAATTTCAATTAAATCTTGAAAAGTCAGAAGCATTATGGGTGGTGGTTCCAGATAATGGAACTGTGAAATTTTCCCATAGTTATTGGAGTTTCACTTCCAGAAAAAGAACAATGCTTCTATAATCATAATTATCATTGAAGATCCAATAAATTAATTGGCCAGGAGCATTTAACAGATAACAGATAATCAGAGTTGGAAAGGACCTTATAGGTCATCTAGTCCAACCCCCTACCCAAGCGGGAGACCCTACACCATTTCTGACAGATGGCAGTCCAATCTATTCTTGAAAGTCTCAAGTGATGGTGCTCCCACAACTTCCGTGGGCAAGCTGTTCCATTGGTTGATTGTTCTCACCGTCAGAAAGTTTATCCTTATTTCCAGGTTGAATCTCTCGTTCAGTTTTCATCCATTATTCCTTGTCTGGCCAAAAGGCATTTTAGAAAATAGTTTGACCCCTTCCTCCCTGTGGCAGCCCCTCAAATATTTGAAGACTGCTGTCATATCTCCCCTGGTCCTTCTCTTCACTAGAGTAGCCAAGCCCAACTCTTGTAACTGTTCTTCATATGTTTTAAGTCTCCAGTCCCCTAATCATCCTGGTTGCTCTTCTTTGTAACTTTTCTAGAGTCTCAACATCTTAACAATGATTGGTGTGGCTCAATCATGTCACTTTTTTCAGTTTTCATTATAATTTCAAAGGGTCACTAAATGAATGGTTGTAAGTCAAGAACTACCTGTACTTTTAATTTCCTTTCTAGAATTGTATATTTGTATAACCTTTTTTTTTTCAGTGACGGTAACCTGCTAAAAATGGTCCCTTGGATGGAAATATGAAGCTTTCTTATTGAATTTAATCTTTTGGAAATCTGCAAATTTTTCATTTGATTACTTAGCTTTGTTCTATATTCAATTGAGTGGTAAAATTATTGATTATTATATATTCTTTCTATATTGCTATATAAAAAATACACTATCATTTTCAGATGGCTATTGTTGCTAGATGGATGAAAAAGTTATGAACTAGGAAAAATATTCATCCAGTAAGGAAACTAGGAAAAAAATCAAACACCCTACGTTTCATTTGTTAAATATAAAAATCCTTATAAGTTCAGCTTATAAGTTTGAATGGTTCGATTTTGAACTTACACTGTGTCTTCGTGATTGTATCAGTATCTTTTAGAAAACAGTTATCTTTTTCAACAAATTTAAAAAAAAATTTATTCATTCCTGTTTTTACCTATGTATATCATTCAGAAATAAATTTGACCAAGAGAAGAACATATCCCCTTATTTTGTTGCAAAAACTGTGAAAGACAGACATGAGCAGAAGGTTGGGCTAGAAGGTCTCTTCCAATCAGAGATGGTATCAGCCAGTTTGGACCAGTTCTGGCATATCAGTAGCAGAAATTTTGACTAGTTTGGAGAACTAGGAAATAACACCTCTGGCTGGCCCTGCCCACCCACCCCCATCTTTAGCTCTCCTGTATTCCCTTGTTTTTTTTAGCTCAGCTGATTTTCTGATTCACTGAAAAACTGGTAGGAAAGCAGAGAAGCCGTTGCCCCAGCAGACAGGGAACTGGGGGAGTGGGGGGAAGTGTGCCGAAAAGTGCAGCTACTCCAACCTTGTGAATGTCATTGCTTGTCCAAATGAGCTGCCATTCCCCCCATTTATTTATTTAAGCCCATGTCACACTGAACCAACGGATGCAAAGAGGATGTAAAACGGACAAAAAACCTTGCCATCCGTTCAAAAATGCGATGTACCCACTGCCTCCATTTGGCTTCCTCTCTATCTGTCCAGCATCCGTTTATGGATGTTTCATCTGCTCCAAAAGTTTTGGGCTGCCCAAAATTTTTGCGTGGAAAATGTATCCAGTTCATCCATTCTGCATCCGCTATGCATCCGCTAGGCATCCGTTATGCATCCGTTATGCATCCGCTATATCCGCTAAGCATCCGCTATGCATCTGCGCAACTCACATCCACCTGGGCGCAGGGAGGAAGCGGAACGGATGCAGAACGGATGCAGAACGGATGCCTAGAGGATGCAGAATGGAAACAAAGCGTTTAAAGCAGAAAAAACGTTCGCAGAGGGGACCTATCTCGGATATTAAGGATGTCTAGAGGATGCCTAGAGGATGCCTAGAGGATGCCTAGCGGAAAACCTATACTGCCTATAAAAAGGGGAAGTAACTCACCTGCATCTCACTTTCAGAAAAGCAGCCAAGTGGTGCAGACCTCTGCAGCCTTCATCTGCCTCTTCCTCTTCCACAGCATCCAGTCATGTCCACCGTGGATTGTAACAAAGTCCTTTTGGCAGCCACCATCATTCTGCAACAGTGCGAAGCCATCTGCAGGCTCTGTGAACTCTACTGCGAGAAGAAAAGGAGCCACCCAAAAAGAGTCTGGATCCGAAGATGGTTGGCCAGAAGAGTAGAGTATGGACTGTACAACAAGCTGATGGTGGAGCTCAGGAGCGAAAACACTCGGGCATTCCAGAACTTCATGAGGATGCCTCCAGCCATGTTTGACGAAGTTGTGCAGTGGCTGACACCCAGGTTGACCAAGGCAAACACGAGCTTCTGGCCCAGCCTGGAACCTGGGTTCAAGGTGGCACTCACTCTGCGCCACCTGGCCTCAGGGACCTCCTACAGGAGCATGCAGTATGGCTGGAGGGTGTCATCCAACACCATCAGCATTGTGGTCAGAGAAGTGGTGCAGGCCATCATCGAAGAATACAAGGAGGAGCTCCTCCAGTACCCCTCCACTGAAGAAGGATGGAAGAAAGTTGCAGAGCAGTGGTATCAGAAGTGGAACTTCCCACACACCGTTGGAGCCATAGATGGCAAGCACGTGGCCTGCAAAGCTCCAGCCAAGTCGGGGTCCACTTATTTCAACTCCAAGGGCTTCTTCAGCATCATCCTCTTCGCCATGGTCGATGCTGACAAAAGTTCATGTACATCGATGCTTCAGGCAACGGGTCAGCTTCAGATGCCCAGATATACAACGCCAGTCACTCCAAGGAGGAGCTGGAAGGCAACCTCATCGTGGGCTTCCCAGATCCAGAACCCCTACCCAACGACACACAAGATGTGCCCTACTTCATCGTGGGGGATGACGCCTTCTCCCTCACAACCTACCTCATAAAGCCCTACACTTCCAGACTCCTCACCCATGAAGAGAGGATCTTCGACTACAGGCTGTCCAGGGCAAGGCGGGTGGTGGAGAACGCCTTTGGCATCCTGGCCAACAGGTTCCAGGTACTTCTCACCACCATGCAACATTGCCCAGAGACCGTGAGGAGGATCATGGAAGCTTGCTGCATCCTGCACAATCTCATGCGCACCCGCTACCCAGTCTTGCAGAACAGGCTCGTAGACCTCCAGCAAGGCAATGGGAACATGGAGCCTGGGGAATGGAGGTAAGGGCGAAACCTGATCGACACTCAGGATGTGCACGGCCCCAACAGAGCCTCACATGAAGCGAAGAAGCAGCGCAACCTCCTGAGACAATGGTGCAACTCCCCAGCTGGAGCAGTGGAGTGGCAAGACAGGATGGTAAATGCTTAATGGATGCTTCCTTCAGCCTGTCTCATCACACGGATGAGATTGGGCCATGTATGTTTGGTTGGCCTACAATGAACAGGGCGTTTAATAAAGAGTTGTATTTGTGTTGACATGTGTGGATAATTATTACATTATTATTGATAATAAAGGGCCGTAGGTGTGGTACCTGGGAGGGTAGACTATACAGTCCCACTATGCTTGCACTGGAGGTTTATCTATCCCACAACTATTACCCATCCCACAGGTATCCCTGCCCATCCCACAGCTATCTCAACCCATCCCACAGCTATCTTAACCCATCCCACAAGCATGCAAAGGCTTAAACCATTTCTAAAAGTTTCCAGCAAGACTGTATTAAAAAAAACAAATGAAGCAAGTGTATGAATCAAAAATAGACTTTATTAACAACAAGCTATAAGACAAAAATGAGTCTCTGGCACTCCTCTTGGTCACTCAATCTCAGGGGTGAAGGGTGCAGGTGCTGTGGAGGTGGCTGGTGTTGGAGTGCTTGTCATCAGCTCCTCCAGAAGCAGAAGCAGCAGAAGTGCCAGCCCCAGAAGAGTGAGCCCATGCTGCAGAAGCCCCAGGAGAAGCAGAGTGAGGGCCAGGGGGCGGGATGGTGGCCCTGTCCCTCTTGCCAGGCCTGGCAGCAGATGGCTGAGGCTTGCTGTGCTTCCGTATGGTTGTGGGTTTCTGGCTGGCAGGGAGGCTGGCAGGAACCAAGGCTGGCAGGAAGGCTGGCAGGGAGGCTGGCACCAAGGCAGGCAGGAAGGCTGGCAGGCAGACAGGCACCAAGGCTGGCATGAAGGCTGGCAGGGAGGCAGGCAACAAGGCTGGCAGGAAGGTTGGCAGGCAGGCAGGCAGGCAGGCAGGCAGGCAGGCAGGCAGGCAGGCACCAAGGCTGGCAGGAAGGCTGGCACCAAGGCAGGCACCAAGGCTGGCAGGGAGGCCAGCAGGCAGGCAGGCACCAAGGCTGGCAGGAAGGCTGGCAGGGAGGCTGACACCAAGGCAGGCAGGAAGGCTGGCAGGCAGACAGGCACCAAGGCTGGCAGGAAGGCTGGCAGGGTGGCAGGCACCAAGGCTGGCACGAAGGTTGGCAGGCAGGCAGGCAGGCAGGCATCAAGGCTGGCAGGGAGGCAGGCACCAAGGCTGGCAGGAAGGCCGGCAGGAAGGCAGGCAACAAGGCTGGCAGGCAGACTGGCTGGCAGCAAGGCTTGCAGGCAGGCTGGCAGCAAGGCTGCCTGGGAGGCTGGCAGCAAGGTTGGCAGCAAGGCTGGTAGCAAGGTTGGCAGCAAGGCTGGCAGGCAGACATGCAGGCAGGACAGGCAAGGCAGTCGATATGTCTGGAAGCAGGTCTTTCCTCTGAATGGCGACCTACTTCCGAACTGCTTCCGTTATATCCACGGGGCTGATGCAATGCATCCTCCCCGCATGCGCAATTAATGCCAGGCATCCATTAGGCTTCTGCTGTGCATCCGCTGTGCATCCGCTTCATCCATTCAGCGTCCGCTGTGCATCCGCTGTATCTGTTCCACGTCCGCTTTGCTGAGGTACCCCGGAAGCCTAGCAGATGCGCCATCCGCTCTCATCCGCTTCCATCTGCTGGGCTTCCATTCCGCATCCACTTTGCATCCTCCCTGCGTCTTCCCCGCGTCCATGTTATCCGCTCCGGTTATGCAAATTTTTGCCCCTTTTGAGAGCGGATAACAACGGATGGAACATTTTGCTTATCCACTGTGTCCTTTTTGCATCCGTTGGGCAGTGTGACATGGGCTTTATTTATTTATTTATTTATTTATTTTGTCAAAGGCTTACAATATAATAGACGTTTTTGTGATCATCTTTTCTCTAAATTCTGAGATCCTCTCTGAGGGATGATTCACTTTCTCACTCTCATCTCACTGATAGGATATTTTAGGGATAAGACTGGGCTAAATTAAGATTGGCTGAATAACAGAATAAGAGCTGGAAAGGACATTGGAGATCTTCTAGTCCAACCCCCTGCTTAAACAGGAAATCCTATTCCATTTCAGACAAATGGCTCTTCTTTAAAACTTCAAATGTTAGAGAATCCACAACTTCTGGAGGCAAGTTGTTTTAACACTCAGGAAATGTGTAAGTTCAAGGTTGCTCCTCTCCTCGATTAATTGCCTTTTTTTCTATGTTTGAATTAATGAAGGAATCTCTACCCATCTAATAAAAGACACAGCTGAAGCAGGCTGTGATGAATTCATCAAACTCAAGGAGAACATGCCATTCAAATTGAGTTACAAGTATTTTGCCTTCCTAGGCAAAATCTTTTAGTTCCCACTCACACTTGAGCAAGAGCTGAAGATTTCTGAAAAAAAAAAAAAACCTTTCAAATTTGAGAGCCTTCACTCCCAGGTATCTTCAGTTTAAGCTGGAAAAGATAACCAGTCTTTGTCGGCTCACATATTGCAATAAACAAAAAGTTGATTTTTTTTAGTTTGTCATGAGGGAGGACAATCTTTGAATAGCCAAGGTTCACACTTAACATTTGTTGGGATAAAATTTGTTGGGATGGGTTGTATTACAAATATGAATAGGCCTAGTCAGCTGCATTTTTTTCAGTTTCATTGACTTGGGCTATAAGAATGGGCATGTTATAGATTAGGGGTGGGATTCTACAGTTTTGTACTTATTCGCTGGAACCAGTTGTTAACATTCATAGCAGTTCGGAGAACCGATTGTTAAGAGAAATTACTGGCCTAATCCTGTAAGGAAGGCAGGAAGGAAACATTCTGGTGTTGCTTACAGAAACTGCCTCTCAGTTAACCCTTATTACATTCTTGGCAGGACAAGACTTCCTCTCTCAGGAACATCTCTGGAGGTTTTTTTTCCCTTCCTTTGCTGGTACTTTGCTTGTGTGGAGTGACCACTCAAAGTTACAATGGCACTGAAAAAAATGACTTATGACCATTTTTCACACTTACAACTGTTGCAGCATTCCCACAGTCATGAGAGGCCAGGTGAGGAGATGCATGTCTCGATGTGAGTGATGTTGAGTTGGCCATACCGCCAATAATATAACCACCCACCACCCAGTTTATAGCTTCTAATACAGACAAGACAGGTTGATAACTTGCTGGTGCATGGAAATATGACTTAAACAATTATTTTAAACAATATAATCCTATATTTCACTATCTATATTTATAATATTTGAAAGAGGAGATAACATATATGCAGAGGTTATTTACAGAATACCATCATATAAACTTTTATAATTTTATCAAGTTATTGCGCACATGCATTTGGGCACAGAATATCCTTTCACAAATGGTGCCGAATGCCCAGACACTGTGGTTCAGTCAGGGGTGGGCTTTAAATTTTTTAGCAGGGGGCTCTCTGCCCTAATGACTGCCTGGCTGGGCATGGCTGGGTGGGTGTGGCCAACTCAGTGCCACTCCCACCCAATCACACTAACCCCCCCCCCCAGGTTTTGTTGCTTCTGGTGTTTTTTGTGGGAAATGGGTATCTTTCTCTCTCTCTGTCCCCCTCCCTCCCTCCCTCCCTCTCATTTCTATTTTTCTCTCTTTTTCCATTCCTTCTCCCTCTCTTCTTTCTTTTTTCCTTTCTTTCCCCCTCCTCTCTCATTTATTTCCCTCTCTCTCATTCTCTCCATCCATCTCCCTCATTCTCTCCCTCCATCATTTTCTCATTTCTCTCTCACACCTGAGCAGACATGAAGGGACTGTGGCTGGTGCTGAGCTGCCCATGAGGGATGTGAAGTTGAGGAAAGCAGCTGGTTGCAGGCAGTGCATTTGTGACTGGCTCCTTTTTGTGATTCTGCATCTTTTGTGGGCAGCTCAGTGCCAGCCACAGTCCCCTTTGTTTCAGCTCAGGAAGGAGGAGCAGCTGCCACCACTGATGCATGCAATGAGGGAAGAGCTCTGGCTCTCCTTCACAGCGTGGCCAGCTACTTGTCACCGTTGCCAGCACCATGACCCCAGCCCAGGAGAGTATCCTGCTTGTGTGTGTGTATGTGCATGCATGAAAGAGAGAAAGATGAGGGAGAGAAAGGGAGAATTCTCCTCCCCCCTTGTGCGGCAGGAGGTGTGGGTTGCCTTGAGTGCAAATGTGGCATGAAAGAAAGTACAGGGCCGCTTCTGTGCTGTTCCTGCACTAAGTCTTTGGAGCCTGGGGAGGGGAGGGGCCAGCCAGGAGTGTGATTTGGGGGTTCGCCAAGCCCCACAGAGTCTTAGCTAGGGGATCGCCTGAGCACCTGCGAGCCCCCAGCAGCCCATCCCTGGGTGCAGTGGCAATGGAACATCCAACATTGGATGTATAATGGATGCATTTCCATTAATATATACTACAGGCTTATTGAACAAATACTCAACAGATAGTACTAATGCTAATGTTGCAGAGAATGTATTCATTTGTTAGTTATTTTTTGTTATAGCTTTCATCACGAACTCAAAAAAGCTTACATGGAGATTTCCTTTATTTTTTTCCCCAAAACACCAATCCCATGAGGTATTTTTGGTCTCAAAAGAGAATGATTGCCCCAAAGTTGTCCAGAATTTTCATGGCTGAGTTTTAGTCCTAGCCCAACACTTTAATTAATACATTATTTCGGGTCTGAAGGAAGAGTTTAAAGGCAGCTATAAGTCACATAGTGCAATATATGGTACTTATAGTTAGAATTTTAGAATTTCATCTAAGTTTACCTTGGATCATTTGAGGCTATTATGCAAAAAGCTCAGGATATATTCAAAGAAGAACTCACTGTGCTGTTTAGAGCATAATGGTATCCTTAGATTTGTTTTTCCTAAAGGTTTTTTTTTTTGTAGATTTGCAACATCTGTGTTTTCTTCAGTAGGCTAAAATATCCCCATTTTTCAATATGTAATGCTGCATGTAATGGCAACATGTCTCTAATAATTCAATATCTGAGTCTGCTACTATAGCATGATTATTATTCTGGTATGATAACCAAACGTTTTGTGGAATTTAGGACATGCTTTTCTTTAAATTGTGGAGTAATGATTTTTTAACCTGCTGCTGTTATACAAGTTTACTTGTATATACTATATAGTACATACTATATCAATTTCAGTTTTTCTTTGAAGTATGTTGCTTGAAATATTTACTGTTACAGATAGTATTTTTCTTTCTCCATTGGCAATTAGTTGTTTTTATGCAGCCTGATAAAAATAATATTTTTTTTCAAAGTTATCATCAGAATACATTTGCATCACCAGTCCAAATAAGGAACAAAGCGGAAAGTATAGCTGTATTAATAATTAGCAGATTTTAGGATTCTCTATACCAGAGAAAAGCAGGGATCATTCTGTGTTGGAATTTTAAATGAAACATCAAAGCTAGTGAAAGAAAGAATTCAAGAATACTTCTTCTGAAAACACAAAGATCCACTATTCAATTGGACTTTTCGCAATATGAACTTAATAAAACAAACTGAAGAAGAGAACAAATCTTGATATGAAATCTTATAGTTTTAGAATTTTATGCATTCTAATAAGTTTCTGCACTTGCAAAATTTAAATATATTTTAATTTTAGAGCAATGTACAGCTTCTGATTTTTTTAATCTATAGAAAGAGATCTTATGAATTCTTAGGGGAATATATTGTCTTCTTGTCATATATGACCCATGTGTGCAAAGATCTCTGATTTTTAATGTGCTACATTGAAATGGTCAATTGCTCATGACAGAAAATAACAATTTGGGATATTGGAAAATAGCTAGTTTTTGTCCTAATTTCCTGTTTTCTACTCAAAGATTTTATTCATCCAAAACAGAATTTGCACTTTTGTGACTGAAGTATTCTGAACTGGAACATGTGGATCTGAAAGATTAACAATGCAATTTTCTATGATACAGAAATTATTTTATTATGATGATCTCACTTTTTAAATATATAATTCAAGATAGTGAATTTGTTTAAGACTTTCGTTCTTGTTTAGAATGCATATGTGTGATTTCACACAATACTGTTTTGAAATAGGTTTCATTAATGTTTTCCATTGATAACTTATTCCTCCTGTTATACATCTTCCTTCGTACTAATAACGATAGGTTATTTGCACATAAATTGACTTCAGTATTTGCTATAACAAAGTTCTAATATGTTTTTCTGTTCTATGGCCATTGTTAAATAAGTGGAGATATTGCATTATTCATCAGTATACATTGTAATAATTTTGTTGGTCAAACTGTTTGGAGTTCATCAAAGGTCTTTGCTAGTTTTGAACACTACAGAGGGCTTAAATCTCAATTAAAGGACTAGAACCATGAAAATATCTTTTTTGGTTCCTATGGAGATGTTTTTACACTAATCTTGATAGGAAAAAAAAATCTTGAAACTTTAATATGAGCTATTGAAAATGTTGATTATGACTCTCAGGGAAATGTTCTTAATTAGTTTTTTTTGGTCTTTTCCCTCCTGTGTTGCTTTGCCTTCTAGTATCATGTTAAGGCCTTGTCATACTGCCCAACGGATGCAAAACGTTAGTAAAAAGGACACAACGGATGAGAAAAATGTTCCATCTGTTGTTATCCGCTCTCAAAAGGGGCAAAAATTTGCATAACCAGAGGGGATAACACGGAAAGGAACGGATGCAGGGAGGATGCAGAGCGGATGGAAAGCGGATGCGGAACGGAAGCCTAGCGGATGGAAGCGGATGGGAGTGGATGGCACATATGCTAGGCTTCCGGGGGGCCGCAGCAAAGTGGACGCGGAACGGATACAGCGGATGCAGAGCGGATGCAGAGCGGATGCAGAGCGGATGAAGCGGATGCACAGCAGAAGCCTAGCGGATGCACAGCGGAAGCCAAATGGATACCGAGCGTTAATTGTGCATGTGGGGAGGATGCATTGCATAAGCCCCATGGATATAAAGGGAAGCAGCTCGGAAGCAGGTCACCATTCAGAGGAAAGACCTGTTGCCGGATGGATTGACAGCCTTACCTGCCCTGCCTGCAAGCCTTGCTGCAAGCCTTGCTGCCAGCCTCCCTGCCAGCCTCCCTGCCAGCCTTGATGTCTGCCTGCCTGCCAGCCTCCCTGCCAGCCTTGCTGTCTGCCTGCCTGCCAGCCTTGCTGCCAGCCTGCCTTCCAGCCTCCCTGCAAGCCAGTCTGCCTGCCAGCCTTGGTGCATACCTGTCAGCCAGCCTTCCTGCCAGCCTTCCTGCCAGCCTTCCTTCCAACCTTGGTGCCTGCCTGCCTGCCAGCCTTCCTGCCAGCCTTGGTGCCTGCCTGCCTGCAGCCTTCCTGCAAGCCTTGGTGCCTGCCTTCCTGCCAGCCTTGGTGCCTGCCTCCCTGCCAGCCTTGGTGCCTGCCTGCCTGCCAGCCTTGGTTCCTGCCAGACTCCCTGCCAGCCAGCAACCCCACAACCATGGGGAAGAACAGAAAGCCACAGCCATCTGCTGCCAGCCCTGGCAAGAGGGACAGGGCTACCATCCCGCCCCCTGGCCCTCACTTTGCTTCTGCTGGGGCTTCTGTAGCATGGGCTCGGTCTTCTGGGGCTGGCGCTTCTGCTGCTTCTGCTTCTGGAGGAGCTGATGATGATGCTTCTGGCGGTGGTGCTTCTGCTGATGCTAACTCTGCTGATGCTGTAACCCAATGGCGCTTCAGACAAGCACTCCAGCACCAGCCACCTCCACAGCACCTGGACCCTTCACTCCTGAGACTGAGCGACCAAGAGGAGTGCCAGAGACTGGCTGGCTGGCTACTTGTGGACTTTATTTGGACACTTGACTTGGGTCATTTTTCTTTTATAGCTTGTTGTTAATAAAGTCTATCTTTGATTCACACACTTGCCTCATTTCTTTTTTTTTAATATAGTCTTGGTGGAAACTTTTAGAAATGGTTTAAGCCTTTCCATGTTTGTGGGATGGATAAGGATAACAGTGGGGTGGGCAGGGATACCTTTGGAATGGGTAATAGCTGTGGGATAGATAAACCTCCAGTGCAAACATAGTGGGACTGGATGGTCCACCCTCCCAGGTGCCACACCTATGGCCCTTTATTATCAAAAACAATTTAATCATTGATCCACACATGTCAACATAAACACAACTCTTTATTAAATGCCCTGTTCATTGTAGGCCCACCCAACATACATGGCCCAATCTCATCCGTGTGATGAGACAGGCTGAAGGAAGCATCCATTAAACATCTATCATCCTGTCTTGCCACTCCACCGCTCCAGCTCGGGAGTTGCACCAATGTTTCAGGAGGTTGCGCTGCTTCTTCCCTTCATGTGAAACTCTGTTGGGGCCTTGCACATCCACAGTTACTATCAGGTTTCGCCCTTGCCTCCATTCCCCAGGCTCCATGTCCCCATTGCCTTGTTGGAGGTCAACGAGCCTGTTCTGCAACACTGGGTGGCAGGTGCGCATGAGATTGTGCAGGATGCAGCAAGCTACTGCGATCCTCCTCACGGTCTCTGGGCGATGCTGCATGGTGGTGAGAAGTACCTGGAACATGCTGGCCAGGATGCCAAAGGCATTCTCCACCACCCGCCTTGCCCTGGACAGCCTGTGGTTGAAGATCCTCTCTTCATGGGTGAGGCATCTGGAAGTGTAGGGCTTCATGAGGTAGGTTGTGAGGGAGAAGGTATCATCCCCCACGATGAAGTAGGGCACATCTTGAGTGTCATTGGGCATGGGATCTGGATCCCATGAAGCCCATGGTGAGGTTGCGTTCCAGCCCCTCCTTGAGGTGACTGGGGTTATATACCTGGGTATCTGAAGCTGACCCGTTTCCTGAAGCATCGATGTACATGAACTTGTAGTCACTATGGCGAAGAGGATGATGCTGAAGAAGCCCTTGTAGCTGTGATAAGTGGACCCTGACTTGGCTGGAGCTTTGCAGGCCACGTGCTTCCCATCTATGGCTCCAACGGTGTGTGGGAAGTTCCACCTCTGATACTACTGCTCTGCAACTTTCCAGCCTTCTTCAGTGGTGGGGCACTGTAGGAGCTCCTCTATGTATTCTTCGATGATGGCTTGCACCACTTCTCTGATCACAATGCTGATGGTGTTGGATGGCACCCTCCAGCCATACTGCATGCTCCTGTAGGTGGTCCCTGAGGCTAGGTGGGGCAGAGTGAGTGCCACTTTGAGCCCAGGTTCCAGGCTGGGCCAGAAGTTGGTGCTCTGCTTGGTCAACCTGGGTCTCAGCCACTGCACAACTTCGTCAAACATGGCTGGAGGCATCCTCATAAAGTTCTGGAATGCCCGAGTGTCTTCGTTCCTGAGCTCCACCATCAACTTGTTGTACAGTCCGTACTCTGCTCTTCTCCCGATCCATCTTCGGACCCAGACGCTTCTTGGCCACCTCCTTTTCTTCCCGTAGTAGAGTTCAGAGAGCCTGTAGATGGCTTTGCACTGTTGCAGAAATATGGTGGTTGCCAAAAGGAGTGTGTTATGATCCATGGTGGACATGACTGGATGCTGTGGAAGAGCAAGATCCAGATGAAGACTGCAGAGGTCTGCACAGCAGGGCTGCTGGTCTGAAAGTGAGATCCAGGTGAGTTGCTCCCCCTTTTTATAGGCAATATAGGTTTTCCCCTATGTGTCCTTTTGCATCCTCTAGGCATCCTCTAGACATCCTTAATATCCGAGATAGGTCCCCTCTGTGGACGTTTTTTCCGTTTTAAATGCTTTCTTTGTGAGCTGCATCCACTTTCATCCATTCTGCATCCGTTCTGCATGCGTTCTGCATCCGTTCCACGTCCGTTCCGCTTCCTCCTTGTGTCCGTTTACCGCTGGAGTGGATCGAGTTGCACGGATGCGTAGCGGATGCCTAGTGGATATAGCGGATGTGTAACGGATGCAGAACGGATGCCTAGCAGATGCCTAGTGGATGCAGAATGGATGCATTGGATATATTTTCCGCTCAAAAGTTTTGAGCAGCTCAAAACCCTCTGAGCAGATGAAACGTCAATAGACAGATGCTGGACGGATAAAGAGGAACCAAAACATATGCAATGAGTACAAAACGGAAGCATTGCGTTAACCAACAGATGGCAAATGTTTTTCTCCATTTTACATCCTCTTTCCATCCATTGGTGCAGTGTGACAGGGGCGTTAGGAGTTTCAGAACTTAAATGTCAACAATACTGTGAGAATATTCATTATTAATGAACAGAAGTAAGAAGTTCACTAATGCAACAAGGTCCTCTTGTCACAATTTGTGAAGCGGGAAAATCTTAGGAGATCGTGAAATAATTAATATGAAGCTTATAATCAAAACAGGACTACTTTAACTTTTCTTTTTCTGAACTGAACCTCAGCCATTCCATTTCATTTGTATGAAAAAGAATGTTTTAGAGTTGACAGATCTATAGCACAACATAATAAGTTATGATCTGGTTTCTCTTCTGTGCAGATTTACTCCATCCCTTTTGGTAAGCTTCACATCCCTAAATTAGCATGCATTTGCATTTTGCCCTCACAAAATTGTGCATGAATGAATGATGAGAGGGAAACTTTTATGATGTTTCTTATGAAGGAATTTGTTTGGGGCAAACAGAATGACAACAAACTCTTTTGAAGCATTCCAAGTCTCATTACCATTCTGCAAATGAAAGATAATGGTGCAGCTGAACAATAATTTCATAGACTGTTAAAAATTATTATTATAATATAAAATAATTATTATTGCCTCATTGTTACGTATGAACATATGTGTACATTCTTCTGACCAGTAGATGTCACTCATTGTAAAGGCCCTGTCCCACTGGCCGACGGACGCAAAATGTATGCATAAAGGACACAGTGGATGAGCAAAATTTCAGGGGGGGCTCCATCCATTGTCATTCGCTCCGAAAAGTGGTGAAAATTTGCATAAAGAGAATAGAAAAGAACGGAAAAGAACGGACGGGGGAAGGATGTAGCGGGGATTTTAAGCGGATGTTCATAGGAAGCCTAGTGGATGACAGCGGATGGAAATGGATGACACATCCGCAGGGGTTCCGGGGGAGAATAGCGAAGTGGACGCATAGCGGAAGGAGCGGATGCATAGCGGATGACACGGATGCATCGCGGACGCCTATAGGAAGCAAAGCAGATGCATAGCGGATGTATATCAGATGCAAAGTGGGCACTGCGCATGTGGGAAGTATGAAATGTGTCAGCTCTGTGGATATAAAAGGATGCAGTTCGCACGCAGTCAGCATTCAGAGGAAACACATGCTGCCACATACATCTTGAAAGAACACCATTGTTCATCAGTCAGGGAAGAAGAGAAAGCCCATGCCTACTTGTGCCAGCCCTGGCAAGAAGGACAGAACCAGCATCCCACCCCCTGGCACTGACTCTGAAGGTGCTGCTGCTTCTCCTGCTGCTGCTGCTGGTGCTTCTCCTGTGGTGGTGGTGCTGGTGCTGCTGGTGCTGCTGGTGCTGCTGGTGCTGCTGGTGCTG
>BLBF01000064.1:112971-145594 GCA_015471245.1 Laticauda colubrina | reverse complement strand
TGCTGGTGCTGCTGGTGCTGCTGGTGCTGCTGGTGCTGCTGGTGCTGCTGGTGCTGCTGGTGCTGCTGGTGTTGCTGCTGGTGCTGCTGGTGCTACTGCTACTGCTACTGCTACTGCTACTGCTGCTGCTGTGGTGGACCAGCCCCAAGGCCCTCAAAGCCCTGCTACTGAAGGCCATGCTGCTCAAGCCCCTGAAGGCCCTGCTGAAGCCCCTGCCAGAGGGAGGAAGAGGCAAGGGAAGGAGAAGGGAGAGAGGAAACAGTACACCATTTCCGAGGACCATGAGGAGGAGGTGCTGGAATGGCTGAGGGAGAACGAGTACCTCTGGAGAAAGGGCCACAGACTCCATCACGACACCAAGAAGAAACAGGCAGCTTGGAGAGACAAGGCAGAGAGCCTGGGCTACACTGCAGATGTACTTCTAGGATGATGGAAGCACATGCACACCTGGTATGGCAAGCTACACCTCAAAAAATCTGGCCAGGCTGCTGTCAAGCTCACTGACTGGGAGATGTACATCATGGCCAAGTGCAGCTTCCTGGAGGGTGAGGTCTGCCACCAAGGAGCAGCCCCTCTGACACCCCTCTCCCTCAGACAGCCCACAGACAGCCAGTCCTCTTCCAGCCAGGAGCCAGCTGCCCTGTCCAGGCAGGTGTCTTCAGAGGGCCCCACGGCAGAGACCCCCCCAAAAGCTGCACTCCCCATGCCGGAGGACTTGGAGGTTGACACCCTGCTATCACAAATGGAGGAAGAAGTGGCAGCACCAGAGACCAATTCACTTCTGCACAACCCTCAAGGCCCAGCTTAACCTACTCCGACCCAGTCCAGGTCTGCTCCTCCACCCTAGGCAATGTCACAGTCCTTCCACGGCTTTCAACAGCCTCTCATCTACCAAGGCTACGAATACCAGGACTTCCCACAGCAGAAGCAGACCTTCTCAGTCCAGGCCCAGGTTCATCGCACGCCACAGACTCCAGTCCTCACCCAGCTGCAGACCAGACAGCCCCACTACACTCCTCCTTCCTCCACACCACAGCCAAGCCCCTCAACAGACAATCTGTCATCAGTCTTGTGCCTGACACCCCAGGTACTTGATGAAGGGCCTCTCAACTTCACGGGACTGAGTCAGCTCTTTGAGAGCTTCCTGAACACACCATCCCCTGTTGTACTCTCGGGGCCAAGCACCCCAATGGCACCTCAGACCAGCACTCAAGCCACAGCCACCTCCACAGTCCCTGGCTGCTTGACAGCTGAGACCATGGACATGCCTCAGAGTGACTGAGAATAATGCCAGAGACTGAGTTGTTACTTGTTCACTTTATCTTTGCTTAAGACACTTTACTTGGTTCATTTTGCTTTTTTAATAAAGTCATACCGTTTTCTTAAGAAAGTTATTAAAGCCCCTGTCACACTGCACCAATGGATGCAAAGAGGATGTAAAATGGACAAAAAAGCTTGCCATCCGTTGCAAAACGCGATGTACTCACTGCCTCCATTTTGCTTCCTCTCTATCCATCCAGCATCCATTTATTGACGTTCCATCCGCTCAGAAAGTTTTGGGCTGCTCAAAACTTTTGTGTGGAAAATGTATCCAATGCGTCCGTTCTGCATCCGTTACGCATCCGCCATATCCGCATCCGCGCAACGTGCATCTGCCCGGATGCAGGGAGGAAGCGGAACGGACGCGGAACGGATGCAGAACGGATGCCTAGTGGAAACAAAGCATTTAAAATGGAAAAAACGTTCGCGGAGGGGACCTATCTCGGATATTAAGGATGCCTAGAGGATGCCTAGAGGATGCCTAGAGGATGCAAAGGGACACAAATACTGCCTATAAAAAGGGGGAGAAACTCGTCTGCATCTCACTTTCAGCCCAGCAGCCCACCTGTGCAGATCTCTGCAGCCTTCATCTGACTCTTCCTCTTCCACAGCATCCAGTCATGTCCACCGTGGATTGTAACAAAGACCTTTTGGCAGCCACCATCGTTCTGCAACAATGCGAAGCCATCTGTAGGCTCTGTGAACTCTACTGCGAGAAGAAAAAGAGGCGGCCAAGAAGCATCTGGGTCCGAAGATGGATCGGTAGAAGAGCAGAGTACGGACTATACAACAAGCTGATGGTGGAGCTCAGGAGCGAAGACACTCGTGCATTCCAGAACTTCATGAGGATGCCTCCAGCCATGTTTGACAAAGTTGTGCAGCGCCTGACACCCAGGTTGACCAAGGCAAACACCAACTTCCGGCCAAGCCTGGAACCTGGGCTCAAAGTGGCATTCACTCTGCGCTACCTGGCCTCAGGGACCACCTACAGAAGCATGCAGTACGGCTGGAGGGTGCCACCCAGCACCATCAGCTTTGTTGTCAGAGAAGTGGTGCAGGCCATTATCGAAGAATACCTGCAAGAGCTCCTCCAGTGCCCCTCCACTGATGAAGGATGGAAGAAAGTTGCAGAGCAGTGATATCAGAGGTGGAACTTCCCACACAACGTTGGAGCCATAGATGGCAAGCACGTGGCCTGCAAAACACCACCCAAGTTGGGCTCCACTTATTTCAACTACAAGGACTTCTTCAGCATCATCCTCTTTGCCATGGCCGATGCTGACTACAAGTTCATGTACATCAATGCTTCAGGCAGGGGCTCATGTTCAGATGCCCAGGTATACAACGCCAGTGACCTCAAGGAGGGGCTGGAAGGCAACCTCATCATGGGCTTTCCAGATCCAGGCCCCCTGCCCAATGACACTCAAGATGTGCCCTACTTCATCGTGGGGGATGACGCCTTCTCCCTCAGAACCTACCTCATGAAGCCCTACACTTCCAGACTCCTCACCCATGAAGAGAGGATCTTCGACTACAGGCTGTCCAGGGCAAGACGGGTGGTGGAGAACGCCTTTGGCATCCTGGCCAACAGGTTCCAGGTACTTCTCACCACAATGCAGTATTGCCCAGAGACCGTGAGGAGGATCGTGGAAGCTTGCTGCATCCTGCACGATCTCATGCGCACCCGTTACCCATTCTTGCAGAACAGGCTCGTGGACCTCCAGCAAGGCAATGGGGACATGGAGCCTGGGGAATGGAGGCAAGGGGAAAACCTGATAGACACTCAGGATGTGCAAGGCCCCAACAGAGCCTCACATGAAGGGAAGAAGCAGTGCAACCTCCTGAGACACTGGTGCAGCTCCCCAGCAGGAGCAGTGGAGTGGCAAGACAGGATGATAGATGATTAATGGGTGCTTCCTTCAGCCTGTCTCATCACACAGATGAGATTGGGCCATGTATGTTGGGTGGGCCTACAATGAACAGGGCATTTAATAAAGAGTTGTGTTCATGTGAAATGTGTGGATCAATGTTTACATTGTTATTGATAATAAAGGGACAAAAGTGTGGCACCTGGGAGGGCTGACCATACAGTCCCACTATGCTTGCACTGGAGGTTTATCTATCCCACTGCTATCCTTACCCATCCCACAGCTATTACGCATCCCACAGGTATCCCTGCCCACCCCACTGCTATCTTAACCCATCCCACAAGCATGCAAAGGC
Source organism: Laticauda colubrina (assembly GCA_015471245.1). NCBI lineage: Eukaryota > Metazoa > Chordata > Lepidosauria > Squamata > Elapidae > Laticauda > Laticauda colubrina. The sequence continues at coordinate 142,051 of BLBF01000064.1, read as the reverse complement.
TTAAACCAATTTTAAAAGTTTCCACCAAGTCTTTATTACAAAAAAATGAAATGAAGGAAGTGTGTGAATCAACGATAAACTTTATTGAACAACAAGCTGTAAAAAAAAAATGACCCAAGTCAAGTGTCCAAATAAAGTCCACAGGTAGCCAGCTACCCAGTCTCTGGCACTCCTCTTGGTCACTCGGAGGTGTGCCCAGTCTCAGGGGTGAAGGGTCCAGGTGCTGTGGAGGTGGGTGGTGATGGAGTGCTAGTCTGTATCGTCATTGGGGTACCTGGCCCCGAGAGGACAACAGGGGATGGTTTGTTGAGGAAGCTCTTAGACAGTTGGCTCACACCCGCGATGCTGAGAGGTCCTTCCTCCATGCCATGGGGTGTCAGCCCCAGTATTGAAGAGATATGTACCGAGGCCGGGCTTGGCTTGGGGTGGAAGAAGGAGTAGTGTAGTGGGGCTGTCTGGTCTGCAGCTGGGGGAGGACTGGCATGGGTGGCATCGCTGTCATCGGTGGCATCATTGTTGTGGGTGGCATCAGTAGCATCAGTGGAACAGTTGGCAACGGTGTTGTCCGATGACTCTGTGCCTGGAATGGGAAGGGCTGCTGCCTGTGCCTCCTGGTAGCCATAGCTCTGGTAGGTGAGGGGCTTTGGGAAGCCTTGGAATGGGAGGGACATCACCTGTGGTGGAGGTGGAGGAGCAGGTAGGAGCAGGTTCCTCTGGATCAGGAGGGTTGTGAAGCAGCTTGGTGATCTGGTCCTTCAACACCTGGTACTGGGGTTCCTCCATGTTCTTGAGGGTCTGGTTGACATAGGTGAGGAAGGACTTGAGGTTGGAGGATGAGGAGTCGGTGCTGACCAGCTGAGAGAGGAGATCTATACTGGTGCAGATGGTGTCCCTGATCTCCAGCAGGACAGTGTGGCTCTGCCCCTCCTGCTGTCTGGCTCTCTGCCTTTCTGTGGAGGCGGAGCTGGGGGGGTTGGATGCCGCTACGACTGTGGTGGACTCGATGTCTCCTCTCTCCCACCACACCAGGGAGTCCTCCACGCGCTCCACCATGGTGACAACAGCTGTCCGCGTGTTCACCGCCGTGGCATGCTCCACAGAAACCTGCCTGGAGACAGGGACTGACTCTCGGCCTTATGAGGACTGGGTCTCAGCAGGCTGCCGGAGAGATAGGGTTGTGAGAGGGGCTGCTGGTGCTCCTCGGTGGCGGATCTCACCCTCCAGGAAGCTGCACCCGCCCATGACATAGGTCTCTCTGTCCGTCAGCTTAAGCGTGGCCTGGCCAGATTTCTTCAGGTGAAGCTTCCCGTACCAGGTGTGTATGTGCTTCCACCAGCCAAGGAGCAGTGTAACCTATCCGAAGTGTAACCTATACTCTCCGCCCTCTGTCTCCAAGCAGCCTGCTTCCTTTTGGTGTCCCTGTACAGCTGGTGTCCCTTCCACCACAGATAGTCAGTCATTCTCTCTCAGCCAATCCAGCACCTCATCCTCGTGTTCCTCCTAAATGAAATACTGCCTCCTCTCCCATCCCCACATACGCCTCTTCCTACCTTTGGCAGGACCAGATGGGCCCTCATCAGAGGGGCTCCCAGGTAGTAGGGGCTCCTCCTCCACATCAGCAGCAGCAGCACCAGCAAGATCATCATCATCATCATCATCATCATCATCATCATCATCATCATCGTCATCAGCAGCAGCAGGATCAACAGGACCAGGATCAGCAGCAGCAGATTAAGCACCAGGAGCCCCAGCAGCCGCAGCAGCACCAGCAGCCGCAGCAGCACCAGCAGGACCAGGAGCAGGAGCAAGACCAGGAGCACGAGCAGGACGAGCAGGATGAGCAAGACCAGGAGCATGAGCAGGACAAGCAAATCCAGGAGCACGAGCAGGACCAGCAGAACCAGCAGGACCAGGAGCAGCTTCAGCAGAGTACGCAGCAGCAGAAGCACCACCACCAGGAGCAGCTTCAGCAGAGTACACAGCAGCAGAAGCACCACCGCCAGGAGCAGAAGCTCCAGCACCAGAAGAGCGAGCCCGAGTAGCAGAATCACCAGCAGAAGCAGAGTCAGGGTCAGGGGGCAGGAGGGTGGCCCTGTCCCTCTTGCCAGGGATGGCGGCAGGTTGCTGAGGCTTTCGCTTCTTCCCCATTGTTGTGGGGTTGCGGGCTGGCAGGGAGGCTGGCAGGGAGGCTAGCAGGCACCAAGGCTGGCAGGAAACCTGGCAGGAAACCTGGCAGAAACCCTGGTAGGAAGCCTGTCAGGAAGCCTGTCAGGAAGCCTGGCAGGAAGGCTGTCAGGAAGCCTGGCAGGAAGCCTGGCAGGAAGGCTGGCAGGAAGCCTGCCACGAAGGCTGGCAGAAAGGCTGGCAGGAAGGCTGGCAGGAAGGCTGGCAGGAAGGCTGGCAGGCAGGCAGGCACAAAGGCTGGCAGGCAGACTGGCTGGCAGGGAGTCTGGCAGCAAGGCTGGCAGGGAGGCTGGCCAGGAGGTTTGGAGGCAGGCTGGCAGGCAGGCAGGCTGGCAGCAAGGCTTGCAGGCAGGCATGCAGACAGGGCAGGCAAGGACTCGATGTATTCTGCAGCAGGTCTTTCCTCCGAATGCTGGCCACGTGCAAGCTGCTTCCCTTTATATCTGCGTGGCTGATGCAATGCATCCCCCCCGCATGTGCAATTAACGCCAGGCATCCGCTAGGCTTCCACTGTGCATCCACTTCATCTGCTGTGCATCCGCTGTGCATCCGCTTTTTCCATTCCGCGTCCGCTTTGCTGAGGCCCCCTGGAAGCCCAGCGGATGTGCCATCCACTCCCATCTGCTTCCATCCGCTGGGCTTCCGTTCCGCATCCGCTTTCCATCCGCTCTGCGTCCTCCCCGCGTCCATGTTATCTGCTCCAGTTATGCAAATTTTTGCCCCTTTTGAGAGCGGATAACAACGGATGGAAGATTTTGCTCGTCCATTGTGTCCGTTTTGCATCCGTTGGGCAGTGTGACAGGGCCTTAATAAAGGTTATCTTTGCTTCCCACACTTGGTTCATTTTTTTTACTTAATGAAGTGTTGGTGAAAACTTTGAAAAAATGGTTAAGCCTTTGCATGCTTGTGGGATAGGTAAGGATAGTTGTGGGATAGATAAGGATAGTTGTGGGATAGATAAGGATAGTTGTGGGATAGATAAACCTCCAGTGCAAGAATAGTGGGACTGTATGGTCCACCCTCCCAGCTGCCACACATATGGACCTTTTTTTATCAATAACAATTTATTCATTGATCAACACATTTCAAAATAAATAAAGCTCTTTATTAATGCCCTATTCATTGTAGGGCCACTCAACATACATGACACAATCTCATCAGTGTTATGTCACAGCTTCAAGGAAGCATCCATTAACCATCTACCATCCTGTCTTTCCACTCCACTGGTCCAGCTGGGGAGTTGCACCAGTGTCTCAGGAGGTTGCACTGCTTCTTTCCTTCACGTGAAGCTCTGTTGGGGCCTTGTACATCCAGAGTGTCTATTAGGTTTCGTCATTGCCTCCATTCACCAGGCTCCATGTCCCCATTCCCTTGTTTACGGTCCACAAGCCTGTTCTGCAACACTGGGTAGCGGGTGCACATGAGATCGTGCAGGATGCAGCAAGCTTTCACAATGCTCCTCACAGTCTGCTGGTGATGCTTCATGGTCATGAGAAGTACCTGGAACCTGTTGGCCAGGATGTCAAAGGCATTCTCTACCACCCGTCTTGCCCTAGACATCCTGTAGTTGAATTTTAGTCAAATACTAATTGGAATTTGTTTGAACAAGAGGATTTGGAGGAATATACAAAAACTGTACTATTTTACATCTTCACCTGTGTGGATACAGTTACTGTGAATAAGTGCATCCTGATTTTTCCAAATCAGAAGCCCTGGATGAACAAGGATGTGCAATTACTTCTCAAGACACAGGTCTGAGGACAGGATTTGGTATAACAAGCAAGAGCAGAACTGAGGCAGGGCATCAAAGAGGCAAAAAATGTCTATAAAAGGAAGATTGATGACTACTTCACATATAATGATCCACAAAGGGCTTGGGAGGGAATTAAACACATCATTAATTACAGGGGCAGCAATTCCATATTGATCAATAAGGTCACATCACTGGCAGAAGAACTGAACTGCTTCTTTGCCCGATTCAAACTGAATAGGTCTTCGAATACACTGCCTCTGCAAACTACTGGTACTCAACTGTTCACAGTACAAGAGTATGATGTGAAATAAATGGTTAGACCAGTGAATGTGAAAAAGGCTGCTGGCTCTGATGGGGTACTGGGGAAGGGACTCAAAGCATATGCTGACCAGTTCACAGATGTGTTTACAAATATTTTTAACCTTTCTCTTACACAAGCCATTGTTCCATCTTGTCTGAAAACTTTCATTATTATTCCAGTTCCCAAAAAGCCCTCTCTTGATACTTTAAATGACTATAGACCAGTAGCTCTCACACCCATAATTATGAAGGCAAAGGCATTGGCGAAGCCCAGAGACGTGAAATAAATGACCTGGTCTGAGCTTAACCGAATGCTGAAAGCTCACTATGCGCCAGTTGTCTCAAACCTCATCAAGAGACATGAATTCTATAAGAGAGACCAGAGGGAAGACAAAACCATTGCTGATTTCGTGGCAGCTCTGCGCCATATTGGAGGAGCCTGTGAATTCCAAAATATAGACGAGGCAATGCAAGATCGTGTCGTGTTAGGTCTTAAGGACTCTTCCCTACAAAGCAAACTCTTAAACAGACTGAACATAATGGTAGTAGAGGCAATCGCTGAAGCAACCACTGCAAAAGCCGCCAAAAAATCAGTGGCTACAATGAAGATGATGAATGCTAGTGCTGACATGACAGCCTCTCCAAAGGAAAGAAACTCCGGCGGAGGAAGGAAACAAACTGCCACAACCACACATCACGAAGACCTAGATGAATCCTCAGACATTGACAAAGATGACGATGAGGTCCACCGCCTTTACGCAAACCAAAAAAGGCATGAAAGAAAGAAAAAATCGTGGGAATGCGCTGGTTAAGGTGGAAACCACCCCTGAGCCGAGTGCAGGTTCCTTGATGCTATCTGTCGAGGGGACATTTCGAAAGAGTCTGCCGATATTGAAGAAACAGCAGCCCTAGGAGACGCGGTAATTCCCTACTAAGAACTGACTCGAGGCAAGCCGACAGAAAATGGGAGCGCAGAAAGAGAACCAGCAACCAAGAAAACACACATCAGACTGTCACTAGAAAAGCGCACAGATGGAAAGCAGGAAAAAGGTCAGAATTGTAGTATCCATTGAAGGAAGCCCTTGTGAGATGGAGGTCGACTCAGGATCTCTTCTTTTGATGGTGTCATGGAACACAATTAGACGTCTAATCCCAAACATCAGACAAAATGAACTCAAAAAACAAAAATTAATTCTGAAAGATTACCAGAGAAATAGGATTCCCGTTATAGGTCTGGGGCACTTCAAAGTAACTTACAAACAACACGCTGAAGTCCTGCTACTGACTATAGTCGACCGAGACCGTCCCAGCCTTCTGGGCATCAAATAGTTTGCACTATTGAGCATCGGGATGACCGGAGTGAGCTGAATAGTCGCAAGCGATTGGGAAGAGAACCTGATACATGAATTCCAGGACGTCTTTGATAGAACTCTAGGCAGGTACCGGGGAACCCCAATATCCTTTAGCCTAGATCCCCAAATAGCACCGAGAAGATGAAAAGCCAGATGGGTCCCCTTTGCATTAAAACCCAAAATAGATGAGCAATTAAATAAATTGATTGCACAAGGGATCATAGAACCAATTGACCACGCAAAGTGGAAGACTCCAATAGTAACACCTGTAAAACCAGATGGGTCTGTGCACATCTGTGGAGATTACAAGGCTACCCTGAACCATGCGCTACAGCAAAGCGCATACCCAATACCAGTTGTGCAGCACTTAATGCACTCACTTGGGGGAGGAAATTTTTTTTGCTAAACTCGATTTGGCCCAGGTGTATCAGCAACTTCCAGTAGACCCCATAACAGCTGAGGCACAAACAATAGTAACACATAGAGGGGCTTTCAAATGTAACAGACTTCAATTCGGAGTGAGTGTTTCCCCAGGCGTCTTCCAAAGCCTCATGGAATGCCTATTAAATGGAATAAAAGGGGTCGTTCCATACTTTGATGATGTCCTAATTTCAGCAAAAAACATGACCCAATTTGAAGCTAGACTAAGGGAAGTGCTAACGAAATTCAGAGAATCTGGCCTGAAAGTTAAAAAAGAAAAATGCTGCCTGGCCACTGACCGCATCAAATTTTTAGGATATTTGATTGATGAACAAGGTATCCACCCAATAGAAAAAAAAGTCAAAGCAATTAAAGACGCACCCAGACCTAGAAATAAAATGGACTTACAGGCATTCTTAGGTCTGATCAATTTTTATAATGTATTCCTCCCTCACAAAGCAACGATAGCAGAACCATTGCACCGGTTGCTAGATAAAAAAACTGTTTGGACTTGGGGTTACAAAGAACAAAGAGCCTTTCAAAATATAAAATACTTGTTAACCTCAGACACCGTTCTTATTCAGTTTAGTAATACTCTACCCTTGACGGTCACTTGCGACACCTCACCATTCGGAGTCGGAGCCACCAATTACCTGATGGGAGAGAGGCACCTGTCGCTTTTTATTCGAAAACACTATCCAAGGCAGAACGCAACTATAGTCAACTAGACAGAGAAGCCCTGGCAATCGTCGCTGGAGTAAAACACTTTCATGAATATCTATACGGTAGATCATTCTCCATTGTGACTGACCATAAACCATTACTAGGGATTTTGGCTGGGAATAAACCCACACCGAACGTTCTATCCCCACAGATGACTAGGTGGTCAGAATTCCTGTCTGCCTATTCATACACATTGCTGCATCAACCCGGGAAACAAATCGCCCATGCAGACGCATTAAACCAAACACCTTTAACATTCTTAGAGGATGACCCAGCTCCAGCCACTGCACCCTACAACTAGAAACCTGCCCTGAACTTCCATTGACTGCGGATGATATTGCCAGAGCCATGGCAAAAGACTCATTGACTGTCCGCATTTTGACTTGAGTAGGTAAAGTCTGGCCAGAAGGCCAAAAGACTGAAAACTTTAAACCTTTTTGGACTAGACAAAATGAACTGTCAATACAAAAGGGGTGTTTGTTGTGGGGAGATCGGGTGGTGATTCCATCCAAACTTCAAGAAGAGGTGTTAGGCATGTTATATGAGGGCCACCCAGGCATAGTTAAAATGAAAAGCCTGGCCAGGAGCTATGTCTGGTGGCCTGGCTTAGACAAGGACATTGAATGCTGGGTTGCAACATGCCACAAGTGTCAGAGAGCTAGACCCACCCCATCACAAGTTCCCATACGGGACTGGGAGACCCCACAAGGCCCTTGGTCTCGAATCCATATTGATTTTGCGGGACCAACTAGGGGCAATACATTTTTAATAGTTGTGGATGCATATTCAGATTGGCTTGAAGTCATCTTAATGTCCTCCACAGCAACCAACGCTGTTATAAAACAGCTAAACAAATTATTTGCAACTCATGGGTTACCTGATTTGTTGGTATCTGACAATGGGCCACAACTAACAGCAATACAATTTGAACAATACTTAGCCTCTTTGGGTATACGCCATGCACTAACCACACCCGCTTACCTGGTGGCGAATGGTAGGGCCGAGCGAATGGTCCGGTTCACAAAAGAAGGCCTTGAGAAAATGGACCATGGGGATGTCCAGGACAAACTAAACCGCTTACTTACATTACAACACATCACTCCCAGTAGCACAACTAACAAGAGTCTGGCAGAATTATTAATGGGGAGAAAACTCAGATCCCATTTAGATAAGTTGCACCCCAATTATACTTGTGAAACCCCACCCCCCGACTCTTCCAGCCGATACTGCACTTTCGACATCAGCGACCTGGTCTATGTAAAGAATTTTACCGGGGACCCTCTTTGGCTTCCAGCCACAATCACACAAGTAACAGGCCCACGGTCCTACTGACTAACCATGGACGATGGAAGAGAGTGGAAGCAGCACATAGACCAGCTTCGTTCCCGCAACATCGAACACAAAACAACTGTGCAACCTCAAATAATAAATTTCGACAAAAACAAAACCAAGGGGGGGAGGAAATACAAATAAATAAAAAAGAGTGGGAAAATGAACCATTAAAATCACAACCAGAAAACCTAACCAACCAAAAGGAGCACTTACAATTAGATGAGACCATCAGAAGAAGTCCTGGCGAAAGGGAAGCTGACCTGGAAGGTTCCAGACAGGCCAGCTCAACCAGCCCCGATGAACCGGGAGGGAGCGACAGAACCACTTCGACTGACCTGAGAAACTCAGGCGGGAGCGACAGTGCTGACTCACCCTTCCAGGAGGTTCCATGAAGAAAAGCTGGAGAGACAATGATCCCAACTGAACCGCTCGAAGTCCTAGGCAAGAATGAGCCGCACAGGTCAACTAGGACCAGAAAAAGTCCCACCTACCTACGCGACAACATCACTCACGTGGGACTGAACTAAAGGGGGAGGGGTGTTCTGTATAACTTGGAAGGTTCCAAGTAGTTAATTTTGATTGGCCAAAAAGGCCAATAGTGGATTGGTTCATTAGGAACCAATCCAAGAAGCCGATCCAATCAAAGGCGGCAAGATTAAATAAGTGTCATTGGCTACAAGCCGGCAGGCAAGCCTCTATATAAAGGCTTGAGCCAATGTTCCATTACTGTTGCTGTTAACTGAATAAAGAGTTGTTAGTTGGAACCCGGTCTCTCGCGCTTCTTTTCCGGATGGAACACTGTGTAATGGTGTGGTATGCTAGATGCTCTGTAATGGATAAGAAGATGCTCCAGAGAGTTATAAACACAGCACAAAAAATCATCGATTGCTCTCTTTCTTCTCTGGAATAGATTGCGAAGACCAGACTCCTCTCCAGGGCATGAAAAATCTCCACAGACCATTCTCATCCTGGTCATTCATATTTTGAACTATTACCCTCAGGGAGACTCCATAGGTGTCTTAAAATGAGGATTAATAGACTAATAGACTTTCTTTTGCAAGGCAATAATTGTTGTGAATCAAACAATGCATGTGATTTAGCCCTATGTATATACTGGCATTTTTAAACTATCTAAAGCCCATGTCACACCGAACCAATGGATGCAAAGAGGATGTAAAACGGACAAAAAAGCTTGCCATCCATTGGAAAACGCGATGTACTCACTGCCTCCGTTTTGCTTCCTCTCTATCCGTCCAGCATCTGTTTATTGACGTTTCATCCGCTCAGAAAGTTTTGAACTGCCCAAAACTTTTGCGCGAAAAATGTATCCAGTTCGTCCGTTCTGCATCCGTTCTGCATCTGCTACGCATCCATTCTGCATCCGTTACGCATCCACTATATCCGCGAGGCATCCGCTGCGCATCCGCGCAACTCGCATCCGCTCGAGCGCAGGGAGGAAGTAGAACGGACGTGGAACAGATGCAGAATGGATGCAGAATGAATGCCAAGCGGAAACAAAGCATTTAAAACGGATAAAACATTCGCAGAGGGGACCTATCTTAGACATTAAGGATGTCTACAGGATGCCTAGAGGATGCAAAGGGACACCTATACTGCCTATAAAAAGGGGGAGCAAATTGCCTGCATCTCACTTTCAGAACAGCAGCCAAGCTGTGCAGACCTCTGCAGCTTTTATCTGACTCTTTCTCTTCCACAGCATCCAGTCATGTCCACTGTGGATTGTAACACAGTCCTTTTGGCAGCTGCCATCCTTCTGCAACAGTACGAAGCCATCTACAGGCTCTGTGAACTCTACTACGGGAAGAAAAGGAGGCGGCCAAGAAGCATCTGGGTCCAAAGATGGATCGCCAGAAGAGCAGAGTATGGACTGTACAACAAGCTGATGGTGGAGCTCAGGAACGAAGACACTCGGGCATTCCAGAACTTCATATGGGCATGCACACTTGGATCTAGCACCAAAGTCAGTTATAAATTAAACGAATTCTCCAGGTTAAATCCTACACTACATTTGCTTTCATATATCCTAATTGATGAAGACTGTACCCAAGTAATGTTGCTTGCTCAGCAGAGATATATCTTGTTTATGACTCATGTTTATCCCTGGTTTACTATGAGACTGAACTGTATGAAGCTAAGTGCCAGCAACCAATGATCTTTGTTTGTTTTGATAAACAGAGGCAACACCTAGAAAATGCTTTTAAAAATGAGGTAGCAGTTTTAGCACATTAAAAGCAAGTACCCTGGCAAATAAATTATGCAGAGGGTGACAAAGATGACACAGGAGAGTATTGCCTTCGAAGTCACTTTGAATATATTATACTACTTTGCAATGTCATATGGTTTTATCTTGGATACAGTTTTTTAAGTCTGGAAAAATTAACTGATCAGGACATTCAACACATTTAAATGTAGTTCAGATACTATGCTTCCAAACATATACTAATCGTGATTTTTTAAATTTGTTTTTGAGACAACACACTCCAAAATACCCCCTCCAAATTAATAGTGTTGTAACATTTATGTATTTTAATTCTTCTACGTGGCTGTTTGAAGTCATGCTACCTATTCGCTTGTCAACTCATTTGCTATTATTTGTTGAATTGGTGTCAGCCCTTCAAGCTAGGTTAGATCAGGTAACATTACTTTATTGTTGTAGGGTGATGTAAACTTGAAAACCTTCCAGTTTCCCTCTCCCCCATCTTATACCAAACACAATCAAGGTTGAGTTTAAATTCCTTTCTCATGCCTCATCTTTCCCAGGACTGAATTGCTGTTTCTCTATTGGTTCATTGATTTGCTTTCCCAAGGTCATCTTTACATTATATTCAAAATTATAATTGATAGGAAATTAGGCATTAAAAATGAAAATCAGATAGTGTTATATGTACTTGTATATGTATACACACACACACATACACAGGCAAACATCTAAATATGCATGTAATTGTTCAATATGAAATTACAAAATTTGTAGAAATTAATATTTTGATTTTGACTATCATATTATTAAGAATAAAGGAGGCACTAGCGTACTTCAAATCCATTCTGCATTATGTTTCTTTTTATATCATTTTATTTCTTCCCCAAAAATGGTAGACAAGCATTAGTTTAACCTGGACACTCATAAAACATCACACCAAGTAAGTTTTAGATTTGCTTTAAGCTTAAACAACCACATTATTCATTGAAAGTAATGTAGGTGAAACTTTTTTGCTCTAAGTAAATAGATATTTTCTGTCCTAATCAATTTTGGAAACTAGGATGCTTTCCCATATGGCACACATATCTGTTATGATGGAATAAGGCATTTAATCATGCTGGTCACATGATCACATAAATGTCTTTAAGAAACAGGAATGAGCACCACCACTTAGAGTCAGACACAACTGGAGAAAGGAAACCTTTATTTTCCCACTTATTTTATTGGTTAAACTATGCATCTTGTGTAAAATAGTTTTATTTTTCTATCTTTAATTCAGTATGCATGATTACTGCAAATATTCATGCATGAATTTGAATATGCACTAAATAGCAACATACTTTGATTTTCACAATCGGGGATGTATCCTCCTCAATTGTATCCACAGGTTCATATAGACCAGGGCCCCCAACCACTGGTCCATAGACTGATACCACATGCCATCACCCAGGCTGCTCAAGCAAGTGAAGCCCCATCTATGGGATGTCAGCAATATGTGAAATCACATCCTCTCTGGTCCACATAAAAACCTCTCTCCATGGAGCTGGTCCCTGTTGCTCAAAAGGTTGGGGGCCACTGATATTGACCCTAATTTTTTGCATGATGTTTAACTGCTAAGAGGTTTCATGTGATTTTAACTGATTTTCTATTTCCTCAACCCCCATCCTAACACATGCTTTGCAATGTGTAGTCTGAAAATGACTTCATCTAACTTTTTTTTTTTGATACCAGGTATCCAACTGATCTTGTAAGATTTTTAACACATAACACCAGTACACAAAAACAATGCCACTGGGTCAAGCATACCATGACTCACCTTTGTAGCATGGTTTCTTTAAGCCCATGTCACACTGAACCAACGGATGAAAAGAGGATATAAAACAGACAAAAAACCTTGCCATCCATTCAAAAACGCAATGTACTCACTGCCTCCGTTTGGCTTCCTCTCTATCCATCCAGCATCCATTTATTGTCGTTTCATCTGCTCCAAAAGTTTTGGGCTGCCCAAAAATTTTGCGCGGTAAATGTATCCAGTTCGTCCATTCTACATCCACTACGCATCCGCGACGCATCCGTTACACATCCGTTATGCATCCACTATATCCGCTAGGCGTCCTCTATGCATCCGCGGAACTCCATCTGCCCAGACGCAGGGAGGAAGCGGAACGGATGCAGAACAGATGCCTAACGGATAAAGAATGGAAACAAAGCATTTAAAATGGAAAAAACGTTCGCAGAGGGGACCTATATCGGATATTAAGGATGTCTAGAGGATGCCTAGAGGATGCCTAGAGGATGCCTAGCGGAAAACCGATACTGCCTATAAAAAGGGGAAGCAACTCGCCTGCATCTCACTTTCAGAACAACAGCCCAGTGGTGCAGACCTCTGCAGCCTTCATCTGCCTCTTCCTCTTCCACAGCATCCAGTCATGTCCACCGTGGATTGTAACAAAGTCCTTTCGGCAGCCACCATCGTTCTGCAACAGTACAAAGCCATCTGCAGGCTCAGTGAACTCTACTGTGAGAAGAAAAGGAGGTGGCCAAGAAGCGTCTGGATCCAAAGATGGTTCACCAGAAGAGCAGAGGACGGACTGTACAACAAGCTGATGGTGGAGCTCAGGAACGAAGACACTCGGGCGTTCCAGAACTTCATGAGGATGCCTCCAGCCATGTTTGACGAAGTTGTGCAGCGGCTGACACCCAGGTTGACCAAGGCAAACACGAGCTTCCGGCCCAGCCTGGAACCTGGGCTCAAGGTGGCACTCACTCTGTGCCACCTGGCCTCAGGGACCAACTACAAAAGCATGCAGAACGGCTGGAGGGTGCCATCCAACACCATCAGCATTGTGGTCAGAGAAGTGGTGCAGGCCATCATCGAAGAATACAAGGAGGAGCTCCTCCAGTACCCCTCCACTGAAGAAGGATGGAAGAAAGTTGCAGAGCAGTGGTATCAGAAGTGGAACTTACCACACACCGTTGGAGCCATCGATGGCAAGCACGTGGCCTGCAAATCTCCAGCCAAGTCAGGGTCCACTTATTTCAACTCCAAGGGCTTCTTCAGCATCATCCTCTTTGCCATGGTTGATGCTGACTACAAGTTCATGTACATTGATGCTTCAAGCAACGGCTCATCTTCAGATGCCCAGGTATAAAATGCCAGTCACCTCAAGGAGGAGCTGGAAGGCAACCTCATTGTGGGCTTCCCAGATCCAGAACCCCTACCCAACGACACACAAGATGTGCCCTACTTCATTGTGGGGGATGATGCCTTCTCCCTCACAACCTACCTTATGAAGCCCTACACTTCCAGACTCCTCACCCTTGAAGAGAGGATCTTCAACTACAGACTGTCCAGGGCAAGGCGGGTGGTGGAGAACACCTTTGGCATCCTGGCCAACAGGTTCCAGGTACTTCTCACCACCATGCAGCATTGCCCAGAGACCGTGAGGAGGATCATGGAAGCTTGCTGCATCCTGCACAATCTCATGCGCACCCGCTACCCAGTCTTGCAGAACAGGCTCGTGGACCCCCAGCAAGGCAATGGGGACATGGAGCCTGGGGAATGGAGGCAAGGGCGAAACCTGATTGACACTGAGGATGTGCAAGGCCCCAACAGAGCCTCACATGAAGTGAAGAAGCAGCGCAACCTCCTGAGACAATGGTGCAACTCCCCAGCTGGAGCAGTGGAGTGGCAGAACAGGATGGTAGATGCTTAATGGATGCTTCCTTCAGCCTGTCTCATCACACGGATGAGATTGGGCCATGTATGTTTGGTTGGCCTACAATGAACAAGGTGTTTAATAAAGAGTTGTGTTTATGTTGACATGTGTGGATAATTATTACATTATTATTGATAATAAAGGGCCATAGGTGTGGCACCTGGGAGGGTGGACCATACAGTCCCACTATGCTTGAACTGGAGGTTTATCTATCCCACTGCTATCCTAACCCATCCCACAGCTATTACCCATCCCACAGGTATCCTAACCCATCCCAAAGCTATCCTTACCCATCCCACAAGCATGCAAAGGCTTAAACCATTTCTAAAAGTTTCCAGCAAGACTTTATTAAAAAAAAGAAATGAAGCAAGTGTGTGAATCATAAATAGACTTTATTAACAACAAGCTATAAAACAAAAATGAGTCTCTGGCACTCCTCTTGGTCGCTCAGTCTCAGGGGTGAAGGGTGAAGGTGCTGTGGAGGTGGCTGGTGCTGGAGTGCTTGTCATCAGCTCCTCCAGAAGCAGAAGCAGCAGAAGCCCCAGCCCCAGAAGAGCGAGCCTGTGCTGCAGAAGCCCCAGGAGAACCAGAGTGAGGGCCAGGGGGCGGGATGGTAGCCCTGTCCCTCTTGCCAGGGCTGGCAGCAGATGGCTGAGGCTTGCTGTGCTCCCGCATGGTTGTGGAGTTGCTGGCTGGCAGGGAGGCTGGCAGGAACCAAGGCTGGCAGGGAGGCTGGCACCAAGGTTGGCAGGAAGGCTGGCAGGCAGGCAAGAAGGCTGGCACTAAGGCAGACAGCAAGGCTGGCAGGAAGGCTGGCAGGCAGGCTGGCAGGCAGGCAGGCAGACACCAAGGCTGGCAGGAAGGCTGGCACCAAGGCTGGCAGGGAGGTAGGCACCAAGGCTGGCCGGAAGGCATGCAGGCAGGTAGGCACCAAGGCTGGCAGGCAGACATGAACCAAGACTGGCAGGAAGGCAGGCAGCAAGGCTGGCAGGCATACTGGCTGGCAGCTAGGCTTGCAGGCAGGCTGGCAGCAAGGCTGGCAGGGTGGCTGGCAGCAAGGCTGGCAGGAGACATGCAGGCAGGGCAGGCAAGGCAGCCAATCCATCCGGCAGCAGGTCTTTCCTCTGAATGGTGACCTGCTTCTGAGTTGCTTCCGTTATATCCGCGGGGCTGATGCAATGCATCATCCCTGCATGCACAATTAACGCCAGGCATCCGCTAGGCTTCCATTGTGCATCCGCTGTGCATCCGCTTCATCCGCTCGGCGTCCGTTCTGCATCCGCTGTATCCATTCTATGTCCGCTTGGCTGAGGCCCCCCGGAAGCCCTGCGGATGTGCCATCCGCTCCCATCCGCTTCCATCCGCTAGGCTTCCGTTCCGCATCCGCTTTGCATCCGCCCTGCGTCCTCCCCGCGTCCGTGTTATCCGCTCCGGTTATGCAAATTTTGCCCCTTTTGAGAGCGGATAACAACGGATGGAACATTTTGCTCGTCTGCTGTGTCCTTTTTGCATCCGTTGGGTGGTGTGACATGGACTTAACTCTTAAAATTTGTATTCTGTCATATGCCTCCTATATGCATTTTTATCTTTTCCAAACTGGAACAAGGAAGTAAGTAAATAGAAATATGGTTTGGTCATATAAAGGGAATGAATGAATTTGAATTGCAAAATGTCAACAACAGTAATGCTGGATGATGACAAGGATAACGACTTGAACAAATCTACATATAAATAAATCAAGAGGAAAGACAAGATTGAGAACATGCTTAAATGGAACTGATGAGATCTTCAAGAAAAGAGAGGTGAGAAGTTCAAAGGATAAAATATAAGGAATGGATAGATGTGGTAGAAGCAAGGATGGCTTGAAAGGTTATGGAGAAATATATTGATTGATGTTCAGTTACACATGGTTCTATCTCCTTTTATTATCCGGTTCTTTCTATTTCTTTAGCTCTTTAGAACTTATTCCCTTTCTGCCATTTTCATAGCATTGCTTTCCCTGAAAGTGAGTAATGCTTCCCCCTTGTCTTTTCAAGTGGGAAGCTTGAAGGAGGAAAATCAGTGGGTTAGCAGGCAATGAAGGTTGCAAGTTGCTTGGGTAAGTCTTTATCCCTCAGTCTCCCTGAACTAGTGCACTTGTACTTTGCTTGCCAGTTTTGCACTCCTACAAACCCTCCCTGACATGCAACCTTGCATACCCTCTCTGATCTGTGCTGTACTCTCACACACCCTCTTTGATTCTCACTGCAACTCTCATGTACCCTTGCTCTCTGCCACCTGACAGCAGTCACTACTGCATTTCTCATGCATCCCTTGCTCTCTTCTCCCATCTTGCAGCAGGCAGCCACTTACTTATAAGGCAAAATTCTTGTCTTATAATGCAATGTTTCATCCAACTGAAGATAGCTCCCAGAGTTTTAGTGCTAACAAAATAATAGAGTTAGAAGGCACTTTGGAGGTCTTCTCATCCAACCCACCATTCAGTCAGGAAACCCTTTACTATTTCAGACAAGTGGTTGTCCAATTCTCTTCTCAAAAATCTCCACTGTAGGAGCACCCACAACTTCTGGATTAATTGTTCAGGAAATTTATCCTTAGTTCTAGGTTGTTTCTCTCCTTGAGTTTACTAATTACTCCTTTTAAAGTTTAAGTTAACCTTACACCCATTTATAAATGAGGACTAGTAAGAAACAAATTTTTTTTGGTATGAGTTGGTCTGGAGAAAAAGGTTCATGGCAAAGGTGAACAGTAGAGCTTCTTTTCCACAACAGTGAATATTAGTATCACTTCACATTAAGATAGACTCATTTTCAATGCTGCAATGATCCAAAATGTTAAAAAGCTGAGCTGAAGAATAGACTGGTAAACTATGGCATTTGGTCTACAATTTGGATGGTTCATGGAGGAATTCTGGAAACCCAAATGGTGGGATGAGTGAGGTGGTTATATCTGCACCACTGCACTCTGGGAAATAGTTCTGTATTAACTCTTTGCTCCAGGCCTTGGAATATTGTCAGCTAGAATAATGACCTGCTATTTAAGCTGTTTTTAAACAAAGCTAAAAATAAAAGAAAATGATAGGAAAAAAAATGCATTTTTTTCTTGAAGAATTTTAGATCCAGAGAGATACTGGTAACTTGCTTACATGGCCCTGCATTAATTCCCAGGAGAACATCTGTATTTACTTTATCATAAAATTACTCATCAAAGAATAACCCTAGTTATTTTGTCACAGAAGAAGTAATTCTGTTTTAGATAAATTCTCTTGACTCCTAGAGGAAACCATATGCAAAGGTTTTTGCACCTACTTTGTTGCAGTAACTGGGCCACAAATCAATAAGATTAATAGTTGTTCAGTAAATATTCAATATATATTCAATATTCTTGACACATGTGACACATGTGAACTGCAAATTAGTGTTTACACTGCAATACAAGTAATTACTCTCAATACTGTAAGATTGTAGACTGTTATCAATTTAATTAATTTATAAAGGCCATGGACTTCATGAAAGTTTTAATAGAAACCTTTCATACACCTCCAGTCATGTTTCAGTCAACCATCATATCTACTGGCCTATTACAATATCAGTACTAGCACAGTGTAATTATTACACAGTGTAATCCGGGATTATAGAAATAAGCGGGCATTTATGTTGAGTAGAAATTGCATATTTAACAGGCCATATCCAGTACAATTCATGCCATATGGGCTAGTGCAAATTCCATATGAGATTTAATCTTGTGCCTTAATTTTTCTTCTAATATGGAGGAAAAGGATTTGCATACGTTCAGAGAGAATGTTATAGCAGCTATTACATTTCTGTCCTTCATCTATAATGTTGCATAATCACTTTTCTCACCCCCACCATTATTCATATTTAACACAAGAGCTATCTGGAGAATACCTACAAAATATCACTTGCACAAGGCCAGTGTTTTACTCCACATTAAAGGTCTCCAAGCGTTTCTTTTATGGACTTAACCTAGAGTAACTCAGAGTAAAATGTGATTTCGGAAGTGCTTTGTGGAAAGCACTGCTTTCTTGAAAACTCAGCAGGTTTAATCATATCTTCTTTGCACAGATTGTTGTGAATACTCCATTGAGTCCTATTAACCTAAATGTTTTCCTTATCCAACATTTATAGAGTATATGGCTCTAGAAAACAAACTCTCTTTGTTGAATTTGCCTTCTAAATTAATGGCACAAGAAAACTTACATGCATATTTCATCCTTTGGGAGAGACATACTTTATTGGTTTTCAAGACTTCAGTATAAAAAAAAGTGGAACAAATACCTAAATCAAATTGGAATATTTTCTTAATGCTTGTTTAGCATTGATATTTGATGGTTGTAATATTATAGCCATACCCACTACCTAAGCCACACCCACAGAATCAGTTGTTAAAAAATTTGAATCCCATCCCTGCTATGGATCCTATGAATGGGCATTATTCTGGTCATCAACCCTTCCTTGTGTACAGTTTATAGGCAACAATTCTCATCATTCTTTGGTTGAATGTTCTTAACAGAAAGCAGAGGGATATCTGGGAGTATTGGAAGCAAAGGCCTTGGAATACTCCAGGAGAAGATGAGTATGTGACCAGAGGATCTGTCCACCCACCCATCTCATATATTTGCTCTCTTGACATGAGACTCAAGTAAGTATGCACAATTGAAACCATTATATTTTGAGAAAATAATGATGATAATGATGGCTATTATCAGGGAAAGGGAATAGTTATATTACAACCTATATATTTCTGTTTTTATAGGTCTCAAGTTAACAGCAATGTTTTAGAGCTATTCATATGCCACTTTATGAAAGGGAAGGATTTTGAGGGGAACAAAGAGAGGAGCATGAGAGATAATGACTTGACTTTACTGTTAATGGATAACATTTGTACAGTAGAAAACAAAATCCTGTTTTGTATTCAGCGATTATTTGACAGTTCTGGTTCCATACAAAAAAAATTATCTTCTAAAACCAACCCCACATTCAGATATGGATGTGTCCCATGACATGATCAGACAAAGGGACAAAATAGTACTCATATTTTATTATTTTTCTTTATTATCATTTCCCTGCTATTAAGTTGGCACCTTAGCACAAGAATATAGCATTTAGAGAAACAAATGCAACCCAGTAGCCTAGCATTGGATGTTAAGATGGAGAAGATCTCCACAGCCACCATGTATTTCCCTCTTGTGCTCAAGTAGGTTGGCACAAATGTACAGCCAAACACTGCAAAAAACCATCACGCTGAAAGCAATGAATCTGGATTCATTAAAACTGGCAGGTAGCTTTCTAGCAAAAAAAAACAAGCATCAGTGAAACCAATAATGGCCCAAAGACCCATAATCTCACACACAGCATAACACACACAAAAATAGTTTGTTCATCACAAGATATTATGATTATTTATTTATTTTGTTTGTTTGTCAAGCACGTATGAGAAAACAAATATAAGTATGAACATAACATATAAACATATAAGTATAAACATAAAAATATATAATAACAGCTGTTTGTGGTGCTTATTGTAACAATCATTTGTGCAATATTTACAAATATTAATTTGTGCATAATTATATTCTTATTCTATTCTATATTTAATAATTATTTATCCTTAATCTGTCTCTGATCTATCCAGCTATACCATTGTCCCCATACCTTATAAAATATTGAAGATTCTTTATCTTTTAAACTCAGCGTTAATTTATCCATTTCAGCACAATTCATAACTTTTTGTATAACCAGTTCCTCTACAGGTGTTTGGCTGTTTCCAACACTGGGCAAAGGCAATCCTGGCAGCAGTCAGTATGTGTAATAATAAGTATTTTGTACTCTTTACATATTTTTTTTGAAGATCCCCAATAGGAAGAGTTCTGGTTCTAGGTTTAGTTGTTCATTGGTGATTTCCTGTAGCCAATTTTGAATTTTGAGCCAGTATTTTTGAGCCTCTGGGCAAGACCATCACATATAATGTTCCCTCTTTTCTTTTTTTACATTTCCAACATATGCATTTTCTTTGTATGTTACTGATTTTGTTAATTTGTGATTTCTATTCCATACAGTCTTCCAATCTGAAAACTTCATGTTATGACCAATATTTTGACCCCATGCGATTATGCATCCTTTCACTACTTCTTCTAATTCTACTTCTAGGAGATACTTATAAATTTTGGTAATATTTTTTTTAATCTGGGCCTAATAAAATTTTGCCTAATTGTTGAGGTTTCAGGTATATTCCATACTCCTTTACATCCTTTTTATATCGACTTTGTATTTGAAGGTAAACTCACCAATCTACTCATAGCCCTTGTTCTTGGAGCTCCTGTATTGTTTTTAAATTTCCATTTGTATCCAATGAGTCTTTATATTTTAACATTTTGTTCAGGTCTAAATTATTTGGGTGGATCATCGCTTCCATTGTAGATAGCCAAATTGGGTTTTTTATACAGTGTTTCTTTTTAACCTTGATCCAATTGTATATCAATAAATCTCTGATGACATGTCTATGGAAATAATTTTGTTTAGTAGATCCTATGTCCCAAAGAAAGGCATGCCATCCCCTCTGAAGGTCGTGACCTTCTATAGCTAATATTCTTTTGTTTTTTAAATTAATCCAGTCTTTTAGCCAAACTAATGTTCCTGCACTATAATATAATTCCCAATTTGGCACTCCAAAGCCTCCTCTGCTCTTCATATCTTGTAGTAATTTCATTTTTATTCTGGATTTTTTACCCTGCCAGATAAATTTTGCTGTCATTCTATTAAGATTATCAAAAAAGGTCTTTTCTAATTTAACTGGAATAATTTGAAATAAATAAAGAAATGTTGGTAATATAGACATTTTTATGGCTGCTATTCTTCCTTGTAATGACAGTTGCATTTCATCCATAATTCCAAATCTTTTTTTGTTTGTTGTAATAGCTTATTATAACTATTCTCCTTTATTGCCTGACAGTGTGCTGTCATCCATATTCCAAATATTTAATTTTTCTTGTTGTTGGGAGTCTGAGCACCCTAATTTTGTTATTTGTAGATCTGTTAAGTTTTTTAACTAAAAAATTTCATTTTCTGTCTATTAATTTTCAATCCTGCCACTGCTCCATATCTTTCTAGTTTCTTAATTAATATTTGTCCTTTTTCTATTGGATCTTCCATTATAAAAGCCATATCACCTGCAAAAGCTTGCAGTTTATATCCTTCATTTTTAATTTTCAATCTTTTTATTTCAGGATTTTGTCTCACTCTTTCTAATAGTATTTCTAGTGATAATATGAAGAGCAGAGGGGACAACGGACAGCCTTGTCAGACTCCTTTTTCTATATTTATAGTTTGAGTATTCTCTCCATTTATTATGATATTTGCTTTTTGTACTGAATAAATTGCTGTTATAATATTCTCAAATTTGGTGCCAAAATTCATATCATAAATTGCCAATTAAGATTGTCAAAAGTCTTTTGAGCATCCCAAAAAACAAGAGCTACCCCTTTCCCCGGGTGGGCTTCATAATATTCCAAACTATCCATTATTATTCTTAAATTCTTCCTAATTGGTTAATCTGGAGAAATCCATTTTGGTCTGGATGTATATAATCGTTCAGAATTTTCTTTAATCTAGTAGCAATAATAATAGTAAATATTTTATAATCTACATTCAACAAAGAAATTGGTCTATAGTTTTGTATCATTCTGGCATTTGAATCCCCCTTTGGGATTAGTGAAATTAATGATTCTCTCCATGTGTCTGGCATTTTAGCAGATAATAATATCTCATTATATAAATCCACCATTATTGGTCCCACTTGTTCTTCTATTGCTCTATAAAATTCTGGTGGGAAGCCATCAGGGCCTGGGGTTTTATTACTTTTTCTGGGTTCTAACTGCTTGTTTTAATTCTGTCATAGATATGTCCTTTGTCAAAAATTCTTTCATCTCATCGTTAATTTCTCAAATTCTATTTTCTCTTAGATATTCCCTTATCTGATCTTCATCTACTCTTATACAGATTCTCAAAATATTTATGTGCAATCTCTTTTTTCTTCTCTATTGTATGTTGATAATTTCCACTTTCATCTTGTAGTTGGTAGATGGTTCTTTTCTCTTTCTCTTTTTTAAGCTTATAAGAGAGCCATCCGCCAGGCTTATTTGCCTTGTTCAAAGTATACTTACTTGGTTGCTTTCAAGTTTCTAATCAATTCTTCCTGTTCCATTAAATAGAATTTATATTTATAGAGAATAAATTGTTCTTGTATTTTAATGTTTTGTGGGGCATCCTGTAATTTAGATTCTAGTTTCTTAATTGTTTGGTATGAATTGTTATGTTGAGTATGTTTTTCTTTATTTTTTGTGCAGTGTAAAATATTATAATTCCCCGTATAACAGCTTTCATAGCATCCCATAAATTTTGGATAGTTGTGTCTAGTTTATTGTTTTCTTTAAAATAGAAAGTTAATTCTTCCTTAAGTTTCTTTATAAATTCCTCATCCTTTAATAGTTGAGAATCTTAAGTCCACCTTCTCCTTGATTTTTTCTGACCTTTCCAATTGATTCTAAGAGGGTTGTGGTCTGCCCAAGAGTTTGGTATAATTCTGCTTCTATCACATCTTCTACTAGATCTTCACTCATCCATGCCATATCAAAGTGCAACCATGACTGGTGGGGATTTGAGTAGAAAGTGAATTATCTCTTATCTGGATTTAATTTTCTCCATACATATATTAAATTAATTCTTTAATCTTTTCTACACAAATTTTAGGTAATTCTCTCTTCTTTTTTCCCCCTTCCCTTCTTATTCCCCCCATTATAATCTTTTTGATGATCCGCTACAGCATTAAAATCCCCTATAATACAAATATTTTTCCTTTCTAGTTCAATGATTTTGACATATAAAGCCTTACAGAATTCTTTTTGATTGGCATTAGGGGCATAAATTACCACCAATAGGATTTTTTTTGAATTTATCGGTATTTCTATTGCCAGAACTCTTCCTTTGGGGTCTGCAAATATTAATGTTGCTTTTATCTCTTCTTTAATGTAAACTGCTATTGCATTCTTTTTTTTTTTTCGTTATCTGCAGAAGCCATAAACACTGTCCCAAATTTGGAGCAGACTAAATATTTTCCTGTGTTTTTAAAATGTGTGTTTCCTATAAACATACAATATCTGCATTTTGTTTTATCAACTTTGCCAGAATTCTTTCTCTTTTTATCTTTGACTTTAAGCCATTTATATTAATGGATAAGAGTTTCAGCTCTTTTTCCATAGTTCTGGTTATATCTATTTCTTTATCTCCTAATCACACTTTTTTCTCTTTATGTTATGTTTGTTAATCTAAAATCTTCTCTTTCTTGTTACCTGATCATTTTTCTTACTTCTTGTTTTTTCTTCTTTATTTTTGATTGGTCTTATTCTTCTTGAAAGATTAATGAATTATTTTTCACTCTTTGCCTTGTAGTTCTACTTGTGGTTGATACTGTGCCTTGTTTACTTCTTTTTCTTCTTGTTGTTGCTGGTTGTTTTTCAAGTTTTCTGGGGTCTTCTGTCCCTTCTTTTGATGCTCTTGGTATTCTTGGGATTCATTTTTACTGGTTTGTCTTTACTGGTTTGCTCTTCAGAGCCTACAAGTCTTTCATAGAAATCTTGGGCTTTTTCAAAAGAGTCTATTTTAATGTTTCTTAATTATATGTTATTAAGAATATTAAGCCCCTGTCACACTGCACCAACAGATGCAAAGAGGATGTAAAATGGACAAAAAAGCTTGCCATCCGTTGGTTAACACAATGTATCCATTGTGTACTCATTGCATATGTGTTTCATACACTCTATCCGTCCAGCATCCGTTTATGGATGTTTCATCCGCTCAGAAAGTTTTGAGCTGCTCAAAACTTTTGTGCGGAAAATGTATCCAATTTGTCCATTCTGCATCTGATAAGCATCCGATAGGCATCTGTTCTGCATCTGTTACGCATCCGTGATATTCGCTAGGCATCCGTTATGCATCCGCGCACGTCGCATCTGCTCGGACACAGGGAGAAAGCAGAACGGATGCAGAACGGATGCAGAACGGACGCCTAGTGGATGCCTAGCAGAAACAAAGCATGTAAAATGAAAAAAACATTAGCAGAGGGGACCTATCTCGGATATTAAGGATGTCTAGAGGATGCTTAGAGGATGCCTAGAGGATGCAAAGGGACACCTATACTGCCTATAAAAAGGGGGAGCAACTCATCTGGATCTCACTTTCAGAACAGCAGCCTTGCGGTGCAGACCTCTGCAGCCTTCATCTGACTCTTACTCTTCCACAGCATCCAGACATATCCACCGTGGATCGTAACACAGTCCTTTTGGCAGCCACCATCCTTCTGCAACAGTGCGAAGCCATCTACAGGCTCTGTGAACTCTACTACGAGAAGAAAAGGAGGCGGCCAAGAAGCGTCTGGGTCCGAAGATGGATCAGGAGAAGAGCAGAGTATGGACTGTACAACAAGCTGATGGTGGAGCTCAGGAACGAAGACACTCGTGCATTCCAGAACTTCATGAGGATGCCTCCAGCCATGTTTCATGAAGTTGTGCAGCAGCTGACACTCAGGTTGACCAAGGCAAACACCAACTTACAGCCCAGCCTGGACCCTGGGCTCAAGGTGGCACTGACTCTGCGCCACCTGGCCTCAGGGACCATGTACAAGAGCATACCGTATGCCTGGAGGGTGCCACACAACACCATCAGTTTTGTGGTCAGAGAAGTGGTGCAGGCCATCATCGAAGAATACCTGCAGGAGCTCCTCCAGTGCCCCTCCACTGAAGAAGGATGGAAGAAAGTTGCAGAGCAGTGGAATCAGAGGTGGAACTTTCCTCACATCGTTGGAGCCATAGATGACAAGCACGTGGCCTGCAAAGCTCCAGCCAAGTCGGGGTCCACTTATTTCAACTACAAGGACTTCTTCAGCATCATCCTCTTTGCCATGGTCGATGCTGACAACAAGTTCATGTACATCGATGCTTCAGGCAACGGCTCATCTTCAGATGCCCAGGTATACAACGCCAGTCACCTCAAGGAGGGGCTGGAAGGCAACCTCATTGTGGGCTTCCTAGATCCAGAACCCCTGCCCAACGACACGCAAGATGTGCCCTACTTCATCGTGGGGGATGACGCCTTCTCCCTCACAACCTACACCTCCAAATACCTCACCCGTGAAGAGAGGATCTTCAACTACAGGCTGTCCAGGGCAAGGCGGGTGGTGGAGAACACCTTTGGCATCCTGGCCAACAGCTTCCAGGTACTTCTCACCACCATGCAGCATCACCCAGAGACTGTGAGGAGGATCATGGAACCTTGCTGCATCCTGCACAATTTCATGCGCACTAGCTACCCAGTCTTGCAGAACAGGCTCGTGGACCTCTAGCAAGGCAATGGGGACATGGAGCCTGGGGAATGGAGGCAAGGGCGAAACCTGATTGACACTGAGGATGTGCCAGGCCACAACAGAGCCTCACGTGAAGGGAAGAAGCAGTGCAACCTCCTGAAACACTGGTGCAACTCCCCAGCTGGAGCGGTGGAGTGGCAAGACAGGATGATAGATGCTTAATGGCTCCTTCCTTGACCCTGTCTCATCACACGGATGAGATTGGGCTATGTATGTTGGGTTGGCCTACAATGAACAGGGCGTTTAATAAAGAGTTGTGTTTATGTTGACATGTGTGGATGATTGACTACATTGCTATTGATAATAAAGGGCCAAAGGTGTGGCACCTGGAAGGGTGGACCATACAGTCCCACTATGCTTGCACTGGAGGTTTATCTATCCCACAGCTATTACCCATCCCAAAGGTATCCCTGCCCATCCCAAAGGTATTCCTGCCCATCCCACTGCTATCCTTACCCATCCCAAAGGTATCCCTGCCCATCCCACTGCTATCTTAACCCATCCCACAAGCATGCAAAGGCTTACACCATTTCTAAAAGTTTCCACCAAGACTTTATTAAAAAAAAGAAATGAACCAAGTGTATGAATCAAAAATAGACTATATTAACAACAAGCTATAAAACAAAAATGAGTCTCTGGCACTCCTCTTGGTCGCTCAGTCTCAGGGGTGAAGGGTTCAGGTGCTGTGGAGGTGGCTGGTGCTGGTGTGCTTGTCATCAGCTCCTCCAGAAGTAGAAGCAGCTGAAGCCCCAGCCCCAGAAGAGCGAGCCTGTGCTGCAGAAGCCCCAGGAGAACCAGAGTGAGGGCCAGGGGGCGGGATGGTAGCCCTGTCTCTCTTGCAAGGGCTCTTCCAGCAGATGGCTGAGGCTTGCTGTGCTTCTACATGGTTGTGGGGTTGCTGGCTGGCAGGGAGGCAGGCACCAAGGTTGGGAGGAAGGCTGGCAGGGAGGCAGGCACCAAGGCTGGCACCAACGCTTGCAGGCAGACATGCAGGCAGGACAGGCAAGGCAGTCAATCCGTCCGGCAGCAGGTCTTTCCTCTGAATGGCGACCTGCTTCCGAGCTGCTTCCGTTATATCCATGGGGCTGATGCAATGCAATCTCCCCGCATGCTTGGCATCTGCTAGGCTTCTGCTGTGCATCCTCTGTGCATCCGCTGTGCATCCACTTCATCTGTTCGGCGTCTGTTCTGCATCCGCTGTATCCGTTCCGCGTCCGCTTTGCTGAGGTCCCCCGGAAGCCTAGCAGATGTGCCACCCGCTCCCATCCGCTCCCATCCGCTGGGCTTCCATTCTGCATCTGCTTTCCATCCACTCTGCGTCCTCTCCGCGTCTGTTCCTTTCCGTGTTATCCAAATGCAAATTTTTGCCCCTTCAAAGAGCAGATAACAACGGATGGAACATTTTAACGTTTTGTTTACATTTTGTTAACATTTTGCATCCATTGGGCAGTGTGACAGGGTCTTTAATAGTAATTAACATCCCTTCTGGGACAAGACATTTATACATAATATCTTTTTGATTTAATTGAGCCGCCAGAGATTTGTAATCTCATCTTCCTTCTTTAACCCTTCTTGGGATTTGTTTAAGAACTGAGATTTCTTTGACCTCTCCTTAATTGTTTCATCTCTTGATATTAATAAGGCCGTGTCACACTGCCCAACGGATGCAAAGAACACAACGGAAGGGAAAAATGTTCCTTCCATTGTATCCGTGCTCAAAAGGGGCAAAAATTTGCATAATTGGAGCAGATAAAACGGACACGGGGAGGACGCAGAGCGGATGCAAAACGGATGCAGAACGGAAGCACAGTGGATGCAGAATGGATGGCGTGTTCGGAGGGATTCGGGGGGGTCTCAGGAGAGCGGACGCAGAATGGAAAAAATGGATACAAAACGGATGCACAGCGGATGAAGCGGATGCACAGTGGAAGCCTTGCGGATGCACAGCGGAAGCCGAACGGATGTTGCGCGTTAATTGCGCATGCGGGGGGGATGCATTGCGCAAGCCCCCCGGATATAAAGGGAAGCAGTTCGCACGTGGCCAGCATTCCGAGGGAAGACCTGCTGCTGGACACTTTGAGTTCCTTGCCTGCCCTGCCTGCATGCCTGCCTCCAAGCCTGCATCCCAGCCTGCCTCCCAGCCTCCTGGGCAGCCTCCTTGCCAGCCTGCCTTCCAGCCTCCGTTCCAGTCTTGCTGGCAGCCTGCATTCCAGCCTCCCTGCCAGCCTTGCTTCCAGCCTGCCTTCCAGCCTTCTGGGCAGCCTCCTTGCCAGCCTGCCTTCCAGCCTTCCTTCCAGCCTCCCTGCCAGCCTTCCTTCCAGCCTCCCTGCCAGGCTTCCTGCCAGGCTTCCTGCCAGCCTTGGTGCCAGGCTTCCTGCCAGCCTTGGTGCCAGGCTTCCTGCCAGCCTTGGTGCCAGGCTTCCTGCCAGCCTTGGTGCCAGGCTTCCTGCCAGCCAGCAACCCCACAACCATGGGGAAGAAGCGAAAGGTTCAGCAACCTGCCGCCATCCCTGGCAAGAGGGACAGGGCCACCCTCCCGCCCTATGTCCGTGACTCTGCTTCTGCTGGGGCTTCTGCTGCTTGGGCTCGCTCTTCTCTTGCTGGATCTTCTGCTGTGGCTGCTCCTGGCAGTGGTGCTTCTGCTGCGCACTCTGCTGAAGCTGCTCCTGGTCCTGCTCATTCTGCTCGTGCTCCTGGTCTTGCTGGTCCTGCTGCTGGTGCTTACTCTGCTGCTGCTCATCCTGGTCTTGCTGCTGCTGCTGCTGCTGCTGCTGCTGATTCTGATTCTGATTCTGATTCTGATCCTGCTGGTGATTCTGCTGCAGCTGCTGCTGCTGCTGCTGCTGATGATGCTGATTATGATCCTGCTGGTGATGTTTCTGATGATGATGATTTTGCTGCTGCTGCTGCTGCTGCTGCTGTTGGTGTGGAGGAGCAGCCTCTACAACCTCGAAGTCCCTCTGATGAGGGCCCATATGGCCCTGCCAGAGGGAGGAAGAGGCAGATGCGTCAATAGGAGAGGAGGAAATACTTTATTGAGGAGGCACACGAGGATGAGGTGCTGGAGTGGCTGAGAGAGAAGGACTATCTGTGGCGGAAGGGACACCAGCTGGACAGGGACACCAAAAGGAAGCAGGCTGCTTGGAGAGAGAAGGCGGAGAGTCTGGGCTACACTTTGGAGGTGCTACTCGGCTGGTGGAAACATATGCACACCTGGTACGGGAAGCTGCACCGCAAAAAATCTGGCCAGGCCGCAGTCAAGCTGACGGACAGAGAGAACTAAATCATGGCCAGGTGCAGCTTCCTGGAGGGTGAGATCCGCCACCGAGCAGCACCAGGAGCCCATCTGTCTACCCTCACTCT
Organism: Laticauda colubrina; assembly: GCA_015471245.1. Taxonomy (NCBI): domain Eukaryota; kingdom Metazoa; phylum Chordata; class Lepidosauria; order Squamata; family Elapidae; genus Laticauda; species Laticauda colubrina. Next base: position 113,248 of record BLBF01000064.1, on the reverse strand, counting down.
CAGGTAGCCTGCTGTGACCCAGTCCTCTTCCAGCTGAGAGTCAGTCCCTGTCTCCAGGCAGGTTTCGGTGGAGCGTGCCACGGTGGAGAACCCCCTTGCAGATGTTGAAAGCTTGGTGGAGAGCGAGGAGGACTCCCTGGTGTGGTGGGAGAAAGGAAACATCGAGTCCACCACTGCCGAAGTCCCATCCACCCACACTGCCGCCTCCACAGGAAGGCAGAGAGCCAGATCGCAGGAGGGGGAGAGCCACAAGGTCCTGGTGGAGATCAGGGACACC
>BLBF01000064.1:46323-82971 GCA_015471245.1 Laticauda colubrina | reverse complement strand
TAATCTGGCCACACGGGAAAGAAAAACTGAACAACTTCCTCACACACATCACATCAAGACTGCCTTCAAAACAGACAAAAAAATAGCAGCCATCCTGAGGAACCCCAAGGACAAAATTGACCTGGAAAACCAAGGCATATACGAAATTCCCTGTACATCATGCCCGGCCACATACATTGGACAGACCAATAGAAGAATAAGTACCCGCCTAGATGAATACAAAAATGCAGTAAAAAAGCTGGAACACACCTCCTCACTAGTCCAACACATGAAAACCACAGGTCACAACATCAACTTTAATGGCACTAAAACCCTAGCCACTATAGAAAACCCCAACCACAGAATCATCAGAGAAGCCATAGAGATTGAAAAAAGACCTGACAGCATGAATAGAAGAGATGATTCCAGCAGACTGTCAATCATTTGGAAGCCTGCACTCTCAAATAGAAAGATCTCCATGCCACAAGCCAGGCAAACACCTGGGCAAAAACAGACTCCCTCTGATAGCTCCAACCCAAACACCCACCCACCAGGCACCCAGGTGAAACCCAGCTTGCTAATGAATAGCAGCTTGCTAATGAAGAGCAGTGTGTGTGTTTAGCTTCCCTCGGGCATTATCCCACGTCATTGCAGTGCTGTGTTGTTAAAGTTGTAGCAACGTTTCAGCAGAATTTCATCTGCCATCATCAGGCTTCTGTATGGATGTGTGTCTCACAGCTTTTGGTTTCAAATTCGAGGCTGGTCCATTCTGATTGGCTAGGAGCCTGGGTCTGTGTTCACTCGACTTGGAGTTTGATTGATTGGTGTTTCTGGTTTATTCTGTCTGTTTTGTCGCTTCGATTGGCTGGCAACACTCTGTTCTTGTGTTTGAGGCTTTCAGTGCAGCTTGGCTTCATGTGAAAGGATGGCTGCTATTCATCAGCAAGCTATGAAACCAGGTGAAACCTAGCTTGCTGATGAATAGCAGCCGTCCTTTCACACGGAGCCAAGCTGCACTGAAAGCCTCCAACACAAGAACAAAGTGTTGCCAGCCAATCAAAGCCACAAAACAGACAGAAGAAACCAGAAACACCAATCAATCAAACTCCAAGTCCAATGAATACAGATCCAGACTCCCAACCAATCAGAATGGATCAGCCTCAAATTTGAAACCAGAAACTAACTCTATACAGAAGCCTGATGATGGCAGATGAGATTCTGCTGAAACGTTGCTACAACTTTAACAGAACTACAATGACGTGGGATAATACCCGAAGGAAGCTAAACAGCACACATATATATATATGTTATATATGTGTTGTACACTGAGAGCATATGTATCAAAACAAATTCCTTGTGTGTCCAATCACACTTAGCCAATAAAGAATTCTATTCTATTCTAAAATGAGTACATGAACAGTGGAATTCTTGAAACACATCTCTTATTCTCTGGATTCACCCACTGACAAAGGGAACCAGGATCTCTGGAACATAAGAGAGATGGAATTCATCTAATGTTGTGAGGGAGAATGTTCCATAATGCAGGCACCATGGCAGAGACCTACCAAATGTAAGGTTTTGGTGGATGATATTTGCAGCAAGCTTTATCTGTTGAACTAGCTGACAGAAATAGCACCAGATAGCAGACAGAAATAGCACCACAAGAGATATCTTAGAGGTTTCTCTTCCATTAGTCCAGACTTTCTCTTCTATTATTCCAATCATGAGAACAGAAAATATATGACCAGAGCTATACTACACTTGAATCAGAGAAGAATAAAGATCAGAAGAAGCATTAAGATATGAAACAAATATTGTAGGGGTTCAGCATTTCAGTATTTCTATTCCATTCCCAGTCAATCAGAATTCTGTGGTTATTGGTATCAAACTGGAACTATAAATACCTAATTTCAAGCCATTACTCAATGAAGCCAAAAAGCTGGGCATTATCCCTCAGCCCAATTTATCTCATATGGCTCTTGGGGGAAAAATGAGGGATTTATTTATTTCTTCTATATAGAGGAATAAACTGTGTATACTTGTTAAGGTCCTGTCACATAGGCCGACGGATGCAAAAAACATGTAAAAAGGACACAGCGGCCGAGAAAATTTTCCATCCGTTGTTATTCGCTCTCAAAACTGCCCCAAATTTGCATAAACAGAGTGGAAAACAATGGAAAGGAATGGATGGGGAGAGGACGTAGCGAGGATGTAAAGCGGATGCTCCACGGAAGGCTAGCGGATGGAAGCGGATGGAAGGGGATGGCAATCCGCAGGGCTTCCGGGGGAGCACAGCGAAGTGGACACGCAGCAGAAGGAACGGATGCAGAGTGGATGCCGAGGATGCATCACGGATGCCTAGCGGATGCAAAGCGTTCACTGTGCATGCGGGAAGGATGCATTGCGTCAGCCCCGTGGATATAAAGGGAAGCAGCTCACAAGCAGGTCACCATTCAGAGGAAAAACTTGCTGCCAGACACAGCTCCAGCCAGCCAGCCAGCCAACAACCATGGGGAAGAAGAGAAAGCCTGTGGCATCTGCTGCCAGCCCTGGCAAGAGGGACAGGGCCACCATCCCACCCCCTGGCCCTGACTCTGCTTCTGCTGGAGCTTCTGCTGCTGGGGCTGACTCTTCTGGTGCTGGAGCTTCTGCTGGCGCTGCTCCTGGTGCTGGTGCTTCTCTGGTGCTTACTCTGCTGGCGCTGCTCCTGGTGCTGGTGCTTCTGCTGGTGCTTACTCTGCTGGCAGTGCTCCTGGTGTTGGTGCTTCTGCTGGTGTTTACTCTGCTGCTGCTGCTCCTGGTGCTGGTGCTTCTGCTGGGGCTTACTCTGCTGGCGCTGCTCCTGATGCTGCTGGTGCTGCTGGTGCTGCTGGTGCTCCTGGTCCTGCTGGTCCTGCTGGTCCTGCTGGTGCTCCTGGTCCTGCTAGTCCTGCTGGTGCTTCCTCTGCTGCTGCTGATCCTGGTCCTGCTAGTCCTACTGGTGCTGCTAGTGCTTACTCTGCTGCTGCTGGTCCTGGTTCTGCTGGTCCTACTGGTGCTCCTGGTGCTCCTGGTCCTGATGGTGCTGCTGGTGCTTATTCTGCTGCTGCTGATCCTGGTGCTGCTGGTGTTGCTGGTCCTGCTTTTGCAGTTACTGTTGTTGTTGCTGCTGCTGTTTCTGGTGGTGGTGTGAGCAGCCCCTAGAACATCGAAGCCCCTCTTATGAGGGCCCAGATGGCCCTGCCAGAGGGAGGAAGAGGCATACATGTGAATGGGAGAGGAGGGAATCCTCCATCGAAGAGGAACATGAGGATGAGGTGCTCGAATGGCTGAGGGAGAACGAGTATCTATGGCGGAAGGGACACAGGCTCTATCGAGACACCAAAAGGAAGCAGGCTGCTTGGAGAGAGAAGGCGGAGAGCCTGGGCTAAACTTTGGAGGTCCTCCTTGGCTGGTGGAAGCACATGCACACCTGGTATGGGAAGCTGCACCTCAAGAAATCTGGCCAGGCCGCAGTCAAGCTGACGGACTGAGAGACCTACATGATGGCCAAGTGCAGCTTCTTGGAGGGCGAGATCCGCTACTGAGGAGCAGCCCCTCTGACAACCCTCTCTCTCAGGCACCCCACAGAGAGCCAGTCCTCTTCTGGCCAATAGTCAGTTCCTGTGTCCAGGAAGGTATCTGTGGAGCATCCCACGAGAGAGACCCCCAGACAGCTGCACTCCCCATGGTGGAGCACGTGGAGGACCCCGTGACACAGTGGGAGCAAGGAGAGGGCACTTCCACCAGAGACCAACCCCCACTCACCCCCACCTCCTGGTGCTGGTGCTTCTGCTGGTGCTTACCCTGCTGGTGCTGCTCCTGTTGCTGGTACTTCTGCTGGTACTGACTCTGCTGGTGCTGCTCCTGGTGCTGGTGCTTCTGCTGATGCTTACTCTGCTGGTACTGCTCCTGGTGCTGCTGGTGCTGCTGGTGCTGCTGGTCCTGCTTGTGCTGCTGGTTCTGCTGGTCCTGCTTTTGCTGCTACTGTTGTTGCTATTGCTGGTGGTGGTGGTGGGATGGAGCAACCCCTAGAACCTCGAAGCCCCTCTGATGAGGGCCCAGATGGGCCTGCCAGAGGGAGGAAGAGGCATACCCGTGAACGGGAGAGGAGGCAATACTCCATTGAAGAGGAACATGAGGATGAGGTGCTCGAAAGGCTGAGGGAGAATGAGTATCTATGGCAGAAGGGACACAGGCTCTATCGAGACACAAAAAGGAAGCAGGCTGCTTGGAGAGAGAAGGCAGAGAGCCTGGGCTACACTTTGGAGGTGCGCCTCGGCTGGTGGAAGCACATGCACACCTGGTACGGGAAGGTGCACCTCAAGAAGTCTGGCCAGGCCGCGGTCAAGCTCCTCGACCGGAGACCTACGTGATGGCCAAGTGCAGCTTCTTGGAGGGTGAGATCTGCCACCGAGGAGCAGCCCCTCTGTCTACCCTCTCTCTCAGGCCGCCCACAGGGAGCCAGTCCTCTTCTGGCCAAGTCCTCTCCTGTGTCCAGGCAGGTATCTGTGGAGCGTCCCATGACAGAGACCCCCCTGACAGCTTCACTCCCTGTGGCGAAGCATGTGGAGGACCCCCTGATGCAGTGGGAGCAAGGAGAGGGCACTTCCACCAGAGACCAACCCACATCCACCCCCAGCTCCACCTCCACAGAAAGCAGGCAGAGAGTTAGACTGGAGAGGCAGAGCAACACTGTCCTGCTGGAGATCAGGGACACCATCAAAAGCAGCGTAGATCTCCTCTCTCAGCTGGTACACACCAACATTCAATCCTCAAAATGCAAGCCCTTCCTCACCTACACCAACCAGACCCTCATGGACATGTCCGAATCACAGTACCAGGTGATAAGGGAGAGGATCACAGGTCTACTGCACAACCCTCCAGGCCCAGCTGAACCTGGTCCTCCACCCCAGGTGATGTCACAGCCCTTCCAAGGCTTTCCACAGGCCCTCACCTATCAAGGCTATGGCTACCAGGAGTTCCAGCAGCACAGGTAGCCCTTCCCAGTCCAGCCACAGGTTCATCAAACGCCACTGTGCCACCGATGCCAGCAATGCCACAATGCCACAGATGCCACAGATGCCACCAAGACCACCGATGCCACCTATGCTACAGATGCCACCCATGCCACAGATGCCACCCATGCCACAGATGCCACCCATGCCTCACCTCGCTCAGCTGCAGACCAGACAGCCCCACTACACTTCTCCTTTCTCCACCCCACAGCCAAGCCCGGCCTCAGAACATCTGTCATTGGTCTTGGGACTGACACCCCATGTCCTGGAGGAAGGGGCTCTCAACATCACAGAACTGAGCCAGCTCTCTGAGAGCTTCCTCCACACACCATCCCCTGTTGTCCTCTCAGGGCCAGGCACCCCAATGGTGCCTCAAACCAGCACTCCAGCAGCAGCCACCCCCACAGTACCTGGACCCTTTACCCCTGAGACTATGGGCACACCTCAGAGTGACTGAGAAGAGTGCCAGAGACTAGGTTGCTACCTGTTAAATTTATCTTTGCTTGGGTCATTTCGCTTTTACCGTTTGTTATTAATAAAGTTTATCTTTGCTTCACACACTTGGTTCAGTTCTTTTTGTCAATAAATACTTGGTGGAAACTTTTAAAAATGGTTTAAGCCCTTGCATGCTTGTGGGATGGGTAAGAATGGGTAAGGATGCTTGTGGGATGGGTAAGGATGGGTAAGCAGTGGGATGGGGAGGGATACCTGTGGGATGGGTAATAGTTGTGGGATGGGCAGGGATACCTGTGGGATGGGCAGGGATACCTGTGGGATGGGTAATAGCTTTGGGATAGAAAAACCTCCAGTGCAAGCATAGTGGGACTGTATGGTCCACTCTCCCAGGTGCCACACCTATTGCCCTTTATTGTCAATTTAATCATTGATCCACATATTTCAACATAAACACAACTCTTTATTAAATGCCCTGTTCATTGTAGGGCCCTCAACATACATGGCACAATCTCATCAGTGTGAGGAGAAAGGCTGAAGGAAGCATCCATTAAGCATCAACCATCCTGTCTTGCTACTCCACTGCTCGGGAGTTGCGCCAGTGTTTCAGGAGGTTGCACTGCTTCTTCCCTTCACGTGAAGCTCTGTTGGGGCCTTGCACATCCTTAGTGTCTATCAGGTTTCACCCTTGCCTCCATTCACTAGGGTCCATGTCCCCATTGCCTTGTTGGTGGTCCACAAGCCTGTTCTCAAACACTGAGTAGCAGGTGCACATGAGATTGTGCAGGATGCAGCAAGCTTCTACGATCCTCCTCACGGTCTCTGGGCGATGCTGCATGGTGGTGAGAAGTACCTGGAACCTGTTGGCCAGGATGCCAAAGGCGTTCTCAACCACCCGCCTTGCCCTGGACAGCCTGTAGTTGAAGATCCTCTCTTCACGGGTGAGGCATCTGGAAGTGTAGGGCTTCATGAGGTATGTTCTGAGGGAGAAGGCTTCATCCCCCACGATGAAGTTGGGCACATCTTGTGTGTCGTTGGGCAGGGGGTCTGGATCTGGGAAGCCCATGATGAGGGTGCATTCCAGCCCACCTTTGAGGTGACTGGCATTGTTTACCTGGGCATCTGAAGCTGACCCGTTGCCTGAAGCATCGATGTACATGAATTTGTAGTCAGCATTGGCCATGGCGAAGAGGATGATGCTGAAGAAGCCCTTGTAGTTGTGATAAGTGGACCCTGACTTGGCTGGAGATTTGCAGGCCACGTGCTTGCCATCTATGGCTCCACAGGTGTGTGGTAAGTTCCACTTCTGATACCACTGCTCTGCAACTTTCTTCCATCCTTCTTCAGTGGAGGGGCACTGGAGGAGCTCCTCCAGGTATTCTTCGATGATGGCCTGCACCACTTCTCTGACCACAGTGCTGATGGTGTTGTGTGGGACCCTCCAGGCATACGGCAGAGTCAGCGCCACCTTCAGCCCAGGGTCCAGGCTGGGCCGGAAGTTGTTGTTTGCCTTGGTCAACCTTGGTCTCAGCTGCTCCACAACTTCGTTAAACATGGCTGGCAGCATCCTCATGAAGTTCTGGAATGCACGAATGTCTTCATTCCTCAGCTCCACCATCAGCGTGTTATACAGTGCGTAGTCGGCTCTTTTCGCGATCCATCTTCAGACCCAGGCACTTTTTGGACGCTCCTTTTCTTCGCGTAGAACAGATGAAGGAGCCTGTAGAGGGCTTCGCACTGTTCTGGAATGATGGCAGCTACCAAAAGGTGTGTGTGACGATCCATGGTGGAGATGACTGGATGCTGTGGAAGAGCAAGAGCCAGATGAAGGCTGAAGAGGTCTGCACAGCAGGGCTGCTGGACTGAAAGTGAGATCCAGGTGAGTTCCTCCCCCTTTTTATAGGAAATATAGGTTTTCCACTAGGTGTCCTTTTGCATCCTCTAGGCATCCTTCAGACATCCTAAATATCTGAGATACGTCCCGTATACGAACATTTTTTCCGTTTTAATGCTTTGTATGTGAACTGCATCGGCTTTCATCCTTTCTCTGTCCGTGGTACTGACGCTGTGTGTCCGTTCCATGTCCGTTTCACTTTCTCCCTGTGTCTATTTTCCGCTAGAGCAGATTTGAATTGCGCGGATGTGCAGCAGATATCTAGAGCATATAGCGGATGCATAACGGATGACGACAGACATCTAACGGATGTTCACTGTATGCGTAGCGGATATAGAACGGACGCGTTGGATACATTTTCCACTCAAAAAGTTTTGTGCAGCTCAAAATTTTTTGAGCGGATAAAATGTCAGTGGACAGATGCTGGACGGATAGAGATTATGAAAAACGGACGCAGTGAGTACAGAACGGATGCATCCCGTTAACCAACGGATGGCAAGTTTTTCTCTCCGTTTTACATCCTCTTTCCATCCGTTGGTGCTGTGTGACAGGGGCTTTAACTTTTGTCAGAAAATTTCAACATTTCCCAAGGGATGAAAACATTTCCTCCCCAATTTAGTTCAATTGTATATCTTGCAGGCTTATTGGATATTTGTAATATTTACTAAACTAGAGAATTAAAAGAAAACACATTTACAAATGTAATTAACTTGAGAAAATAATAATTTGAGCAAATTTTAGGTTATTTAACTAGGTTGTTCTTTTTGCCAAAATGTGGCAAGAATATAACAGTATAGGCATCATATGAATAATGATATTTTCAAGTAAATTTCATTTTCTCTCAAATTCATGAATAAATTAACAGTGAAATCTATGGTTCTAAGAATACTTGAATACTATTTCATTACATGTTAGGATTAATCTATCGTTTTTCCTACCTTACTTTTGAAACTCATAAGAAGGCTGAAAGTTATCAAAACTGGAAAAAGAAGCAGATTAGTGTACCTTCATAGAAAAGGAAACAGGTCCAGATTTTTACATAAAAACATGAACATTTTTTTGTTCTACCATCTCACTATATTATCTATATTGGTGTTTTTTCTAAAGTTAAGCACATACTGGAATATGCTATAAATTTAATTTTCTATCATTAGAAAATTAATTTTATCATTTCTATCATATCATTTTCTATCACTATTAATCTGAAGTGTTATTTTTTGTTTCCTGAGTTAAATATTTTCAGTCTAATTTAAAAATTCAGTGCAAAAAAAAAGAAGAAAACTACTTCTTTTCTAGAAGTTTTGTTTTATTATTTTATTTTTTATTTTTTAAATTTACCTCTTCCTTGATAATTGTTCTCTCTTATTCAGTTCAGGCCTGAATAAAATTATGTAGCATTTAGGGGAAAAAATGCAACTCAACAACCCAGCACTTGAAGTTAAGATAGAGAAGACTTCAACAGCCACGACATATTTTCCTTTGGTACTCAAGTACATTGGACCAAAAGACAACCAAATACTGCAAAAGATCAACATGCTGAATGTAATAAATTTGGCTTCATTGAAACTATCAGGTAACTTCCTGGCAAAGAAGGCCACAGAGAAGCTGACCATGGCCAGAAAGCTCATGTAGCCCAAGACAAGACAAAACATGATAGCAGAGCCCTCATTGCATTCCAGAATGATTTCTTCACAGAGAGAGTTTAAGTCCCTATCTGGAAATGGTGGGGAATGAAATAGCCAAACAGAACAAATGCACACTTGGATAGAGGTGCAGGAAATGACGATAGTATCTCCAAGTTTTCTCCCTACCCATTTCCTTATTTTGGACCCAGGCTTGGTAGCCATAAAGGCTAGAACAACAATAATTGTTTTGGCCAAAACACTGGAAAGGGCCAAAGAGAAGACAATGCCAAAAGCTGTTTGTCGGAGAATACATGTGGTAGATGTTGGTTTTCCAATGAAGAGGAGAGAGCAAAGGAAGCAAAGAAAGAGAGAGAAGAGAAGAGTGTAGGTGAGGTTTCGGTTGTTTGCTTTGTCTATAGGAGTGTCCTGGTGTTTCCAAAAAGTTCTAAGCACACAAATTGTTGTCATAGCAAAAACAATTGAAAAGAAAGCTAAAGCTTTCCCCAAAGAACCTTCATGTGAGAGGTAGTTTAAAGCCTTTGGAATACACTGAATTTTGTCTAGAGCTGAATATTGATCTTCTGGGCAGTCATTGCAGAAATCCATATCTGAAAAAAAAAATTAGTATCATAATGGGGGCTTGAAAGGACATAATGATTTGATTCTCATTCATTTTCCTTTTTTGATATCTCCAGTTTACAGATATTTTCTTTCTGAATTTATTATTTTAATTTCCTGTTTTTCTTCCAAGTGGTATAATTGTTTTCTATTTTTTCTCCAAACGTCTTTCTCATAACTTTATAATGTAGAGTAGTTTGAGAGAACACGATTGATCAAATAAAAGCTGTTGTGGAATTGAAACTAAAAGTAATTTGTTCCACTCATAGTCTGAAACCCCACTTTTAAAATAGCGGACTTTCTGGTACTAAAGTAGTTTTATTTAGTATTTTTGCATATCACAGCAATCTTAGAGGCTGAGATTGAAAATTGAAGAACTTCATATGCAGGGCTTTTTATTTTTTAATATTCATTCTCAATAATCAATACCTTTTAAGCATATGATATTCCTTATTTTCATGGGAATTTCAACCATACTTGTTGAAGTATGACTTGAAGTACAAGTCTTATTTTTGAAAAGTTGTCACTTACCTTTGTAAAAGGAAACTTTTCCTTCTGGACATGGAATACAAACATAACAGCAGAATGGCTCCCCTTCCTTTTTTTCCCTGGTGTTACCAGGATGGCAGTGATCATTACACTGAGAAATTGGTGCCTCCTATCCAAAATGTCCATAAATACTTTTTTAGAATTGGGAAAGTTTTGAAAGTTATGATTTTAGAAGATAAAAAGGACACCATATCACAATTATTCCTGAGTTCATATTTATTGCTAAACACAGTTAAATCTCTAGGAACAGACTATAAATGAGCGGTGCAACATGCCAATGATTGGAAGTTCATATAGAGTTCTGAGAATGTAGCTATAACACACACACACTAATGAAACAAGATTTAAGTAATAAAAACTAGGTCATTCAAGGGGAATGAAACTCCTCTCCAAAATATTTTTGAACTATTTATTCAGTTTAACTACTTTCCCTGCTGAAAACATCACCAACTGCAGTTTGTTTCAAGTCATTTAAAAACACATTTAGCTGTCCAAGACTTCTATAGGTTTTTGGATCTGAGGAGGATCCCAAGTTCAGCAAAGCTAATAGTTTTTTACAGATCGTAATTTGAAAGCTATGCCACTTTCTAAAAGAATAATGGTCTTCTCTAGTACACATAATGTATTCTTCCTGATGCAAACATTGCTATAAATTATTTCTTATAAATAATTACCAATATTTTTCTTTCCAAAACCTAACTTGAAAGTGGATTGGAATGGATTAATATAATTTCTCTTTTCCCAAACAATCATGTGATTTTCTCACTGATATTGTGAATTAAAAAAAATATTTCTCCCTTACCTGATTAAATCTTCTGTGCCACACAATTTTTTCATCTTGGATTGATAACTTTTTGCTAAGAGGATTCATCGTGCCAATTATGACTCGATTAAAAGTTTCATTGGGGAAAGTTATCCAATTTGTGATGTCAAAATCTATTATTAATTCTCCATTTTCATCAAAATGCACTATTTCTCCAGCACTGTTGTTGAATGAGATTCTCTTTAGAAAGGGATGGGCCTTTCTTTTAAAAATGAAACAAGAATGTATTGCATTTAATTCATAATGAAACATTAGCATTTATTGCTGAGGGATTTATAGTGTTTAATATCACTAAAAGGAGCTATCTTAAAACTCACTTGAACTTGATTGATGATAAACATGATGAGAAATTGAAAAGAAGTGGCAGAGGCAAATAACTTTTGTATTACTAAACATATTTATTAAACTTCAAATGCTTTAATATTAAATAAATATTTGTTTATTTTTTAAACAAATTTATATAGCTGACCTCACAAAGTGTCTCCTTTAAATATTACTACTTTGTAGTATTACATAAATACGAACATACTATATATTTTTTAAAAAGCTATATTGTAAAAAGGAAACAAAAAAGAAATAAACTATTTCAAAAAAGAAATAAATTATATGAAACTAAGGAAGAAAAAAAAATTGGAAATGGTTTAAAACTCCATCATAACCAATACAAACTAGAAACAAAAACAACCAAGAATTTAAACTGTATGAAATTCTATTTTTCTTAAAGTGACCAGATTATTACATTTATACTTCTATTTTGTCAATGTGTGATTCTGAAATTTCCAAAGAATATGATAAAAAAGTTAAGATAGCATACACATGACACACATTACAAGTGTGCAAGCATATCATGTCCCTATTTTTAAACAATGAAATATATCTAAGTGCCATATGAAATCATATTGTCTTGCTTCTCCTTTGGTGCAAAGCTTATGTAGTATTGTCAAAATGGCTACATGGAACTATCTATTTGTGCTTCCAGGAAATCAGGTTCAACTTGAGAAAGATTCCTCTTTACTTTTATTTTAAATTATGTATAAAAATAAAATGGTCTTTTGAAGTAACATTACCTGCCATGGCTGAAAGTGCAAAACTTTCACATTTTTTTGAGCAACTTTTGATCTGGATTTTGAGTCATGTATAACATGTAATGCATGGGCAACAGCATAGGCAGCATTGTAGACATTATAGCTGTGTCCAGTCATTTTCATTTCAAAGAAAGTCCTTGGAAGACTCTCTAACTTTTCTTCTCCAGTGCAAATTTCCTTGTGCTCTTCTCCTGTAAGTACACTGTAATTTTTCATTGAACAACTAAAAGCATTTTCCCAAAAATCCCGAATAAAGCCATCTTCTGTTCCCCATGAAGGATTTACATTTTCAAGGAATGTTTTAAATCCCAGTATTTCATTTGAATGAACTGAGAATGATATAGCACCCTGGAAGAATTGAATATCCCAGTTCTTTTGATAGGCACTTAATCGGAAATCCCACTGTTCTGTCACAATCCACACTTTGCCTAGGTTTGAATCCAAGACTGCTATGTGAAGATACCAGCTCAAATTTAACATGGAAGGAGGTGCACCATGGACAATAAAAACATTTGCTTTACTTTCCATGAGAGAAGGAAATTTGTCCAAGTCATCTAAAAACAAGTCTAACATATCAGCAACATATGTCCATTTGGGTGTTCTTTTGATAAAAGCAGAACAGATGCTATTTGAAGAAAGCATTGGAACCAACGTTTGGAAAAATCTTTCTCCATTGTCATCATCCACTGCAAAGAGTCCAATCCAAGTCCATCTGAAATGTATCAGCAAGTGGACAATCCCAAAGTATTGTTGAATTTCATTTGGAACCATTTGGTACAAGGAAGCAAGCAATGTTTTATCATTCATGCCTGAGACAAAAGATCCATATGTAATCTAAAAACAATTTTTCAATATTTTGTTTAATGTAATAGTTATTGTTGCATTTTAAAAGCACTTCTGAAAATGCATTGTGTTCACTAGACATTTCGGAGAGTGATATGATATTTTAATTTTAAATCCTGAAAAAACTTCAATATGGTATACAACTTGAATTTTAAGATGAATTTGTTTTAGCTTGAGGTCCCAGGAACTTCTCTGTTCCTATTTATGTATTTTAAGTTTACCTAGTTCACTCCTTGCTCAATTAAGGATCTACAATCATGGGCTAAATTACTTTAGTAATCCATTCTTTGCCCGAATATTAAATTGAAGAAGATGCCTTTACTTTCTAAGAAAGTCTGGTTTAGTGTCAGATATCATTGTGGACAAGCTAACAAAAACCATTTTCTGTTATTTATTATTAAAGCCATAGCAGAACCTCTAAACATAATCTTTGAAAAATCTTTCAGAACCAGATCCTTGCCCAATTTATGGTCACTAGCTACGATCATCCCTTCAGAAAGGGATGCGGAGTTGAAAATTACAGACCAATCTCTTTATGTTGCATCACCTGTTAAAGTCATGGAATCCATTATCAACCAATGCATTACTCTTCACTTAGAGATAAAGATCCTACTTTCTAACAAACAATTTGGTTTCAGAAAAATATTTTCTGTAATTTTCAACTTCTACACTGCAAAAACATATGGACTACACAACTCTATCAGGGCACAGAAATAGACGCACTTTACATAGACTTCTTTAAAGCCTTTGATTCAGTGGTACATGACAAATTACTTCTAAAGCTAAAATCTTATGGCATTTCTGGACACCTACATAATTGGATAGCTGTGTTCCTATCGAACAGGCAACAAATGGTCAAAATAGGAAGCACCCTATCAAATCTTGTACCTGTCAACAGTGGTGTCCCCCAAGGAAGGCATTCTAGGACCAACTCTCTTTATACTTTACATAAATGACCTCTGTGATCATATTAAAAGCAACTGTGTTCTCTTCGCTAATGATATAGAACTATTCAACACCATCAGCAACACAGCTAACCTTCAAAAAGACCTTGACTATGTGTCAGAATGGTCAAACAAGTGGCAACTTCAAATCTCAACCAACAAATGTTCTATCTTACATATAGGAAAAAACAATCAGAACATAAATTACAAGCTGGTGGACACAACCTTGTAGATGACCCATACTCTGTCAAGGACATTGGAATACTCATCTCTAATGATCTAAGTGCCAGAGCCCATGGTAACAACATTGCCAGAAAGGCATGAAGAGTTGTTAACTTAATCTTGTGTAGCTTCTTCTCTGATAATATTGCACTGCTAACTAGAGCATACAAAACATTTGCGAGACCAATTCTTGAATACAGTTCATCTGCCTGGAACCCGCACTGCCTATTGGACATTAATACAATTGAGAGTCCAGAGAGTCTTCTGCTTGCAACAGGATACCTTATACTATTCGAAATTTTGGGCATAGACAACTTAGACCTATGCCACTTTCAGTCTGACCTAAGAGTAGTACATAAATTGTCTGCTACAATGCCCTACCTGTAAATGACTACTTCAGCTTCAACCACAACCATACACGAGCACAGAAGAGATACAAACTTAAGATAAACAGCTCCAAACTCGATTGCAGAAAATACGACTTCAGCAATAGAGTTGTCAATGCCTTGAATGCACTACCTGACTCTATGGTGCTTTCCCCAAACCCGCAAAACTTTAACCTTAGATTTCTACTGTTGACTTCACACCATTCCTAAGAAGTCTGTAAGGGGTGTACATAAGAGCACCAACGTCCCTACCATCCCTGTCCTAATGTCTCTTTTTATCTGTGTCCATTTAATGTACTCTGAACAATTTAATGTACTCTGAACTATTCAGAGACAGATTTACCACTTCATATGCTGCTTCTGAGAATTCACCTTAAAATATGTATAGTTTGTGGTAATCCCTTTCAATGCCATTCTATTTTCCTCCTTAATTGTATTTCTGTATATTTTGTCAATATTATTTTGTCATTCATCATAATTTGTCATCTACGACTGTGACATTTTTAATTAGAAGCTTTTATTTGAGAGATTGCATGTTCCCTCTGTTCCCCATTCCCAGCTCTACCTGTGGAATTTTGTTCCTAATTATATCTGTTATCAAAAACATGCTTGACAAAATAAAAAATAAAAATAAAATATTTCTACTCACTCTTTGGAATTATAGGGAACAAATTTCCATTCCATGTACTTGAAAACATCAACAAGAATAGTTTTCCCCTTTAATCTCTTTCACGCAAAGATTGACACACTCATACATTTTATAAACAGCCATATAAAGATGCATTTTCTGTGCC
Organism: Laticauda colubrina; assembly: GCA_015471245.1. Lineage (NCBI taxonomy): Eukaryota > Metazoa > Chordata > Lepidosauria > Squamata > Elapidae > Laticauda > Laticauda colubrina. The sequence continues at coordinate 67,720 of BLBF01000064.1, read as the reverse complement.
TTCTTCAACTGAACTATTCAGAGACAGATTTACCACTTCATATGCTGCTTCTGAGAATTCACCTTAAAATATGTATAGTTTGTGGTAACCCCTTTCAATGCCATTCTATTTTCCTCCTTAATTGTATTTCTGTATATTTTGTCAATATTATTTTGTCATTCATCATAATTTGTCATCTATGACTGTGACATTTTTAATTAGAAGCTTTTATTTGAGAGATTGCATGTTCCCTCTGTTCCCCATTCCCAGCTCTACCTGTGGAATTTTGTAGATAGATAAAATTGTGGCCAGATAGGATGAGGTTTCAGAATCAAGTCCACCGATGACAGCTACCAACTGGTCTTTAACATCACATGTGAAGTTAGGAACAAATCTCTTTTTTGCAGAAAGTAGGCGGAGGACAGTGTTATATGTGAACTGTCCATTGTAGTAATTGTCAAAGATGTTAAAACCCAATGTGATGTTAGGAAGAAGCATGAAATTCTCATTGATCTCTTTTATGGCAAATACAAGAGCCAGGATGTGCAGGTAGTTTTTTGGCATCACACTGAAAAGTTATATTAGTTACTTCCCCTGCTCCCCCAAAAAGAAACATGTTTTCATGATTTAGCAAAATTCAAGCAAAGCATCTTATGTCAGTGCAGTGATCTTATTGTACACATCTCAACTGCAGTAAGAATCACATTAGCACAAAATTGGAAGAGTGATAAAATACCACCAGATGAAGTTTTGATTCAAAAAAATAATGGACTGTGTTGAACTAGATAAATTCATTATGGAACTGAAAGGCAAAGAGGATGAAGAATACTTTGTGACATGGGAGAGGTGGTACGAATGAGTGAAGGATAAGGATTAAAATAATGTATAGTCACAAAATAAGAAACATGTATATACACTGACCCAATATCTATTAATGGAAATGAGATTTTTGTATTTTTTGTTTTTAAAGAATAAAAATTTTAAAAAAGGAAACGTATTTTCATAATTTAGCAAAATTCAAACAAAACATCTTATGTCAGTGCAATGACTAACAAATTTAGAAAATCTTGAGTTTAGTGCATGAAAGAAAACTTTATACTTGAAAAAAGCAAAGCCTAATTTGTGTGTATTTTCCATTAGTAAAGCATAAGAAATTTCCTCATCTATAACATTTTATAACATAAAATGTTATATACATTTCATATACTGTATTTTTAAACTGTGAAGCAGGGAATCTGCTCTACATATGCTGAAATTGTTCCTATTCAAGCTAGAATCACATTCATATAGGATGTAAATTTTGCTTTACATACAAAGGACAGACTTCTCATTTGAAAAACCATGCTCAATGGATTGAGAATGTTATTAAATGGAGGAAGCCAGAGAAGCAAACTTCTCTCTCCTTTCTAAATCTGTAGGATACACCTAGAATTGCAGGAAAAGCAATTAAATCTAGAACAAACATAGTGCTCTCTCTTTATCTCTTCCCTACCTTTCCAGCTGTTCCTTGGATACTGTAATGAAATATACTTTATTTATGGAATGGCTCAAAAGAAGAGAGCAGAGTTTGGCCAAATATAACTGATGAGTTCTTTGCAAAGATGAAAATTAAGAAATGACTTTTTCTAAATCAAACAAAATACAGCTGTTTAGTGATTCAGATATTAGTTCCATTGGGAAATTTGAACAGTGGAGAAAGGGAATGTTGCAACTTCAAAATATAACTGATCACTGATAGCTAACAGTTAAGAAATGGAAATGTCATGTATAATTGATAGAATCTAACCACTTGAAAGTATTCTGAAATAAAAAATAAATAAAATCAGAGACACATGAGTCTGATGAATCAGGCAACATATAAATAATTAACTTTTTGAAAATTATATTAAAAATGATTATGAGTCTTGTGGTGCTTGTAAAAGTGTCACTAGGAAGTTATTTTAAGGACAAAAGCACATCTGAAACAGAAAAATTAGAAATTATGGAAGCAATCAGCACCGTTTCAGTTGAGATAGCATAATAAAGCCTCCATGAGATACTGAATTTTAAACAGACAAAATTAAAGTGCAGAGTTTCAGAAAATGACAATGAATGAATGAAGAGCTTAAGAATCAAGAAGATAGTTATACAAAAAGAAAAAAAGAAAAAAAACCTGACAAGCAAACATCAAAGTGTGAAAATTAATAAAAGTACTATGTGGAATATAATTATGAATCATTAATAAGTGCAAATATTATAAATGGTGTCTTTAAAAAAATTAAAATAAAACAGGTACGATTCTTCAGTAATAAAGTAAATTTCACTCAATAGGCAGAAATCTAGATTCTGGCCAAATTCATACACTTTTCTTCTGGTCAGGGTGGGATAGAAATGGCTTACATGGCTTCTTTCGTGCTAATCTCTGAAGGCTTTTCTCTGAAATCAATTGACAAGTGGAGGAAAAAGACCTGGGAAACAATCTCTCCAATAGCAAGGTTTCCTGGCTGGTAGAACTCATGTAAAATTATGACTGGATCACTTAAGCTGCATACAATGGAAGGAGCCCTGCTGCAAAAGGAATTTATATTGAACACAACTGGACATAGTGATAAGAATAAAATAATGATGATGGGACCCAATGATGCTTTGAAGATACACATTTTTTGATTTCTTCATCAGTATGAAGAACTACTCGTATGACGAGGCTAGCAGGTTAATAAGGGGGAAGCATTCAGATAATGATAGTGAAAGATAATAGTACCGCAGGTGCTGAAGTTGTTGACATCTGGAGAAATATTGTCTTATTTTGACAACTACTTTATGGGGACTTGTCTAAAATATTATTTCTCAAAATATAAAGCAGAAAATGGTAATAGTCTCATATATTAGCTTCAACCAAAGTAACTAATTTATAAATGTATAAGGAGGCAGATACATATACATATAAGAAGGTATCTTAATTCCTAGATAAACTGTTTATTAGATGACCCTCATTGTTTCTTTATTAGTTGATCTTTGTTGTTCAATTCAGACCTGAATACAATTGTGTAGCATTTAGGGAAAAAGATGCAACTCAGAAGCCCAGCACTCAATATTAAGATAGAGAAGATTTCAAGAGCCACCACATATTTTCCTTTAATACTTAAGTACATTGCACCAAAAGACAACCAAACAATGCAAAAGATCAACATGCTGAATGTAATAAATCTGGCTTCATTGAAACTGTCAGGTAACTTCCTTGCAAAGAAGGCCACAGAGAAGCTGACCATGGCCGGAAAACTCATGTAGCCCAAGACAAGACAAAACATGATAGCAGAGCCCTCATTGCATTCCAGAATAATTTCTTCATGGAGAGAGTTTAAGTCCCTATCTGGAAATGGTGGGGAACTAAATAGTCAAATAGAACAAATGCACACTTGGATAGAGGTGCAGGAAATGATGATAGTATCTCCAACTTTTCTCCCTACTCATTTCCTTATCTTGGACCCAGGCTTAGTAGCCACAGAGACTAGAACAACAATAATTGTTTTGGCCAAAACACTGGAAAGGGCCAAAGAGAAGACAATGCCAAAGACTGTTTGTCGGAGAATACACGTGATAGATGTTGGTTTTCCAATGAAGAGGAGAGAGCAAAGGAAGCAATGAAAGAGAGAGAAGAGAAGAGTGTAGGTGAGGTTTCGGTTGTTTGCTTTGACTATAGGAGTGTCCTGGTGTTTCCAAAAAGTTCTAAGTACACAAATTGTTGTCATAGCAAAAACAATTGAAAATCCCATAAAAGTGATCCCTAGTAGCTCTCCATAGGATCGGTAGTTTAAAAGTTTTGGGATGCATTGGTTCTGTTGGAAATTTGAATATTCATCTTCTTGACATTCAGTGCAGAAATCTATATCTGGAAATAGGAGGAAATATAATCAGCAAAATTCTCCACAAACACAATATCAGGACAGCCTTCGGCACTGACCAAAAAATAGCCAACATCCTAAGAAACCCCAATGACAAGATCCAGCTAGAAAACCAAGGAGTTTATGAAATACCATGCAACAATTTCCCAGCCAGATACATTGGACAAACCAACAGGAGAATAAATGCATGCATCGCAGAACACAAGAACGCAGTAAGGGGGAGAAGGCGGAGCTTCGTCTCAGTGCTACAGCTGAGATCTCGGGGCTCTGAGATCTCAGCTGATATTTTCACCCCTGGTCGGTCCTAACGGACCTAAACTGTCCCGTAGAGACGGGGATTGTGAAGGGCACAGTCCCAGGATCCCAGAGATATCGCAAATCTCTGGTTTGATCCGGGAGAAGCCCTTTTGCTGGCGGTGGAAAGGCAGCCTCCAAAGCTGCTGAAGTCGGGACAGCTCCGAAAAGAAAGTGGCTGGAGAGAGGTGTGTCAGCTGGGTGAGAAACTTCTTTTGTATTGCAAATTGGCTGAGACCTGAACGGATATCCTGAACAAAGAAGAAACCTGTGGCTTTATTTTTGTTTGACTGGAATCTGGTTGAGCGGCGTTTTTTAAGTGATGTCAAATTGAGGCTTGGATTCTTTCCTTACTATTTTTTTTTTCTGAGGACTTTAATGTGACTTTGTAGGTAACCAGATTGAATTTTTTCTTATATATATTTTTATGCTTCTTTTGATTTTTTAATTTTTTTTAGGATAGAGGCCCCCTTTGTTTCTTCTGAGTTTTGCATACATTACTCTTTTTTCTGGCTGAGGGGGGAAAAAGTATTAAGAGATCTTGCAACACTGCCAACTAGAGGCTTGAAAGTACTTTATTTGAATTGGGGAGAAATGTATAAACATTCCTTCTCAAGGACATTTTAATGTGATAAGATGGAGGGAGAGCACAGAAAAATATTATTACAGGTGTTTTCCTGGACTCTTATCAATATCTCAACACTTGAGGCTTGGCTTTGAAGCTGCTGGAGAAGAGAGTCATAATAAGAGCCTTGGATAAATAAATAAAGTGCAGTGTGCAGTCCATATATATCCTTTTTCTTCTTTGGTTTTTTGGGCCTTTTTATTATTGGATTTTTCCATTTTGGATCATAATTGACTACTCTATCAGATGGATTGAAGGTCTAAAAGAATTTGAAGTTTTTTGAAGCATTAAAATGAAAAAAAAAGTGAGAAAAAGAAGAAAGCGTTAAATGAAATAGACTGTGTGTATTTGGATTGCTTGGTGACTTTGGGACTTTTGGAAATTCTTATTTGAATGATTAAAATCATTTGGGTCGTTTAAATTTTTTCTTTTTTTTACAATGGCATTACTTATGGATGAACTGAAAATGGAATTTATAAAATATAATCAAGAGAAACAAGAAGGGAAGGATTCTTTTGGCTCTATTTTTCATTTTTTAGAAATGGCAATTTCTACATATGAGAAACTACAAGAACAAGAAGATTAGGATGAAGAAGAAACCATCCTTAATGAACAAGCAACTTTATTTGGGGAAGAAAGGGGAAAGAGGAGAAAGAGAATGGAGAATTTAAGACTTAAAAAAACAACCAAAAAAGGGAAAAACAAGGTGAAAAGTGGACACAATACCAGAAAGCAACAGAAAAGAGGAATACACAAGAGGGTGGAGATTAAGAGACAAGGAGATAAAAAAGGGTAGAGGGGAGAAACAAGGGAGAAAAGAAGGGAAGATAAGCTACAAAGGTTTGAAACTAGATGTAAAGAAAAAGATTTTATTTAGAGATAATGGGTAAACATATAACTGAAAAAGAGATTCTGCAAAGGTACATAAGATTGTGTTGTTGTATCTGTATTTGAAATAATGTTAGAAAATTGGAATAATATATGATTATAAAATGGGACAAAATATTTAATGTAACTTAGCGAAATTTTTTTTTTAAATAAAATAAATGAAATTAAATATGAGAGAATTGAATTAAAGAAAGTAACTAAGCAAAATCTATAAGTGTTCCCATAGAAGTATGATATTTATTTAGAAAGGATTGTGTAAAATGTTTAAGACTTAAATGAATATTAATTTTAATGATATCATTTCAATTGCTATGGATTGTTGTTTTAATTATATTATATATCACAAAAAAACTTTTTTCTTTCTGTTTTAAAATATTGAGTTTATTTTTAGAATGTATTACGCAGAATCTGAATGAAAATTATGTGTTATGTTAAGCTTTAAAATTAGGGGAAGGATAAGTATGACAAGGCATTATACTCCAATCAGTCATTACAGAAGAAATTTTGTGTTAATGAGAAAAAATAACAGACAGCTGAAACAGGACAGACAAAAGATATAAGTATAATGATTTAAATTGAGATGAAATAAATATAATAGAATTAAGAGAGTGAAAAGAGGGGAGAAGCTATATAGAAAATATAAAATAGTAAACAAGAAATGGAATTGCTATATAAAAGTAAGCAAAAAGATGTAATTCGGGATCAAACTGCCGTCCAAAAAGATATTTTATGTTTTCTATGTTTTGTGTTTTGTTGGTATATGTTTGTTTGTTAAAAAATTAATAAAAAAATTTTCAAAAAAAAAAAAAAAGAACGCAGTAAGAAAAGAAGAAAATTCTTCCTCCCTTTTCCAGCACCTTAAAGCCACAGGACATGAAATTAATTTTGAGGGAACCAAATTAATCTCCATTACTGAACACTTCAACAAGAGAATCATCAGGGAAGCCATCGAAATAGAGAAACACTCCCATAACATGAATAAACAGGATGATGCCTCCCGCCTACCAGATATCTGGAAACTAGCCAGTTTCAAATGAGTCCCAGCCACAAAAACCAACACCAGACTCAAAACAACACATGACACCACCACCATTCTCCTTCACAGATTCAAACCCAAACCCACTCCATAGAGGAAAGGCAACCACTGTCGAGAAAGCAGACCATAGCTGCATCACCATCTGCCACACACATCCAGACCCCCAAATCAAGCAAACTGACACACGCCATGAACACATAGCCAGGCCTCAAACTTGGAGCCAAACCAAAACTTGGACGTCACATCACAGCCAATCGCTCAGGATATCACACCATGGAACTCAGGAGGTTACACCACAAAACCTCAGGATGTTACAACACGGCCAACGACTCAGGAGATTACAGCACAAGACCCAGGATGTCACAATAGTACAACTCTGAAGGTCATCACATAGCTCATGACTCAGGTCATTACGACCCAGGAGATTGCAGCACAAGACCCAAGATGTCAAAACAATAGAACTCAGAAGTTCATCACACAGCCCATTACCCAGGTCTTTACAACACAGGAGGCTGATAGACACACAGCCAATACCTCAGCCACACATGTTCTTAAGAAAAACCTAGCCAATCTGCAAACATCAACTCCATCAACCAATCAAGAAATGACAAAACAGCAAACCTCCCCACCAGTATATATAGGGGGATGGCAGCTCTGATCATGCTTTGCTCACACAAGCACGAAGCTGAAAACACCAGCCTGAAGTTGGTGAGTGGGACCTTGTCGAAACATTGGCAATATGCTCTCAACCTTACACAGGAAAAGATCCAAACAATCCAAGACCTGCATACCTGTACCCGTGAAAGTCTACAAACACGCACACACACACACAAACACGCACATATTTGTTTTCTTAAGTTTTCATGGGTATTTATATGTTTAGGATTCAGCTTTGTTTGGGTATTTTCCCACATCATTATAGTTGTGCTTTTGAAGTAGCAATGTTTCGGCAGAATCTCATCTACCATCATCAGGCTTCTGTATAGTGTTCAACTGTGAGTTGGACTTTCACAGCCATTTCTGTTTTAAATTTGGTGCAAGCCTACTGCTGTGCCAGAATGGCTTTTCTTCATCCTGATTGGTTGGGAGTCTTGGTCTGTGTTTATTGATCTTGGAGTTTGCTATGTTCTGCTTGATTGGTATTTCTAATATATTCTGTCTGTTTTGTAGCCTTTTTTTGTCTTTGTTGGCTTGCAACATTGTGTTTCCTGTATTAGAGGCTTTTAGTATGACTTGGCTCCGAGTAAACAGACAGCTATCATTTATTAGAAAGCTAGGTTTCATCTGGGTGCCTGCTTGGGGTGTGTTTGAGCTGGAGGTATCAGGGGGAGTCTGTTTGTGCCCAGCCAGCCAAACATCTGGGCAAAAACAAACTGGGCACAAACAGAGAAACACCTGAGCACAAACAGACAACAAATATGTGTTGATTAAGCAGTGTTCTGCTAGTTCCATGAGGTGTTTAGCTGGTTGGTATTTATTTTTGATGATTTGATGACGAGCAGAATACTGCTTAACCAACACATATTTCATATACAAAGGACAAAGATACAACCAAATTGAAGGTGCCCCATGGGATCACCACTGTCACCCATCATTGCAAACCTGTTCATGGAAGAATTCGAATCCAGAGCCCTGGCTAATGCCACCCACAAACCCAAACTATGGTTAAGATACATCGATGACACATTTGTGATTTGGCCCCATGGAAAAGAAAACCTAAACAATTCCCTAACACACCTAAACAGCATATATCCCAAAGTCAGGTTCACTATGGAAATGGAAAGAAACAAACAACTACCATTCCTAGATGTACTAATCTACAAAAAAAAAAAAAAACACATGGCACACTAGGTACACCATATACCAGAAGAAAACACACACCAACCGCTACCTCAGCACCCAATCCCTCCACCAGCCAGCACAGATAAACTCCATGGCCAAAACATTAATCGCCAGAACCAAACGTCTGGCAGACAAGATACACATAAAGACTGAACTATGCACCCTGACTAAAGTGCTGACAGCCAACGGCTTCCACAAAAACAAAATCACCTGCTTGATCCACAAAAACATGTTGAGACATAATAGAGACCTAGAAGATGAACAGACCTATGGAACAGCTGTCCTGCCCTAAATAAGAGGTATGACAGACAAAATCAGTAAGATACTACACAGGCATCAAATTAAGACTGCCTTCAAAACAAACAGAAAAATAGTAGCCATCCTTAGAAACCCCAAAGATAAAATTGACCTGAGTACCATACATGTAAGTACCTGTGAAAACTTAAGAAAACACACACACACACGCACGCACGCACACACACATATACACACACACACACACACAAATTTTCTCATACCTTTCTGGTTAGAAATCTTTCTTTCTGGACACGGTACACAAATATAGCACAAAATGGTTCCCCTTCCTTTTTTTCTTATGGAGACCAGGATGACATTGGTCATTTCAGACAGAAATTGGCAATACCTAACATAAACATGTGGAGAGTGTTTAGAACTGAGTAATATGACCAAATACAAGAAATATGCAAGAATGTGCTTATGATCACAATAGAACTGAAGGAATTATATTTATTCCATATCAAGTCCAATTTATAAATTTAATAATTTTTAAATATCTATAAGTCTTCTTCTCATATCATTCAATTCATATAAATGTAATAGCATTTTTTTTAAAAAAAAATCTGAAATGATAATTACAAATGGTTAAGAGTTGAAGAAATAAAGCCCATGTCACACTGCACCAATGGATGGAAAGAGGATGTAAAACGGAGAGAAACACTTGCCATCCGTTGGTTAACGTGATTCATCCGTTCTGTACTCACTGCGTCCATTTTTCAATCTCTCTATCCATCCAGTATCCATCGACTGAGGTTCCATCTGCTCAAAAAGTTTTGAGCTGCTCAAAACTTTTTGAGTGGAAAATGTATCAAACACGTCCATTAGACATCTGCTACGCATACGGGGAACATCCGTTTTACGTTCGTAGTCATCCGTTACACATCCGCTATATCCGCTAGGCATCCACTGCGCATCCGCACAACTCGCATCCGCTCCAGCGGAAAACAGACACAGGGAGGAAGCGAAACAGATGTGGAACGGATACAAAGTGTTAGTAGCATGGACGTAGAAAGGATGAAAGCGGAAGCAGCTCGCATAGAAAGCATTTAAAATGGAAAAAACGTTCGCAGAGGGGACCTATCTCAGATATTAAGGATGTCTAGAGGATGCCTAGAGGATGCAAAAGGACACCTAGGGGAAAACTATATTGCCTATAAAAAGGGGGAGGAATTCACCCAGATCTCACTTTCAGTCCAGCAGCCCTGCTGTGCAGACCTCTGCAGCCTTCACCTGGCTCTTGCTCTTCCACAGCATCCAGTCATCTCAACCATGGATCGTAACAAAGTCCTTTTGGTAGCCACCATCGTTCTGCGAAGCCATCTACAGGCTCTTTCACCTGTTCTACGAGAAGAAAAGGAGGCGGCCAAGAAGTGTCTGGGTCTGAAGATGGATCGGGAGAAAAGCAGATTATGGACTGTACAACAAGCTGATGGTGGAGCTGAGGAACGAAGACCCTCGTGCATTCCAGAACTTCATGAGGATGCCTCCAGCCATGTTTGATGAAGTTGTGGAGTGGCTGAGACCCAGGTTGACCACGCAGAGCACCAACTTCCGGCCCAGCCTGGACCCTGGGCTCAAGGTGGTACTGACTGTGCCACCTGGCCTCAGGGACCACTTACAGGAGCATGCAGTACGGCTGGAGGGTGCCACACAACACCATCAGCATTGTGGTCAGAGAAGTGGTGCAGGCCATCATCGAAGAATACCTGCAGGAGCTCCTCCAGTGCCCCTCCACTGAAGAAGGCTGGAGGAAAGTTGCAGAACAGTGGTATCAGAAGTAGAACTTCCCACACACATTTGGAGCCATAGATGGCAAGCACGTGGCCTGCAAAGCGCCAGCCAAATCGGGATCCACTTATTTCAACTACAAGGGCTTCTTCAGCATCATCCTCTTCGCCATGGTCGATGCTGACTAAAAGTTCATGTACATCGATGCTTCAGGCACCGGGTCAGCTTCAGATAGCCAGGTATACAATGGCAGTGACATCAAGGATGGGCTGGAATGCAACCTCATCATGGGTTTTCCAGATCCAGACCCCCTGCCCAATGACACACAAGATGTGCCCTACTTCATTGTGGGTGATGACGCATTCTCCCTCAGAACCTACCTCATGAAGCCCTACACTTCCAAATACCTCACCCGTGAAGAGAGGATCTTCAACTACAGGCTGTCCAGGGCAAGACGGGTGGTGGAGAATGCCTTTGGCATCCTGGCCAACAGGTTTGAGGTACTTCTCACTACCATGCAGCATCACCCACAGACTGTGAGGAGCATCGTGGAAGCTTGCTGCATCCTGCACAATGTCATGCGCACCCGCTACCCAGTGTTGCAGAACGGGCTTGTGGACCGTCAACAAGGGAATGGGGACATGGAGCCTGGTGAATGGAGGCAAGGACGAAACCTAATAGACACTGTGGATGTGCAAGGCCCCAACAGAGCTTCATGTGAAGGGAAGAAGCAGCTCAACCTCCTGAAACAATGGTGCAACTCCCCAGCTGGAGCAGTGGAGAGGCAAGACAGAATGGTAGATGCTTAATGGATGCTTCCTTGAGCCTGTCTCATAACACTGATGAGATTGTGCCATGTATGTTGAATGGTCCTACAATGAATAGGGCATTAATAAAGAGCTTAGTTTATTTTGAAATGTGTTGATCAATGAATAAATTGTTATTGATAAAAAAGGACCATATGTGTGGCAGCTGGGAGGGTGGACCATACAGTCCCACTATGCTTGCACTGGAGGTTTATCAATCCCATAGCTATCCTTACCCATCCCACAACTATCCTTACCCATCTCACATCTATCCCACACCTTACCCATCCCACATCCTTACCCATCCCACAGCTATCCTTACCCATCCCACAACTATCCTTACCTATCCCACAAGCATGCAAAGGCTTAACCATTTTTTCAAAGGTTTCACCAATGCTTTATTAAGTAAATAAAATGAACCAAGTGTGTGAAGCAAAGATAACCTTTATTAATAACTGTCTTAAGTAAACTGTATGACTTTATTAAAAAAGCAAAATGAACCAAGTAAAGTGTCTTAAACAAAGATAAAGTGAACAGGTAACAACTCAGTCTCTGGCACTATTCTCTGTCACTCTGAGGCTTGTCCATGGTCTCAGCTTTCGAGTGGCCAGGGACTGTGGAGGTGGCTGTGGCTGGAGTGCTGGTCTGAGGCGCCATTGGGGTGCTTGGTCCCAAGAGTACAACAGGGGATGGTGTGTTCAGGAAGCTCTCAGAGAGCTGACTCAGTCCTGTGAGGTTGAGAGCCCCTTCCTCAAGGACCTGGGATGTCAGGCCCAAGACTGAAGACAGATTTTCTGTTGAGGGGCTTGGCTGTGGGGTGGAGGAAGGAGGAGTGTAGTGGGGCTGTCTGGTCTGCAGCTAGGTGAGGTGAGGCATCTCTGGCATGCAATGTACCTGGGCCTGGACTGGGAAAGGCTGCCTCTGCTGTGGGAAGTCCTGGTACTCATAGCCTTGGTAGATGATGGGCTGTTGAAAGCTATGGAAGGGCTTTCACATCACCTGGGGTGGAGGAGCATTCCTGGAGTGGGTAGGAGCAGCTTCATCTGGGCCTGGAGGGTGGTGCAGCAGTGCTGTGATCTTCTCCTTCATCACCTGGTACTGGGCCTCAGGCAGGTCCATGAGGGTCTGGCTCATGTAGGTGATGAAGGGCTTGCGGTTCGATGATGGTATGTCACTGTGGACCAGCTGAGAGAGAAGATCTGTGCTGGTTTTGATTGTGTCCCTGATCTCCAAGAGGACAGTGTGGCTCTGGCCCTCCAGTCTGCCTCTCTGTCTGCTTTCTGTGGAGGTGGAGCTGGGTGTGGGTTGGTCTCTCACTGCTTCTTCTTATTGCTCCATTTGAGACAGGGGATCCTCCACGTCCTCTTGCATGGGGAGTGCAGCTGTCGGGGGGTCTCTGCCATGGGGCCCTCCAAAGACACCTGCCTGGACACAGTAGCTGTCTCCTGGCTGGAAGAGGAGTGGCTGTCTGTGGGCTGTCTGAGGGAGAGGGTTGACAGAGGGGCTGCTCCTCGGTGGCGGACCTCACCCTCCAGGAAGCTGCACTTGGCCATGATGTATATCTCCCGGTCAATGAGCTTGACAGCGGCCTGGCCAGATTTCTTCAGGTGCAGCTTGCCATACCAGGTGTGCATGTGCTTCCACCATCCCAGGAGTACGTCTGAAGTGTAGCCCAGGCTCTCTGCCTTCTCTCTCCACACTGCCTGCTTTCTCTTGGTGTTGTGATAGAGTCTGTGGCCCTTTTCCCCCAAGTACTTGTTCTCCCTCAGCCATTCCAGCACCTCCTCCTCATGGTCCTCGGAAATGGAGTACTGTTTCCTCTTTCCCTTCTCCTTGCCTTGCTTCTTCCTCCCTCTGGCAGGGCCTTCATGGCCTTCAGCAGCAGGTCTTTGAGGGCCTTGGGGTTGGTCCACCACAGCAGCAGCAGTAGCAGTAGCACCAGCACCAGTAGTAGCACCACCAGCAGCAGGAGAAGTACCAGCAGCAGCAACATCAGCAGCAGCAGCAGCAGCAGCAGGAGAAGCACCAGCAGCAGCAACAACAGCAGGAGAAGTACCAGCAGCAGGAGAAGTACCACCACCACCACCACCACCATCACCAACAGCAGCACCAGCAGAAGCACCAGCAGCTTCAGAGTCAGTGCCAGGGGATGGGATGGTGGTTCTGTCCTTCTTGCCAGGGCTAGCAGGAGTAGGCACAGGCTTCCTCTTCTTCCCTGACTGACGAACAATGGTGTTCTTTCAAGATGTCTCTGGCAGCAGGTCTTTCCTCTGAATGGTGACTGCTTGCGAGCTGCATCCTTTTATATCCACGGAGCTGATGCAATTCATCCTCCCCGCATACGCAGTGAACGCTTTGCATCTGCTATGCATCTGCTACGCATCCGCTATGCATCCTATAGGCGTCCGTGATGCATCCGCATCATCAGCTACGGATCCGCTCCTTCCGCTATGCGTCCACTTCGCTATTCTCCCCCAGAAGCCCTTCAGATGTGTCATCCGCTTCCATCCCCTTCCATCCGCTAGGCTTCCTATGAACATCCGTTTACCATCCTCGCTACGTACTACCCCCGTCCGTTCCTTTCCATTGATTTCTTTTCTGTTTATGCAATTTTTTGCCACTTTTGAGAGCGGATAACAATGGATGGAGCCACCCCCGAAATTTTGCTCATCCGCTGTGTCCTTTTTCCATATGTTTTGCATCCGTCGGCCAGTGTGACCTCGCCTTTTAATAACGTTGTATACTTCAAACTTTATATAAAGAAAACATTACTAGACCACAAATTGCCATCTTAAGTTCCTATTTCTTATAGATTCCAGAGCAATTAAAATTCTTCTAGGATGATTCCATTTTTTTTTCTCCTCTACTTTGCAATTGATACATAAAACTCTCCTTTAAGCAGGGGTTGAATTCTACAGGTTCACACCTATTCGCTAGAACCGGTTGTTAACATTCTAAGCAGTTTGGAGAACTGGCTGTTGGAAGAAATTACTAGCCTAATGCTGTAAGGAAGGCAGGAAGGAAACATTCTGGTGATGTTTATAAAAACTGCCTCTCCGTTAACCCTTATTGCATTCTTGGTAGGACTAGACTTCCTGTCTCTGGAACGTCTATGGAGTTTTTTTCCCCTCCTTTGTTGGTACTTTGCTTGTGAGGAGTGACCATTCAAAGTTATAATGGCACTGAAAAAAGTGATTTATGACCATTTTCCACACTTACGACTGTTGCAGCATCTCCACAGTCATGAGAGGCCATGCAAGGAGATGCGTGCCTCAATTTGAGTGATATTGAGTTGGTCACACCCAGCCAGTCATATGACCAAGCCCATCAACTAAGCCATGCTCACAGAACTGGTTGTTAAAAAATTTGAATCCCACCCCTACCTTTAAGTAACATATTCATAATATGTCCTCTATCTTTTATTTTAAAGCAAAGAACCGTGACCAATATTAGATATGGTGATGCTAAATCCTATAATCTAGATAATATAACTGTTATGATATTACCTTGTTTTATGAAATAAAAACAGAGGAAAAATATTTCAAAACCTTTTCTTCCAGCTCTTCAATAATTTACTTGCAAAGGGTAATCAAAACTATGCATAGCATTTCAATGACACTTCTAACAGATTGTGTTGTTTCTCTGTCATATATGTGGATATACAGTATGTGTAATTTTGTGTTTATTTATTTTGCCAAGTTTATGTAGTGTGTATTGGAGGTGGTGACCCTTTGAGAGCTCTACACAATGAAATTTCATTTTAATATATGCCAATCATTCAAAGTGGTAATAAAGTTATTCTATTGTATTATTAACGTGATATTTTTTATAATGCCTTGGTAAGATCACACTTGGAATACTGGATTTAGTTTTGGTTGCCATAATGTAAAAATAATGTTGAGACTTTAGAAAGAATGCAGAGAAGAGCAATAAAGAAAATTAGGGGACTGGAGATTAAAACATATAAAGAACAATTGGCGGAATTGTGTATGCCTAGTTTAAAGAAAAGAAGGACTAGGGGTGACATCATAGCAGTATTCCAACAACTAAATAGTTGCCACAAAGAAGAGGGTGTCAACTTATTCTTTCAAGCATCTAAAGGCAGGACAAAAAGCAATGCATGGAAACTAATCAAGGACAGAAGCAATATAGAACTAAGGAGAAATTTCCTGATACTTAGAACAATTAGTCAGTGCAACAACTTGATTCCTGGAGTTGTGAATGTTCCAACACTGGAAGCTTTTAAGAAGAGACTGGACAACCATTTCTCTGAAATGGTATAGGACAGGGTTTTCTGCCTGGGTAGGGGATTGAACTAGAAGACTTCCAAGTAGCTTTCTACTCTCTTATTCTGCTGTATTCTGTTCTGTTTTGTTCTATCCTGCCCCATCCTGTCCCATCCCATTCTCTAATTAAATTGATTTTATATGTTTCCCTGTGGGAGAGGGCGATACAATTACTTTGTCGTGTAAATTAAATTAAATCTATTGATTTGAATCAGGATCATATCCAGAAGGAAAAAGTTTTAAAAACTTGATGCCCAAGTCTTAAACTGGATGAAATCTTGGCAATTTCTTGAAAAAAAAATCAAATTCTCATATGACATATATAAATAATATCAATTTTTCCATTATAGCAATGCAATTTCTATCAGACCCTATATTTCTATATATGACATAAAACATTTGTTTTCTCCAAAGCCAAATTTCATTCAGTTTTTGAGAACTGCATTTCCACACAAATGGAAGACACCAAGATTGGAAAAGAAATGCACCCCCCCCCCAATGTGAACTTCTTATAATCTGCATATAAAAACTTTTATATAAGCTTTTTGGATATTAATTACCTGCCATGGCTGGAGATTCCAAAACTTTAGGATTACTCCAGGAACCCTTCTTCTGTATTTTGCTTTAGCTTCACAAATAGTGTGTAGAGTACGTGCAATGGCATGGGCAGCATTGTAGGTATTGTAGCTTTGGCCAGTCATTCTCATTTCAAAGAACATTCTTGGAAGGATCTTCAGCTTCTCTTTTCCTGTGCATTTTTTCTTGTGCTCCTCATCTTCAGTTGTCTTATAATTTTTCCATGAACAGCTAAAAGCCTTTTCCCGAAAATCCTGGATAAAACCATCTTCTCTTCTCCAGAAAGGCTTTACATTCTCAAGAAATGCTGTAAATCCTGGCACTTCATTTGAATGAACTGAAAAAGATATAGAACCTTGGAAAGGAAGAATATCCATGTTCTTTGGATAGTCAGTTAATGTGAAATCCCACTGTTCTGTCACAATCCACACTTTACCAATGTGTGAATCCCAAGCAGGCATCTGAAGATACCACATTAAATTAAGCATGGATATGAGGGAATCATGGGCAATAAATACATTGGCTTTACTTTTCATGAGACTGGAAAATTTCTCCAGATCATCTAGAAATAAATCTAAAAGTTCAGCCAAATCAGCCCATTTATGTGTTTTCTTGATAAAAGCAAAACAGATATGATTTTCAAAAAGCATAGGCACAATGGCTTGGAAAAACCTTTCTCCATTGTCATCATTTACTGCAAACAGGCCGATCCATGTCCATCTAAAATATATCAGCAACTGAATAATCCCAGAGTACTGACTGTATTCATTTGGAACCATCCGATATAAAGAAGAAAAAAGAATTTCATCACTCAGTCCAAAAACAAGTGATCTGTATATGATCTAAAAGCATGAGTTACAATAAAAATTATATAATTTCTGTAAATATGAATTCTGATATGTATATTAAATTACTTTTTAACATACTAGTGGAACCAACATATTGTGATAATATAGGTTTGAACAGAACTTCAAGCCTGAGAATACTGTCCTCTGACAATTTTACTGTTATCTGCAGTGAATATTTTTCATTGGAAAACTACATTCTTAAGCCCATGTCACACTGCACCAACGGATGGAAAGAGGATGGAAAATGGAGAGAAACACTTGCCATCCGTTGGTTAATGTGATTCATCCATTATGTACTCACTGCAAATGTTTTTCATCCTCTCTATCTGTCCAGCATCTGTCGACTGAGGTTCCATCCACTCAAATTGAGCAATTCCATCAGCTCATTTGAGCTGCTCAAAACTTTTTGAACGGAAAATGTATCAAATGCGTCCGTTCTGCATCCGCAACGCATACGGGGAACATCCATTCTACATCTGTTGTCATCCGTTACGCATCTGCTATATCCGCGAGGCATCCGCTGTGCATCCGCGCAATTCAAATCCACTCCAGCGGAAAATGGACACAGGGAGGAAGTGAAACAGACGTGGAATGGATACAAAGCATTAGTAGCATGGACGTAGAAAGGATGAAAGTGGATGAAGCTCACAAATAAAGCATTTAAAATGGAAAAAACATTCGCAGAGGAGACCTATCTCGGATATTAAGGATGTCTAGAGGATGCCTAGAGGATGCAAAAGGACACCTAGTGGAAAACCTATATTGCCTATAAAAAGGGGGAGGAACTCACCTGGATCTCACTTTCAGTCCAGCAGCCCTGCTGTGCAGACCTCTGCAGCCTTCATCTGGCTCTTGCTCTTCCACAGCATCCATTGATGTCCACCATGGATTGTAATACAGTCCTTTTGGTAGCCACCATCGTTCTGCAACAGTGCGAAGCCATCTACAGGTTCTTTAACCTGTTCTACAGGAAGAAAAGGAGGCATCCAAGAAGTGTCTGGGTCCGAAGATGGATCAGGAGAAGAGCTGAGTATGGACTGTACAATAAGCTGATGGTGGAGCTGAGGAAAGAAGACCCTCGTACATTCCAGAACTTCATGAGGATGCCTCCAGCCATGTTTGACAAAGTTGTGGAGTGGCTGAGACCCAGGTTGACCAAGCAGAGTACCAACTTCCAGCCCAGCCTGGATCCTGGGCTGAAGGTGGCACTGACTCTGCGCCACCTGGCCTCCGGGACCACATACAGGAGCATGCAGTACGGCTGGAGGGTGCCACACAATACCATCAGCATTGTGGTCAGAGAAGTGGTGCAGGCCATCATCGAAGAATACATGGAGGAGCTCCTCCAGTGCTCCTCCACTGAAGAAGGCTGGAAGAAAGTTGCAGAGTAGTGGTATCAGAAGTGGAACTTCCCCACACCGTTGGAGCCATAGATGGCAAGCACGTGGCCTACAAAGCTCCAGCCAAGTCGGGGTCCACTTATTTCAACTACAAGGGCTTCTTCAGCATCATCCTCTTCACCATGGTCGATGCTGACTAAAAGTTCATGTACATTGATACTTCAGGCAACGGGTCAGCTTCAGATGCCCAGGTATACAACGCCAGTCACCTCAAGGAGGGGCTGGAATGCAACCTCATCATGGGCTTCCCAGATCCAGACCCCTCACCCAACGACATGCAAGATGTGCCCTACTTCATCGTGGGGGATGACGCCTTCTCCCTCACAACCTACCTCATGAAGACCTACACCTCCAGACTCCTCACCCGTGAAGACAGGATCTTCAACTACAGGCTGTCCAGGGCAAGGCGGGTGGTGGAAAACGCCTTTGGCATCCTGGCCAACAGGTTTCAGGTACTTCTCACCACCATGCAGCATTGCCCAGAGACCGTGAGGAGGATCACCCGCTACCCAGTGTTGCAGAAAAGACTCGTGGACCTCCAACAAGGCAATGGGGACATGGAGCCTGGTGAATGGAGGCAAGGGTGAAACCTGATAGACACTAAGGATGTGCAAGGCCCCAACAGAGCTTCACGTGAAGGGAAGAAGCAGAGCAACCTCCTGAGACACTGGTTCAACTCCCGAGCTGGAGCAGTGGAGTGGCAAGACAGGATGGTAGATGCTTAATGGATGCTTCCTTCAGCCTGTCTCATCACACTGATGAGATTGGGCCATGTATGTTGGGTGGGCCTAAAATGAACAGAGCATTTAATAAAGAGTTGTGTTTATGTTGACATGTGTTGATGAATGATTACATTGTTATTGATAATAAAGGGCCATAGGTGTGGCACCTGGGAGAGTGGACCATACAGTCCCACTATGCTTGCACTGGAGGTTTGTCTATCCCACAGCTATTAGCCATCCCAAAGGTATCCCTGCTCATTCCACAGCTATTACCCATTCCACAAATATCCCTGCCCATCCCACTGCTTTCTTAAGCCATTCCACAGGCATGCAAAGGCTTAAACCATTTCTAAAAGTTTCACCAAGATTTTATTTACAAAAATAAATGAAGCAAGTGTGTGAAGCAAAGATAATCTTTATTAATAAGCTGTAAAAGAAAAATGACCCAAGTCAAGTGTCCCAAGCAAAGTTAAAGTCAACAGGTATCAACCCAGTTGCTGGTACTCTTCTCAGTCACTCAGAGGTGTGCCCAGTCTCAGGGGTGAAGGGTGCAGGTGCTATGGAGGTGGCTGCTGCTGGAGTGCTGGTCTGAGGCGCCACTGGGGTGCCTGGCCCCGAGAGGACAACAGGGGATAGTGTGTTGAGGAAGCTCTCAGACAGCTGGCTCAGCCCTGTGATGTTGAGAGCCCCTTCCTCCATGACATGGGGTGTCAGCCACAATACCGATGACAGATGTTCTGAGGCCAGGCTTGGCTATGGGATGGAGGAAGGAGCAGTGTAGTGGGGCTGTCTGGTCTGCAGCTGGGTGAGGACTGGCATCGGTGGCATCTGTGGCATGGGTGTCATCTGTGGTGTGGGTGGCATTGGTGGCGTGGGTGGCATCGGTGGCATCAGTGGCACCGGTGGCGTCCGATGTACCTGTGCCTGGACTGGGAAGGGCTGCCTGTGCTGCTGGACCTCCTGGTAGCTGTAGCCTTGGTAGGGGAGGGCCTGTGGAAAGACTTGGAAGGGCAGTGACATCACCTGGGCTGGAGGATCAGGCCTGGACTGGGTGGGATCAGGTTCATCTTGGTCTGGAGGGTTGTGAAGAAGATCAGTGATCCTGTCCTTCACCACCTGGTACTGGGGTTCTGACATGTCCATGAGGGTCTGGTTGACATAGGTGAGGAAGGATTTGCAGTTGGAGGATGGGGCGTTGGTGTGTACCAGCTGAGAGAGGAGATCTATGCTGGTGCGGATGGTGTCCCTTATCTCCAGCAGGACAGTGTGGCTCTGTCCCTCCGGTCTGCTTCTTTGCCTTTCTGTGGAGATGAAGCTGGGGGTGGATGTGGGTTGGGCTGTGGTGGAAGTGCCGTCTCCTTTCTCCCACTGCGTCAGGGGGTCCTCCATGCGCTCTGCCAGGGGTAGTACAGCTGTCGGGGGGGTCTCCATCGTGGCATGCTCCACAGATACCTGCCTGGACACAGGAGCTGACTCTTTGCCAGAAGAGGACTGGCTCTCAGCAGGCTGCCTGAGAGAGAGGCTTGTGAGAGTGGCTGCTCCTTGGTGGCAGATCTCACCCTCTGAGAAGCTGCACTTGACCATCATGTAGGTCTCTCTGTCTGTCAGCTTGACCGCGGCCTGGCCAGATTTCTTGAGGTGCAGCTTCCCGTAACAGGTGTGCATGTGCTTCCACCAGCTGAGGAGCACCTCCGAATTGTAGCCCAGGCTCTCTGCCTTCTCTCTCCAAGCAGCCTGCTTCCTTTTGGTGTCTTGATAGAGCCTGTGTCCCTTCCGCCATAGATACTCGTTCTCCCTCAGCCACTCCAGCACCTCCTCCTCATGTTCCTCTTCTATGGTGTATTGCCTCCTCTCCTGTTCATGCATCTGCCTCTTCCTCCCTTTGGCAGGGCCATATGGGCCCTCATCAGACGGGCTTTGAGGTTGTAGAGCTGTTCCTCCACACCACCACCACCAGCAGCAGCAGCAGCAGCAACAACAGTAGCAGCAAAAGCAGGACCAACAGGACCAGCAGCAGCAGCAGCACCAGCAGCACCACCACCAGCAGGACCAGGAGCACCAGCAGCACCAGCAGGACCAGCAGGATCAGGAGCATCAGCAGGACCAGGAGCATGAGCAGGACTAGGAGCACCAGCAGAAGCACCAGCACCAGGAGCAGTGCCAGCCGAGTAAGCACCAGCAGAAGCACC
>BLBF01000064.1:2851-34370 GCA_015471245.1 Laticauda colubrina | reverse complement strand
TATATTACACTTATTTTAAAGGAAGAGGCTGACCCGTTGCAAATTAAGAACTATAGACCTATTTCCTTATTGAATGCAGATTATAAAATCTTTGCTTCAATCTTAGCAGAAAGACTGAAAAAATATTTAAATAATTTTATTCATCCAGATCAAAATGGATTTCTACCAAAGAGACAAATTAGAGACAACATGAGAGTAATTTTGGATACCTTGGAATACTATGAGGCTCATCCTGAAAAACAAATGGCTTTGATATTCCTAGATGCTCAAAAGGCATTTGACAACGTGAACTGGAGATTTATGTTATTATTATTGGAACAGTTGGGCTTTGCCAGAAAATTTATTCAAGCAATAGAAGCCATATATAATAAACAGACAGCAAAGGTAATGATGGAGGGAGAATTTACAGATCTTATTAATATGAGAAGAGGTACAAGACAAGGATGTCCCTTATCTCCTTTGTTATTCGTATTAACTTTGGAAGTGTTGAATAGAAATAATAGAGATGACAAAAATATAAAAGGAATGAAAATTAAAAAGGAAGAATTTAAACTACAAGCTTTTGCTGACGATTTAGCTTTTATTCTGGAAGACCCGTTAGAAACCGCTCCAAAGTTATTGGAAAAGATAGAGATATATGGTGAGATGGCTGGCTTGAAAATAAATAAAGATAAAACAAAGATTTTGACAAAAAACATGTAATTGAGACAAAGAGAAGAACTGACAGATCTTTTGAAAATTCAAATTACAAACAAGGTTAAGTATCTGGGGATATATTTAACAGCAAGATGTAGCACATTAAAAGAAAATAATTATATTAAACTCAAACAACAGATAATTACAGATTTGAAGAAATGGGAAAATTTACAATTGTCATTAATAGGGAGAATTTCAACAATTAAGATGAATATTTTACCTAGAATTTTATTTCTCTTTCAAACAATACCAATTAGACTTGGAAAAGACTATTTTAAAGATTTAAATAAAACTATGTTGAAGTTTATATGGCAAGGTAAAAAAGCGAGAATAAAGTTTAAACTTTTGCAAGATGCTAGAAATAGAGGAGGTTTTGGCCTGCCTAATTGGGAACTGTATTATCAAGCTGCAAGTTTGATGTGGGTCAAAGAATGGATAACATTAAGAAAACATAGATTGTTGACATTAGAAGGACATGATTTACTGTTGGGCTGGCATGCTTTTTTATGGTATAAGGGAACTAAAACACAGGGGTATTTCAGAAGACATTATATACGGGAGTCTTTGTGGTTAAATTGGGAGAAGATAAAAAAACAATGTTACTTGAAAATTCCAGTTTGGTTATCGACTATTGAAGCATTTTCCTATCCTATGATCTATAAAAAGGAACAAACAGTTAGATATGGGGAACTGTTGGATGAAAAGGGTGGACTTAAAACGATCCAAAATTTAGAGGAACAAGGTATAAGGATGAATTGGTTTTCATATGCGCAAATACACTCAAGATATCTTGAAGATTTTAAAACGGAAGGATTCTATGATAAACAGACTGATTTAGATAAGATATTGATGGGTACTGATGAGAAAGTGATTAAAAAGTTATATGGTTATTTATTGGGAATTAAGCTACAGGAAGAACAAGTTAAAGAAACTATGATTGCTTGGGGGAAGAATTTTGGATATGGGATTGATTTAGAGCAATGGCAAAAATTGTGGTCTCAAAATTATAAAATGACAATGTCAATAGCATATAAAGAAAACTTGTATAAGATGTTTTACAGGTGGCACCTTCCCCCGACAAGAATAGCAAGAATGTTCAAGAACAAATCTGAAAAATGTTGGAAATGTCATCAGATACCTGTCTCATACATCATATGTGGTGGACTTGTGAGAATGCCAGAAAATATTGGACTAAAATTCACATGTGGTTGGAAAAAATGACAAAGAAACACATAGACTTGAAACCAGAGATCTTTTTATTGGGAATTTTATCTGATATATATAATAAAGACTTGAAATACTTGATTGTAAATGTATTAACAGCGGCTAGGACTGTATTTGTTAAAAACTGGAAGAATGAGAAAATACCATTGCAGGAAGAAATTATTGAGAAAATATTGGAATGTGCTGAGATGAGTAGATTGACATTTGAAATTAGAGAACAAGAAGATAAACAATTTTATGCAATTTGGGGTTTTTTTTTATCAATGGTTAGATGATAAAATACAATAATAGAGCATTAATATTATATATATGAAGGGTTTTTAGGATTGATTTGTTATGATTATATGATAAGTTATAGAATAAATTGTTTGAAGTATTGTTATCTCACAAAGCATGAATAATTAAAAGTATAGTCAGAAAAAGATTTTTTTATTTTTTATTTAGTAATATAAGAATATGGATTGACAATATGAGTGGTTATGCAATATAATTGTAATTGACACTATAAAATGAATGCACAAAACTGATGAACCAACCGATACACCGGAAGTATATATGAGAGTAGATGTTTTTAATGTTTTGTACGTTTGTCTGTTTGAATAAATTAATAAAAATTTAAAAAAAAAAAAAAGTGCGAGTGGTAGAGTGTTCTGTAAACAAAACAGAAGTGACAGAGTGAAAGCTATGGGTAGCATTTTCATGACGTATCCACATGGAACAAGTATAATAGCCTTCTGTTAATGAAGTGGCTTTAACACGAATAATCTTTTGACAGGAAGCATAGGTTTTGTTGAAGTATGTGTGAATATAAGGAGATAGATTTATGGGAAGATTATTATGCCAACAGACAATAGGACAGTCACTATCATAATTAATAAAGCGAAATTCTAATGTGGTCCAATGACCATGTTGAACAAAGGTATAAGTAGGATATGAATAAGGTAGAAATTGCAAAGAGGATATAGGTAAGAATATCAGGAAGAGTTTAAGATGCAGATGTAGCGGAGGAATTCCCATGATAGGGTCTTACCGCCCGACCAGGGACCCAACAAGTGGTTTTGTCTGGTAGTAAAATTGCAGCGTAGCCTCGTCCCCAGGTGAGAAGCTCAGCGGGACCCTGCCAGGCGGGATCTGGCAATCTGCGATAATGTACCAGAGGTCTGTTAGGGGGGGGTGAAGGGGAGGAAAAATGACATGAGGCAGCAGAAGTAGGAGGAATACCAGTCAGATTAAGAAAATTTAAAGTGTAAAGACAAATGTTAAGAGAATTTTGCAATGCTGGGAGGTTGGGAGGTTTTTCCCACAACGAATATCGATCAAGAGCACGTTTCAAAGATAAGTGAGCTCGTTCCACAATAGCCTGCCCCTGGCTGTTATAGGGAATCCCAAACTTGTGAGTTACATCCCATTTGTTACAGAAGTCCTGGAAAGCAGAACTCGTATAGGCAGGTCCATTGTCTGTTTTGATTTCTTTTGGACGTCCCAGCGAGGCAAAGGTACGAATTGAATGATTGATGACATGTTTTACAGTTTCTCCCCTTTGAGGAGTAGCCAGAATAAACCCTGAATAAGTATCGATGGAAACGTGCAAATATTTCCAAGGGGCAAAAGGTGGATACTGAGTTACATCCATTTGCCAAATTTCACAAGCTTTTAATCCTTTAGGATTTACTCCTATGGGAATGGAATGTCCTTGCTTACTACATGTGGGTCATTGTTGAATAATGGCAGCAGCTTCTGCCTGAGTTAGAGAAAATTGTTTTTGTAATGCTTTTTTATTTTGGTGAAAATAATCATGGCTTTGGGCTGCTGTCAGATTACAAATTGATTTACCTGATGCAGCTGCTGCAGCTGCATCTGCAACCTTGTTTCCTTCCTGTAAAATACCAGGAAGAGGTTGATGGCTCCTGATATGTGCTACAAAGAATGGATGCGTACGGCTGTTGATACATTGTTGTATAGGAAGCATCAATTTTAACAAAGGAACAGACATGCTAGGAGATAAATAGGCTTGATATATATTTTTCAAAATCTGAGAAACGTATAAGGAATCTACTATTAAATTAAAAGGAGCTTTTTGAAACTGTTGAAACGCAATAAGAGATGCAGCAAGTTCTGCCTGTTGAGCAGAAGATTGCGGAGGGGTAATTTTAGTTTTCCACTCTCCCTCCTGGTACCATGCACAAGCACCATACATTTCCCCCCCATCTGCATAAAGCGTAGGTGCATCTACTAATGGAGATATTGAGAGAGGGGATTGCCATTCAAAAGGGAGAGTTTTAAGAAAAGTGAAACGTGGGTCCGCTGGTAAATGGCAAGAAGTTTGCCCTGGCCACTCTTCTAAAGCGTATTGTAGTTCTTCTGAATTACACCATAGCATTTCCCACGTGGTCAGTGAGCAAGGAGTGAATATTGAAACAGGCTCACATCCCATGAGTTATTTACATCTTTGTCGACCTTTAAAGATCAACTGGGAATATGCAGAGGCTTTACTAGTGATTGTGGTTCGTGGGGTGTGAGACAAATGCAGCCATTCTAAAATCAGAACCTGTGTCTGATGAGATTGCATAATAACAGCTGTTGGTCTCTGAACAGTATTTAGTAAAGCAATTGATAAAGGGCAATTTTCTATAGATCGATCCACCCATCGAGTAGCCAGTGAATGGGAAACGTCTTTTAATGCCTGCAACTGCTCTTTATTTAGAATGATAACATCAGACGGGGCTTTACCTTGTGTGAGGGCATTAAAAAGAGGAGCTAATGTAGCTGTGGTCAAACCCAAATAAGGACGTGCCCAATTTAAGGTTCCTAGGAACTGTTGTAAGATCACAAGTGTGGGTTTCGGGGGAAGTGTTGGGAGGGGAAGGGAAGGAACAGCAGCTGAAGCAAGTAACTTATGACCTAAATAGGAAAAGGGTGGTTTGGATTGTACTTTTTCTGGGGCTATTGTGAGACCTGCTTTACCTAGAATGGAGGTCAGGCACGGCAGAGTTTTTAATACCGTGCCCTTTGGGCCAGGTGCAGATACCAATATATCATCCATGTAATGATAGATTAAAAAATGAGGATATTTGTCCCTGTATGGTTGCAAGGCTAAATCCACAAAATATTGACACATAGTTGGACTGTTTAACATGCCTTGCGGTAAGACTTTCCATTGATATCGTTTGGTAGGTCTCTGATTATTTAAGGTTGGTACTGTAAAAGCAAATAATTTTCTATCTAACTGGTGTAATGGAATGGAGAAAAAATAGTCTTTTAAATCAATAATGATAAGGTCATACTCTTGAGGAATTATGTTAGGATTTGGAAGACCACATTGCAGGGGTTCCATTGGAAGGAGGACCGAATTCACAGCCCTTAAATCCTGAAGGAGGCACCAAGCGCCGTTTTTCTTTTTGATAACAAAAACTGGGGTATTATATGGACTCAATGAAGGTTCTAGATGACCTTTATCTAATTGTTCTTGAACAAGAGAATGTAAGGCTTCAAGCTTTATAGAAGGGAGAGGCCACTGATCAATCCACACAGGGTTATTGTGAGTCAAATGCAAGCGAAGCATGGTTAGTGGAGGGTAAGTTGTGCATTAAACTGTGACATAAGGTCTCTTCCCCACAAATTAGTATACAGAGGAATTACAGCTGGTTTAATATAAGCAACACATTGAGACTCAGGGGAATGGGCTTTTACCCAGTTTCTGCTAATGCGAGTCTCCTGGAGTCCCCCCACTCCTCTCACCGCTGGTGCCACATCTGCAGGCCAGGTGTTTGGCCACTCAGCGGTTCGGATGACGGAAATATCCGCTCCAGTATCTAAAAGACCAAGAAAGGATCGACCATTCAATAAGAATGTTACCGTAGGTTTTGGTTGACTAATTGGTCTTTCAATTGCATAGAGTTGCTCTTGTTGTTGGTCAAAGAGCACAATCATTTTTGCCACAACATCCCCCTCATTTATAGTAACTTCTGTATTAGCTAGTACAGACAGACAGACATCAGACAATACAGTGGGGTCATGCAGAAAAGGAGAGGCAAGAATACCTTGTTCAGCTAAATCCCTTACAGGAAAGACTAGCACTGGAATATCGGGGGGCATATGAAAAGGCTGAACAGGACGTACAAAGAGAAAGTCAGTGACACCAGGAAGATAAGTAACAGTTTCATTAGCAACAAGATCGTAAGCGAAAGAAGAAAAGTTGCAAGTTTCAGCAGCCTTTGTTGTGGGTCTGCCTGCCTGCCCCGTTTCTAATTTCCCTGATTCAAAAAAGGTTTTTGAATGATTGCAGGGTTATTCTGCTGTTCATTCTTTTGGACTCTGCACTGATTAGCCCAGTGATAGCCCTTTTGGCATCGAGGGCATGGCGTCTTTGGGCGAGTTATCTGGTTTCTTGACATATTTTCTCCCCCGCCCGGGGCTCTGCATTGGCTCTTAAAGTGACCTGGCTTGCCACAATTAAAACAATTGCCCATTTTGCGAGTGTTTTGTTGGGAAATGGGAAGAAGAGAGCTCATGTTCTGCTGCATGCCTTCAGTAATGGCTGTAGCCAGAGTAGACATGGAATGGGATGTGGTTCCTATGATTCGGCAGGCTGTAAGATAATCTGCCAAGGTAACATTTTTCTTACTAATTAATAGTTGCAAAACTTTCTGACAATCAGCGTTTGCGTTTTCATAAGCAAGTTTCAATTGTAATTCATTACAAGCCTCCTCATTATCAATTTGTCTCTTTAAGGCTTCTGTGAGACGATTTATAAAGGAGGAAAAAGGCTCAGAAGGTCCTTGAATAAATTTAGAGAAAGATTTGGGCACGCATCCCGCATTATCAACCTTTCGAGCAGCGGCCAAAGCACAATCCTGTAATATAGGGAAAGCAGCTGCGTCTGTGGCAGTCTGCTGGGCAACGGTAAGCATAGTGCCAGTACCGTTAAGCATATCTAGAGTGACATTTGCCGGTAAGCCTCTAGCGGCTGCGGCTGCAGTACGCTTATGAAATTCTGACTCCCAGACCAAAAATTGTGAAGGCGTGAGGATCATGGCAAATAATGTACGCCAATCAGCATTTATCAAGTCAGCTCCTGGTTGGGCTATTGATCCTAAAAGACCCTGTACATAGCGAGATTGAATACCATTTTCCTTGCAAGCTGCTTTTAAATCCTTAATTATTTTGTACGGCATTGGGGTATACTGAGGAGCTGGAGGATTGCCGGCTTGTATGATAGGATAAAGGGAGGCAGCTGCAAGGGTGTCCTCATCCATTTCTCCTTCATAAAAGGCTTGTTGAATGGCTTTTACAATACCCCCCCCACCTCGGGAGGGTGGTGGAGGACACGAGGGCTCTACATTTAAGGAAGTGGATTGGATGGAGGGAGGCTCTCGTAATGACTTATGATCATTGGGAGTGGAGGGTTGAAGGACAGGAAAGTTATCATAACTTGGTGGAGGAGATTCAAATACACTCTCTGCTTCTATTTTATAATGGATTTTTAAAGCCTCCATAATTTTCCTCCAAGTGACCAAAATGCCAATAGGTGCACGAGGAGGATTATGGAGATAGTCACCAATTTTTTGCCAAATGGAGATTTTTAAGGACCCTTTCTCTGGATAAGTGGGACAATGTTGCCACACATAAGTCAATAATGTAGCAATAGGTTTCATTTTTACAGGCGAGCCCTTTAAATTAGCAGAATATTTAGAAGAAGAAGCGACTAACTCCCTCAATTCCTTCAGATGCTCTGTCTGTTGTTGAGAAAAGTTTCTGCCCATACTTACGAAAGTCGAGACGGTGTTTCAGATCCGATGATGTGCAATTCACTTCAGGCCTGGCGATGCACAGCTCCCATCGAGCGAGTAAGATATGAGCGCGTCGCAACGTATCCCCCTTAGGGAATCATGTCGGGGTCACCAGAATGCGGTATCTGCTATCCCGCATTAGATGGGCGTCTCATGATAGGGAGCGAAAGGAGAAAGAAACGACAGGAGACGAAGTTCCTCGGGATGAGTACGCCCAGAATGTCTTGGCACACGCTCTTTTATTATGCTCATTCAAAAGGGGGTGATTGTTTATTCAGAGCCTAGGTCAAGCCCAGGTCAGACAGGATACACAGGATTTACAATAGCTCAAACAAGGTAAGATACCAGGTCAGACAGGATGGCAAGATTTATAATTTGATCAGGATATTCCTTCTTCACAAAGCTGCATGCCAGACAATGTAATCTCAATGTAAATAGGCTATTTCTACAGAGGTTTAGCTCCTTGTCTCTGTACGTGCCCTGTAAAAGGTCACTGAGGAGACAGAAGCTCAATGATTACACGTGAATGATACAATGTTGCAAATGCCTGAATGATACATAGTTGCAATGATACACATTTGCAAACACATAAATGATACATAGTTACAACAACACTGCCCAACGGATGCAAAACATATGTAAAAAGGACTAAACGGACAAGAAAAATGTTCCATCCATTGTTATCCGCTCTCAAAAGGGGAAAAAATTTGCATAACCGGAGCGGATAACATGTAAAGGAACGGATGTGGGGAGGACGCAGAGCGGATGGAAAGCGGATGTGGAACAGAAGCCCAGCGGATGGAAGCGGATGGAAGTGGATGGCACATCCGTTAGGCTTCCGGGCGGCCTCAGCAAAGCAGATGAGGAATGGATACAGCAGATGCAGAGCGGATGCACAGCGGATGAAGCAGATGCAGAGCGGAAGCCGAGCGGATGCAGAGCGGAAGCCGAACGGATGCCGAGCGTTAATTGCGCATGCGGGGAGGATGCATTGCGTAAGCCCCCTGGATATAAAGGGAAGCAGCTCGCACGTGGCCAGCATTCGGAGGAAAGACCTGCTGCTGGATACATCAAGTCCTTGCCTGCCCTGCCTGCATGCCTGCCTGCAAGCCTTGCTGCAAGCCTTCCTGCCAGCCTTGCTGCCAGCCTGCCTCCAAGCCTGGCTCCCAGCCTCCTGGCCAGCCTCCCTGCAAGCCTTGCTCTCTGCCTGCCTGCCAACCTTGCTGCCTGCCTGCCTGCCTGCCTTCCTGCCAGGCTTCCTGCCAAGCTTCCGGCCAGCCTTCCTGCTAGCCTGCCTGCCAGCCTGCCTTCCAGCCTTCCTGCCTGCCAGGCTTCCTGCCAGCCTTCCTGCCAGCCTTCCTGCCAGCCTTGGTGCCTGCCAGCCTCCCTGCCAGCCTCCCTGCCAGCCAGCAACCCCACAACCATGGGGAAGAAGCGAAAGCCTCAGCAACCTGCCACCGTCCCTGGCAAGAGGGACAGGGCCTCCCTCCTGCCCCCTGTCCCTGACTCTACTTCTGCTGGGGCTTCTGCTGCTCGGGCTCGCTCTTCTGGTGCTGGAGCTTCTGCTGAAGCTGCTCCTGGCAGTGGTGCTTCTGCTGGTGCTTACTCTGATGAAGCTGCTCCTGGTCCTGCTGGTCCTGCTGGTCCTGCTGGTCCTGCTCATGCTCCTGGACTTGCTCGTACTGCTCGTACTGCTCGTGCTCCTGGTCTTGCTCGTCCTGCTCGTCCTGCTCGTGCTCCTGGTCCTGCTCATGCTCCTGGTCTTGCTGGCACTGCTGGTGCTTACTCTGCTGATGATGATCCTGGTCCTGCTGCTGCTGCTGCTGCTGGTGGTGCTGGTGCTTCTGGTGGTGCTGGTGCTGCTGCTGATCCTGCTGGTGCTGCTGCTGCTGATGATGATGATAATCCATCTGAAGACCAGACAGCCCCACTACTCCTTCCTCCACCCCACAGCCAAGCCCGGCCTCAGTACATCTGTCATCGGTACTGGGGCTGACACCCCATGACATGGAGAAAGGACCTCTCAGTATCACGGGGCTGAGCCAGCTGTCCGAGAGCTTTCTCAACACAGCGTCACCTGTTGTCCTCTCAGGGCCAGGTACACCAGTGGGGCTTCAGACCAGCGCTCCAGCAGCACCCACCTCCATAGCACCTGGACCCTTCACCCCTGAGACTGGGCACACCTCCGAGTGACCAAGAGGAGTACCAGAGACTGGCTGGCTAGCTACCTGTGGACTTTATTTGGACACTTGACTTGGGTCATTTTTCTTTTACAGCTTGTTGTTCAATAAATTTATTTTTGATTCACACACTTGCTTCATTTCTTTTTTTTTGATAAAGTCTTGGTGGAAACTTTTAGAATTGGTTTAAGCCTTTGGATGCTTATGGGATGGGTTAAGATAGCAGTGGGATGGGCAGGGATATCTGTGGAATGGGTAATAGCTGTGGGATAGATAAATCTCCAGTGCAAGCATTGTGGGACTGGATGGTCCACCCTCCCAGGTGCCACACCTATGGCCCTTTATTAGCAATAATAATGTAATAATCATCCACACATGTCAACACAAACACAACTCTTTATTAAACGCCCTGTTCATTGTAGGCCCACCCAACATACATGGCCCAATCTCATCCGTATGATGAGACAGGCTGAAGGAAGCACCCATTAATCATCTATCATCCAGTCTTGCCACTCCACTGCTCCAGCTGGGGAGTTGCACCAGTGTCTCAGGAGGTTGCGCTGCTTCTTCCCTTCCCATGAGGCTCTGTTGGGGCCTTGCACATCCTCAGTGTCTATCAGGTTTTGCCCTTGCCTCCATTCCCCAGGCTCCATGTCCCCATTGCCTTGTTGGAGGTCCACGAACCTGTTCTGCAAGACTGGGTAGCGGGTGTGCATGAGATTGTGCAGTTTGCAGCAAGCTTCCATGATCCTCCTCACGGTCTCTGGGCGATGCTGCATGGTGGTGAATAGTACCTGGAACCTGTTGGCCAAGAGGCCAAAGCCGTTCTCCACTAACCGCCTTGCCCTGGACAGCCTGTAGTT
The DNA here is from genome assembly GCA_015471245.1 of Laticauda colubrina. Classification (NCBI taxonomy): domain Eukaryota; kingdom Metazoa; phylum Chordata; class Lepidosauria; order Squamata; family Elapidae; genus Laticauda; species Laticauda colubrina. Next base: position 23,618 of record BLBF01000064.1, on the reverse strand, counting down.
GAAGATCCTCTCTTCACGGGTGAGGAGTCTGGAGGTGTAGGGCTTCATGAGGTAGGTTCTGAGGGAGAAGGCGTCATCCCCCACAATGAAGTAGGGCACATCTTGCGTGTCATTGGGTAAGGGGTCTAGATCTGGAAAGCCCATGATGAGGTTGCCTTCCAGCCCCTCCTTGAGGTGACTGGCATTGTATACCTGGGCATCTGAAGATGAGCTGTTGCCTGAAGCATCGATGTACATGAACTTGTAGTCAGCATCGACCATGGCAAAGACAACGATGCTAAAGAAGCCCTTGTAGTTGAAATAAGTGGACTCTGACTTGGGTGGTGCTTTGCAGGCCACGTGCTTGCCATCTATGGCTCCAACAGTGTGGGGGAAGTTCCACCTCTGATTCCACTGCTCTGTAACTTTCTTCCATCCTTCATCAATGGAGGGGCACTGAAGGAGCTCCTGCAAGTATTCTTCGATGATGGCCTGCACCACTTCTCTGACCATAATGCTGATGGTGTTGTTTGGCACCTTCCAGCCATACTGCATGCTCCTGTAGGTGGTCCCTGAGGCCAGGTGGCGCAGAGTGAGCGCCACCTTGAGCCCAGGTTCCAGGCTGGGCCAGAAGTTGGTGTTTGCCTTTGTCAACCTGGGTGTCAGCTGCTGCATAACTTCATCAAACATGGCTGGAGGCATTCTCATGAAGTTCTGGAATGCCCAAGTGTCTTCGTTCCTGAGCTCCACCATCAGCTTGTTGTACAGTCCGTACTCTGCTCTTCTCGCGATCCATCTTCGGACCCAGATTCTTCTTGGCCGCCTCCTTTTCTTCCTGTAGTAGAGTTCACAGAGCCTGTAGATGGCTTCACACTGTTGCAGAAGGATGGTGGCTGCCAAAAGGACTGTATTAAGATCCACAGTGGACATGACTGGATGCTGTGGAAGAGCAAGAGTCAGATGAAGGCTGCAGAGGTCTGCACAGCTGGGCAGCTTGTCTGAAAGTGAGATGCAGGTGAGTTGCTCCCCCTTTTTATAGGCAGTATAGGTGTCCCTTTGCATCCTCTAGGCCTCCTCTAGGCCTCCTCTAGGCATCCTCTAGACATCCTTAATATCCAAGATAGGTCCCCTCTGTGAATGTTTTTTCCGTTTTCAACGCTTTTATTCCGTGCTGCATCCGTTCTGCATCCATTCTGCATCTGTTCCGCTTCCGTTCCGCTTCCTCCCTGCGTCCGGGCAGATGCGAGTTGCGCGGATGCACAGCAGACACCAAGCGGATATAGCGGATGCCTAACGGATGCGTAACGGATTGGTAGCAGATGCGTAGCGGATGCAGAATGGACGAACTGGATACATTTTCTGCGCAAAAGTTTAGGCAGCCCAAATCTTTTGGAGTGGATGAAACGTCAATAAACGGATGCTGGACGGATAGAGAGGAAGCAAAACGGAGGCAGTGAGTACATCACGTTTTCGAATGGATAGCAAGGTTTTTTGTCCATTTTACATCCTCTTTGCATCCGTTGGTTCAATGTGACATGGGCTTTAGCTTGGTTTTCCAAGTTATAATTGTACTGTTCATTTATTTTCTTTTTACTCATTTGTAGGTTATGTTAGGTTACATATATGTTTCCTTTCTATAATTCACAAGACCCCAAGTAAATCCTTCAGATATATTCTGGGTTTCTGGACATTTATTCCATCACATACAATTAGAGAGTTCTTATGAGTCTGTTCCTCTCAATTCCCTTTGATCCTCATCTAGTAAGTGAAGTAATTAAAGTTGAGGATATAATAATGAATTTTAACAAGTCCTCTGGTGCTGAAAATGCAGTTGACATTAGGGAAATGTTTATTCTCAACTTAAATATCATGCAGTTGATAAAAATTGTTTCTCAAAACATAAAAGCTGGATGTGTAAGTAATTTAATATACCCAAATGCTCTTTGGATTATAGCCAAAATGAGAGAAACATACTATAATTTATGATGGTTATTGTTGTGGTTGCAGTTGCTGTTGGGTGTGTGTATGTGTATGTATGTGTGTATGAGGGTGCATATACATGCTGGTATGTGAAGGAGGGGAAGCAATTGATAAAAGGAGTACTGTGCTGTCATACAAGTTCAACCATTTTTGTATTATATCTCATTCACCTATAAAAACAGTGGATTATGATGTGTCAGATCTTATGGAATGCCTCTATATTTTAGACAATGGACAAATGTATAGAATGGATTCCACCAAAAAATGAATTTGATAGTCCATAAATTGAGTATATGTAAAACCTTCTGGTAGTATGTAGTCTGCTTAGCTATGGATCATCATGGAGAGCTGTGGTGGAGCAGTGGTTAGAATATAATACTGCAGGCTAACTCACTGCTCATTCCAGGAGAGAGCCTGGTGACAGGGTTCTGGCAGTCACTCTAATTAAATCATGAGCCTCAAGCCACACTCCCAAAACTAAAAAGGATTTATTTGAAGGTAACATTCTACATCTGGCATTAACCTGGGCATAGCCAACTCTGAGATATATAATTCACTGTTATCCTTGATCCTGCTTTTCCCTCCACCCCTCTGGGTGTATCATCCAATGAAAAACATCCATCGCTAAGATCATGCTCTCCAATTAGATTTTTTCACAGCAGAAGCTTTAGCCATCTAATCAGTCTTTGAAGAAAATATGAATGGATTGTACTTTTGATTTCACACTGTTGCTTGTCTTTGAAACTCCCCCGCTTCTTTCTGTTGTCAACTATAAAACACGTACACAAAATGTTTTATGAGTTGACATTCAGCTCCCTCACTTCTTGAAGGTGACACACACAAAATCAATTTGATTGCAGATACCCTCCCCAAGGCTTGGTTGAATTTTCTGCATAGAACTTTGTTACAAGGTGATCGCCTTGGACATTCCTACTCTTTATCCATGATGTCTCTGATAAGGGGTAGCCCTTCCACTTGATTAAATATTGAAGTTGTCTTCTGTACCACCTCAAATCAAGGATTCACTGCACCTCGTAATGGGTTTGATCTCCTATGATCATGGGATCTGGGGGCTCATGAGGTAGAGGCCTCAGCATTAATCCAACCATAGATTTTAATAGGTTACTATGTAATACCGGGTGTATTTTAATAGGTTACTATGTAATACCGGGCAACTTCAATTGCACCGTGACTGAGTTGATGATCTTTACTGTGGGGAATGGTCCCATGAACTTTGGCCCCAATTTCTTTCTAGGGAGTCTTAACCCCAGATATTTGGTGGAGAGATAAATCTTCTCCTCCAACTAGAATGGTTGCTGTGGGACTCAATGTTTATCTGCCTGTCTCTTATAGGTCTGTGCTGCTTTTACCAGTGCTTTTTTGACATTCTCCCAAGTTGCTTTCAGCATTGACATCCAATCGGTCAGCTGACCGAGGAGGGGGGGTTCCTTGGATACTCAGGCATTGGGACGAAGTCCATGCCACTCACTACCTTGAAGGGAGTTTGTCCTGTGCTACTTTGAACAGCATTATTGTACGCAATCTCTGTGAAAGGCAGGAGGTCGACCCAATTGGACTACTGATAATTCACATAGCACCTGAGATACTGCTCTACCATGGCATTAAATCTTTCTGCCCCCCCACTGGTGCTTGAATGAAAGGCCAAACTAAGACCCTGGGATGACCCAATAGACCACAGGAACTCCCTCCAAAATTTGGCTGTGAATTGGATCCCTCTGTCTGAGATAATTCTCCCTGGTACTCCATGCAGGCAATAGATGTGCTTCAGGAACAGTTTGGCCAACTGGTGGGCTGAGATTAGTCTGCTACAAGGTATGAAATATACCTGTTTAGAAACTAAGTCTATTACAGTCCAGATCACTGTGTTTCCCCCCACTTTTTGGCAGCTCCACTATGAAGTCCATTGCAATCTCCTCCCATGGTCTCATTGGCTTTGCTACCATTTGTAGCAGTCCAGGGGGTTTTCCTGGTCGTTTTTTCATTGCAATGCAGGTGGTGCAGCTTTTCACATAACTGTCTACATCTTTCTTTATGCCAGGCCACCAGAACTGCCTCCAAGCCAAGTGTAAAGTCTTTAAGAACCCAAAGTGGCCTGCCAGTTTAGCATTGTGGCTTCTCTGAAGAACTAGTAGGGATTCTGGGACATAGAGTTTTGTCCCCTTCCATGCCAGGTTATCACTTTTTGTCAAGGTGTATTGATTGTCATGCCTTTCAGACTACATGGCTTTCAGCTTTTTATGGTTGGTCCAGACTTCGAATGGTCTCTGCTCCCCTTCCAGCAGGTGGTGCCAGGTTTGCAGTGCCCATCTCACTGCGAAAGCCTCTTTTTTCCATCATCTCTCTGTGACTGTGAGATTGAGGGAGGTTTTGGCTCAGGGCTGTAGGCTTCCTTAGTTGTTTATTTGGAGATACACTGCTCCTACTGCCATGTCACTGGCATCTGCTTGAATGATGAAGGGATGTTCGGGGTCAGGATGCTTCAGTACTGGTTCTTTTGCAAACAGTTCTTTCAATGTTTCAAATACTTTTTGGCAGGTTAGGTCCCACTAACCTGGGGTTGTCCCAGGTGAGGTTTCATTCCTGGGCTCCCTGTCTTTAGGAGGTCTGTCATGGGTTTGGCAATCCTTGGGAAGGAAGGGATGAATCATCAGTAGAAGTTTGTGAACCCCAAAATGCTTTGTAGTTCTCTGCAAGTATGAGGGGACTGCCAGCCCAGAATGGCTTGTACTTTGGCTGGGTCCATCTCTCTTCCCTCATTGGAGACTTGGTAGCCCAGGTAGTCCAATTGTGCACAGTGAAACTTGCATTTTGACAGCTTGACATACAGATTTGCTGCTAGAAGTTTTTTTAGTATCTGGTGGACTAGGGGTATGTGGTCGTCCATCGTTTCAGTGTAGATGAGAATGTTGTCCAAGTAGACAAGAACCCCCTTATAAAGATGTTTCTGTAGCACCTCATTTATTAACTGCATGAACACCACTGGGGGCCCCTGTAGTCTGAAAAGCAGGACCTTGAATTGGAAGCTCCCTAGGGACAGTTGAACTCTGTTTTCCATTCATCTCCTTCCCTGGTGCAGACTCGATAGTATGCTTCTCTGAGATCTAATTTGGTAAAGACCTTCCCTTTGGCCAGGTGGGATAGCATGTCTTTCATGAGTGGGAGGGGGTATAGATTGTGTATGCACAGTCCGTTGATCACTATAAAGTCCATGTATTATCTCATAGTTTTATCTTTTTTTTTCTTTGAACAGGATTGAGGCTGCAACCTGTCATTTGGCTGACTCAATGAACCCTCTTCCTAAGTTTTTGTCTATATATTTGCACATTTCTTGCATTTCCCAGGGTGTCATGGCATCCATTTTGGGTTTTGGTAATTTTGCCCCAGGAATTATTTCTATGGCACAAGTCTATCTCATGGTGGGGAGGTCGGATGTCACACTCTCCCTCACTGAATACTTCTATGAGGTCTTGATATTCTCTTGGGATCTGTCTGACCTCTGGGGTTTTGTCGGAGGTGGCTGCCAGTTGTTCTGGTGAACCTTCTGGAAGGATTCTCTGTGTGGGCAGTGCTTCTATTTGATAGTGAGGAAGGGGTTGGGGTCCCTTCACTATCCTCAATCTGCAGCTACCTCCTTGCCACCAGATGGTCGGGCCCCACTTGTCTAGCCTGGAAAGCCCCAGTATGACTGCATCTATCATTTTGGGAGCCACTATGAATCAAATGGTTTCCCAGTGATCTATCTCACAAGCTCTAGTCTCATTGGTTTGGTTAAGTGAGTGGCGTAGGCTCTTCCCAACAGAGAGACAACTATTTGTTCAAACTGGATTGAGTGGGCCAGCTTTTTCACTCTGATCCCCAGTTTTAGGACCGTGGTTAGATTGATCAGGCACCTAATGCAGCCTAAATCTATTAGGGCTTGGAAAGACCAATGAATTCCTGTTTTTGGTGCTATGAGCCGTATTGGGAAGATGAAAGGAGGAACTGGTCCACTCATCATTAGGTCATTTTCACCCTTGTTGTCACTGTCAAAAGAATCTGGCAATTGATCACTGTTGCCTGGGGTTTCCCCTCCTTCGGATGGGTGGGGAGGGACCTCTGCCAGCTGAAGGGACATCTGGGATATGTTGATAGCACATCTGGGGCCCCGTTCTGGTCCTGCTCTGGGGGTTGGTTCCAGACTTGGTTTCAGTTCTGGGGTTGTGCATGCCCTTGCCATATGCCCTACTGCCCCACATCAGTAACATTAAATGGATTTTGTAGGAGGGCTGATTTCAGGGCTGGTCATGGTGCTGCATATCCTGTTGGCTGGGTGGACTCTGATCTGGCTGCCCTCTCTCTTTGGCTCCCGATGGCTTTCTCATATCAATAGCTTGTAATGCCCCATCAACTTTTATGTCCACTTGGAACCACTCAGAGAGTTGGTTCGGGATGTCCCAATAGGGAGTTACTTTGCTTATTTGCTTGTCCAAGCTGGTTCTGAAAAAATGAACAGCATCCAGTCAGGCAAAAGGGGTATCTTCCCACTGATTCTCCTGAATTCATGGATGTGTTCCTTGTTGGACTGTCCTCCCTGCTTTAGGCTGCTGAGCTCATCTTCTGCATACAGGTCCTTCTATGACTCTTCAAATCTGACCTCTATTTCATGTAGTTGGGGGCCCCTTCTCTTGTGGAGGATTGCTAGCCATCCTTTTGCTTCTCCCTATGGCCCCTCAGAAATGGCATTCACCATGGCTCTAGGGAAAGGGTAGAGGTATCCATAGCATTCCAGGTAGATCTCAGCTGAGTCAAGGAATAAAGTTAGCTGGTCTGGGTCTCCATCCTGAACTGGGGTGGTTCATTGGGCTCTGCTCCTTCCTCTCCCTGTTGCCCTATGTAAGCCTGCACTTAAGGTGGTTGACCTTCCTCCCCAGCTCTAGTTCGCACAGGAGGAAGGGACTGCCTGCTCTCACTGTGGGCTCTTTTTCCTTCTGATATGTAGAGAAGAAGGGCTGTGGTCTTGCATGCTTCTCCCCACTTCAAAAGGCCCTGTAAAAATTCCCCTCTGTTCTGGGTGGCATCATCTTGAATGGTGGCCAGTTCAGATCCCTCCCTCAGCTGGTCTATGGATTTCCCCAGGGATTCCATCAGGCACCATACCCGGGTCTGCAGCAAAGGTGCTTGGTGGGGGTAGGGGGCTGTCCATGCTCCACCATGATTGGTCGTTAGGAGCAGCCTGGTGGCAAGGTGAGTCTGCCCATGGGCTGCTCCTAATGCCCTTCGCCCTTCTCCCCCGCCCTTCCCCATTTTGCATGCTTTAAACAGGCCCAAATTTTGGGGGAGGGGCTTAATTTCACCTGATGCCTATAAAACATGCTGGGCCTTCTTATTGGGGGGGGTGTATAGATAGAGAAACATGGTAGTTAGAAATCCTGAATATAGCATTTAAACCATTTATCTTTAAATTTGAACAGAGTAGACTAAACAATTTGGTATGTGGTCATATTTCTCGATCATGTAAAGAAAACCATGCAGGCAGATCAACTATGGACAAGATAGTTGGAATAGTCTTCCAAACCAAAAGTCCCAATGGCTATCTCAATCCATCAATCAGAGTTGAGCTGGAAGGGTCTTTGGAGGTCTTCTAGTCCAGCCCTCTGCTCAAGTCGGAGACCCTATACCATATCTGTAATTGCATCATGTATGGTACATGCTTAATTGCATACATGACTTCAAGCTTTTTTCCAGATCTATGAGGCTCTATAGCATTGTTCCTTAAAATATAAGATTGAAAATATATGTCCCATCTATCTCCCATCCATGTTCTATCTAAAGACTACAAAATAAACAATAGGTAAACTTGATTCTTCATTGTGCAGATGGCTGAGTATGCTTTCAGAATCTCACCAGTAAATGCATTCAATTGGATGTCCTAGTATCTATAATCTGTGAGTTTGCCTGACCAATGGAATATCATTTCTCCAGAAATCTCTGTGGGTCTGGCCCTGTTGTATTTTTACATATATTTAAAGATTCAATAGCTTTTCCAATAGGTCCTAGAATTGGGTGGGTGACTATGATCTATTCCATATTAGCCTGGAGTTATTTCTTGCTTATGGTTGCTTTTTGTGCTTTATTCTTCCCCAATTGACTATAGGTTACTGCTATTTATTAGTATTAGTATGATGTTGTGGAATATGTATTTTGTTTTTGTTGTTTCATATATTTAGTCCTAATATGTAAGTCACCTAGAAATTTCTTGTGGCAGGGATGGCTTATATTAGATATTTACATAATCACCTCTGATTGGTTGGTCTGCAGTGTCAGGAAATTAAAGAGCCATCACTGGTTGTAGCCACAAGCAGCTCTACTGTAAAAGGAGCTGCTGTGGCTGCCGTGGTTGTTCTGAACAATGTAATAAAGAAGCTAAGCAATTGGAGCCTCCCACGTTATCTGTCACCCACAGCATAACACTGGCAATGAGGATGGGATACTGAGAGAAGCGGGACCACAAACATGTGGCTAACCAACCAGACAAAGAACTCAACATGGCTGGAAATAATACGCCACCTGCACCCTTTGATCCAATGACCGAGGACTGGGAATCCTATGTCGACCGATTCCAGAGTTCCTGGAAAACAGCGACCTGATGAACATTACAGACAGAGGAAATGAGCTATCTTCCTCAAGCGCTGCAGCCCTGCCATTTTCAAAATGGCTAAAGCTCTCGCAGCCCCAAGTGATGTAAAAACGATGGTCCGGCCAGACTTAGAGAGAATTACACACCACCAGTATCCAGTAGAACTCATATCAAGAGATATGAGTTCTACTGGAAAGACCGGAAGGAAAGAGAGAGCATGAACAATTTTGTTGTGAGCCTGAGGGACCTTGACGGGGCATGTGAATTCCTGAATGTGGACAAGGCGATGAGGGATCATGTAGTCCTTGGACTCAGGGACCTGACACTACAGAACCACTTCCTAACAAAGCCTAAAATAACACTAAAGGAGGCCATTGAAGAACCATCAGCCATAGAAGCATCCTAGAAGTTTGCTGCAGCCATGAGGAAGATGAATAAGACTCCGCAGCCCCTCCCCGAAAGATGCTGCCTCCATTTACCATGAGGACCTCGAGTTCAAGTCGGGATCGGCCAATGACGAGGAAGTGAACCAACTACATCCAGAAAGGCACCAAAAAAGCCAAGAAAAGAAGCAGAAGGAATTTTGGTGTGTGGGATGTGAGGGAAATCATCTCCAATCGGAATGCCATTTCTGTGATGCTGTCTGCCAACAATGCAAGTGGAGAGGACACATCGTGAAGGCATGTTGAGCATTCAAGCCCAACAGCAGAAGGCCAAGACAAGGCACACCTCCAAGGAGCTGAGAGAATCAAACTGAGAACCGACAGAGCCAATTCAGCCAGAGCCGACGAAACAATGAGTTGACCATGGCAAGGAGACGAATACATCAGACTGTGACAGTGAACCATTCCAGCACAACAAATGCCAGAAAGGTCAACGTGCAATTAATGATAGAAAGTAAACCATGCCAGATGGAAGTGGATTCTGGATCTCTTCTATCAATGGTGTCATGGGACGCCATCAAAAGTCCAGTCCCCAACCTGACACAAGACCAGTTGCACAAACAGAAACTAATCTTGAAAGATTATCAAGGGAACAAGATTCCCGTCATTGGCATAGGGAAATTCCAAGTGACCTTATGGAACTATCTGGAATTCTGCCTTTAACTGTGGTCAACTGGAACCAGTCAAGCCTGCTGGGATTCAAATAGTTCAAGCCTTTGGGGAATCAACTTCACTGGAATATACAGCATCACTGAAAGCAAATGGGAAGACAACCTGATGGAGGAATTCCGGGATGTGTTCAACAGAAAATTGGGCAAGTATTTTGGGTTCCCAATTTCCTTCAACATAGACCCAAACATAGCCCTAATCAGACTAAAAATGAGGTGAGTCCCATTCTCACTTAAACCAAAAATAGGTGAGAAGTTAGATAAGCTCATTGCCCAAGGAATACTAGAACCCAAAGACTATGCAAAATGGGAAACACCTATCATCACACCTATAGATGGGTCTCTGCGCATGTGTGCTGACTATTGAGCCACACTTAACCGTGGCCTACAATAGAGTGCATCCTCTATACCAGTGATGCAATACCTTTTACCACTCCCTGGAGCGGGGGAAGATTGTTGCAAAGCTCGATCTCGCACAAGCCTATCAGCAATTGCCAGTAGACAATGAGACAACAGAAGCCCAAACAATCATAACACACTGAGGGGCTTTCAAATGTAATTGTCTACAATTTGGGGTCAGCATTGCCCCGAGGCTATTCCTGAACCTCATGGAACAACTATTAAAAGGGATAAAAGAGGTGGTGCACTATTTCGATGATGTTCTCATTTCTGCAGAGGACAAAGAACAATTACAAGAACATTTAATGGAAATCCGAAGCTGATTCAAAGAGATAGGGCTTAAAGTAAAAAATGAAAAATGCCAGCTAGCAGCCAACAGGGTGGAATTCCTGGGCTATCTAATGTGAGGGAATCCAACCCATGGATTCCCTCACATTAGATTAGATTTAAAGCAATCAAAGAATCCCCTAGGCCAACCAGCAAAACAGATTTGCAAGTCTTCATTGGCCTCATTAACTTCTGCAACATATTTTTATCACAGAAGGCAACAGTGGTGGAGCCACTCCACAGACTCCTGGACAAGAAGGCTGCCTGGGCCTGGGGGTAAAAAGAAGCAGCGTTCCAAGAAATATATAAACATAATTACATCCAATCATGTATTAATCCAGTATGAGACATTACCCATAATATTAATATGTGATGCATCACCATTTGGGGTCGGCACGATAATCAGCCATATTTTATCAAATGGAAAGCTAAGAATAGCACCGAAAACACTGAATGGAAATAGTAGACACTTACCAGACACACAAAGGCAGGAACAGGCCATGAAAGAGATCAAAAGGGCAGCATCTAGTGAAGATAAAATGACTGCCCTAACTAGAAGGTTCCAGGAGTTTCCAATGGAGAGAGTAGGAGAAGCAATAGGTCCATTTGAAAACTCAAAGACCAGCCGATGATGGAACTGTGCAGGTCCAGTCATACCCATAAGAGTCCTGTCTATCTATGTGATTACATGCGTTAGGTGGGACAGGATTGGGTGGACTGGACCAGGTGGGGAGGAGTGTTAGATATTTACAGTCACCTCTGATTGGTTGGTCTGCAGTGGTGGGAAATTAAAGAGGCATCACTGTTTGTAGCTGTGAGCAGCTCTACTGTAAAATGAGCTACCATGGCTGCCATGGTTGTTCTGAACAATGTAATAAAGAAGCTAAGCAATCAGAGCCTTCCACTTTATCTCTCACCCACAACATAACAGCTTACATGTTTATTAAATTAATCAATCAATCTTGCCATTTTGACACATCAAGGACTGCCTTTTTATTTTACCCTGTTTTTGCAAGTGATAGTTTTAGTTTTTACAATCCATCTGTTTCCTAGAGCAAGAAAAAAAGTGTTTCTTTTTCAAGAGATGGCAACCTGGGACATTAGAGAGGCAGCCAAATATATTCCAAGCATTACAAACACTCAGCTAACACTATATGAAGGTGAATTTTTTAAAACATATTTTAAAGACTAAAAACTCTAAATAATTTAACATGTGGCTTTCACTTTGTGATGCATAATTGCTCTGCTCTGGCATAAAGAAAAAAGAAAGGAAAGACATAAGTAAAAGATCCAGCTGATTCGAAAATGCTGATATTTGACAGAAATTCTTCCTATACTTTAATAAAAATAGTTTAATCAAAGGGAAATAGGAGGAAACATCTCAATCCTTATACATGATTTTGTTTTCCTAATCAGTTACTCTTTTTTTTCAGTTCTGGTCTGAAGAAGAGGATGTGGTATTTAGGGAAAAAGATACAAACCAGTAAGCCAGCATTAGAGCTTAAAATAGAGTAGATCTCTACAGCTACCATATATTTCCCTTTTATGCTAAGGTAAGTTGGCAGAAAGGAGACCCAGACACTTCAATAGACCAATATGCTAAAGGTGGTAAATTTGGCTTCATTGAAACTATCAGGTAACTTCCTGGCAAAAAAACCCACTTCAAGGTGACAAAAGTGAGGAAGACTTTATAGCTTAAAACACAGAAGAACAAGAAAGTTGACCGTTCATTACACTGCGGTAGGATTTTTCCATTCAGTGAGTGCATATCCCTGTCAGGAAATGGGGGAGCCATACATAGCCAAAGAGTTGAAATTCCCATTTGAAGAAAGGAAAAGAAAAGGAAGATATAGTAATTGTTTTTTTTCCCCCACTTATAGCCATAAAGGCTAGAATAACTAAAATGGCTTTTGTCAAAATACTGGAAAGACACACAGAGAAGAATATAGCAAAAGCAATCTGCCAGAGAAGCCAGGTTAACTTTTTTGGATGTCCAATGAATAGGAAGAGGCAGAAAAAGCAGAAGATGAGGGACGTAAAAAGAATGTAGGTAAAGCTTTGGTTGTTGGCTTTGACAATGGGTGTGTCCTGGTGCTTCAGAAAACCTCCAAGCACAAGAGCTGTGATGAAAGCAAGAATGAGAGCTGAAAGAACAAAAGTAATTCCAAGGGATTCTTCATAAGAAAGGAAGCTGGTAACCTTTGGAATGCATTGGTTTTGACCTATGTTTGGATAGTAATCTTCTAAACAGTGAATACAAGCATCCATATCTAAAAAAAAGTTAAATCAATGTCTACCAACAAGCCATAGTGTAGTTACTTTACCGTTGGTGAAGCATGTTTTTCATCCCAGCCATTGTTATTTGCAGACTATTGTTTATGGATTATTGCAGGACATTACAGTCTGTGTGGTTCCCAGAACATGTTGTTTTCACCAACATGACTATTCCCATTTTGGTGGTAAAGTGAGAAAATCTAAGATGGATGCCTTCAGATTTCATCAGATTTGATATGTGGGGAAGAAGGAGCAAGATAAGACCCTTAATTCTTTCCTCATACCTTTAATAACCAAAACAAAAGCCAATTAAGCAATATTCTGCAGTTTATTCAATATCCCTGATTTATCACTAGATTGCTTTTGGAAAATTGACACATATATTTGGCTGTGAAAACTGAAATACTCTGGAAAATTCAGGGAATTTGGCTATTCTTCTTAAAATGTCTATTATTATTTATCAATAATGATCAAAGAAATATTCTGCTTCATGTTCTGCTTTGTGTTGTGTATGACTGAATATGTATTCAGAATTGTAAATGAAAAATCTATTATTATCTGAAAAGTATAATGTCTTCTTCTGCTTATTACAATATGCCTGACTCCTACCTTTCTGGCTTGAAATCTTTCTTGCTGGACATAGCATGCAATCATAACAACAAAATGGAAACCCTTCCTTTTTTTCTTGTGAAAGCCAGGAGAGCAACTGTCATTACACATAGAAATGGGCACAACCTGTAGAAACATCAGGAATTTCAAGTGTTATTTTCTGAAACCATCAAGATCACATTTGCTTGCAAAAAGTTTAACATTACTGCTTAGAGAGATTTGTTTCATAGGTGTATTTGCATTTTTGATGGATGTATCAGGGCATGTATGTGATATCTGACCTAATAAAGACTCAAATAATTAATCTCTAATAATGAAATAATTATGAATGAGTATCTTTCTAGTTACATTCAGGCACACATACATACTCATTTGTTTAGAAAAAACCAGCATCCATATAAATGTACAAGGGTGGTGGACCAAATTGAAATCATTTATCCTAAAGTCAAGTTTTGTTTAGGATAAGTTAGAAAACAAAATAAAACTATACATCTTACATAATTTTGATAGTAAATTCCCATCTTCTTAACATTATTCTTTCAATAACCATTTTTCTTTTCATTCAAAGAACTATTCTTATATATCTCAATCCACTATTAATATTCAGGACCCAGTAATCTTAAAGCAACATATCATATGTTACTTCTCATTAGTGCTATTAACTTTAGCCTTATAAGAAGTCCTTAATAATTTCAACCTCTATGATGAATATATCCTTTCCTATGATATTCCTTTAGAGGAATTTTCTAAAAATCAAAGGTTAATTTTAGGAATGATGTAATAAAAGAGACATGGGTTCTACTGAAAACCATTTGTTTATTTATTTTTATTTGTAAATTGCTTACAAGATAATAGGTATAAGTAAAAACATAGTTATGTTTTTATAACTATGATACATATAAGAAAAATAAAAAAAATATAAAAGAAACAATAGGACAGGGACGGTAGGCACGTTGGTGTGCTTATGCATGCCCCCTACAGTCCTCTTAGGAAAGGGGTGAGGTCAGTAATAGACAGTCTAAGGTTAAAGTTTTTGGGGTTTGGGGAAAAAACGACAGTCAGGTAGAGTATTCCAGATATTGACCACACTGTTGCTGAAGTCATTTCCTGCAATCAAGTTTGGTGTGATTAATCTTAAGTTTGTATCTATTGTTTGCTCTAGTGTTGTTATGGTTGAAAATGAAGTATTCATTGACAGGTAGGACATTGCAATGCATGATTTTATATACTATACTTAGATCAGACCGAAGGCGGTGTAGTTGTAGGTTTTCTAGGTCTAGAATTTCAAGTCTGGTGGCATAAGGTATTCTGCAATGAATAGAGGAGTGGAGAACTCTTCTTATGAAATATTTCTGGGCTTTTTCAACTGTCTTAATATCAAATATGTAATGTGGGTTCCAGACTGATGAGCTGTATTCGAGTATTAATCTAGCAAATGTTTTGTATGCTCTAGTTAGTAGTGTGATACCAGAGAAGAAGCTATGTAGGATTAGGTTAACAACCCTTAATGCCTTTTTGGCTATGTAGTTACAGTGGGCTCTAGCACTTAGATCATTAGAGATGAATATTCCAAGGTCCTTTACAGAGCTTGGATCATCAACAAGGTCTTGACTATTCAGACTGTATTTTATTTTCTGATTTTTTTTTGCCAATATGAAGGACAGAGCATTTATTTGTTGAGATTTGAAGTTGCCATTTGTTTGACCATTCTGATACATAGTCGAGGTCTTTTTGAAGGGTAGCAGTATTGTGTGTGGTGTTGAATAGCTTTATATAGTCAGGGAAGAGAACACAGTTGCTCTTGATATGATCACAGAAGTCATTTATGTAGAGTATGAAAAGAGTTGGTCCTAGAACACTGCCTTGGGGAACACCACTGTTGACAGGTACAGAATTTGATAGGACACTTCCAATTTTGACCATTTGTTGTCTGTTTGACAGGAATGCTTCTATCCAGTAATGCAGGTGTCCAGAGATACTATAAGATTTTAGTTTTAGGAGTAGTTTGTCATGTACCACTGAATTAAAGGCTTTACAGAAGTCTATGTAAATTGCGTCTATTGTTTTGCCTTGATCGAGTTGTATAGTCCATATGTTTTTGCAGTGTAAGAGTTGCAGATTAAATGATAGTTTTTTTCCTAAAACCAAATTGTTTATTAGAGAGTAGGTTGTTTGTTTCTAAGTGGAGGATGATGGATTGGTTAATAATTTATTCCATGACTTTACAGGTGACACAGCATAAAGAGATAGGTCTGTAATTTTCAACTAGGCTGGAGTCTCCCTTTTTGAAGTTGGGGATGATTGTGGCTTGTGACCATAGTTTTGGCAAGGAGCTAGTCCTGAAAGATTTTTCAAAGATTATGCTTAGTGGTTCAGCTATGGCAGTGGATAGCTTTTTTAAGAAGTAGGCACATATTCCATCTGCTCCAATAGATAGAGATGGTTTTAGATTGCACAATGCTTTTTCAACAATGTCTTTTGTAAAATCGATAAGTATTAGATCATTGTAGTTGTCTGTGGTTCGACTAGGAAATAATGGGCATGATCCATCGCTGTTTACAAATACTGAGCAAAAGAATGTGTTAAAGAGGTTGGCTTTATTAGTGTCGTCACTGCAGTCTTTACCATTAGGTCCTTTCAGGGGTGGGATGGAACTTGAGTCTTTTTGCTTGTTGTTTGTAAAATTATAGAAAGCGTGGGTGGAATTGGTGTATATAAGGTTTTCTTCTTGTTTAATATGATAATTGGTGCATTCAGTTTTTATCTGGTGGCATCAATTTTTGTATCAGCTTTAGAAGTTGGCAATGTGACCAGATTTGTTATTCTGCCAAAGTGATTTCTTTTTGGATTGAAGCTTCCTTATTGATACAAATGTATGCAATCAATTCATTGTATATGAATTTAATATTTGCAATTAAATACCTTAACAAACACAGTGGGTTTTCAATATCATAACTTCATATTCTGTTTGGTTTCTGTAGTTTAAAATGGTTCTTCTCTTATACTTCTACCTGGTTCAATTTTTTGTGCAATACAATGCTTTCATCCTGAATCTTTATGCCTCCAAATAGCAAAGTCGAAGGATCCATCCTTCCAACTATGACTTGAAGAAAAGACTGATTTTGGAAAGTTATCCAATTTGCAACCTCAAATCCAGCAATTAACTCTTGATTGTTGTCATATGATATGGCACCTCCAATACTGTTGTGCTATGAAATTTTCCTGCTAAATTTATGGAGCTAAATTCAAAAGAATATGGAATCAGACACATGTTGCTTTATCTGCCCTGAATCATGTGGATGTAATATTTTTTAGCCAATGATTTAGTCACAAATCATTCTAGTAAATGTCTTTGAGAAGAACAGAGAAAAGAATGAATGAGGAAGATGAAAAGAAGAAAAAAGGAAAAAAAATATTATAAAGTGAACGGACATTTATAATTTGGACATGAGGAGGAGCTATCATTAAATTATTCTGGTCTTTTATTTTCTTCACAGAAAGAAGTTGTTTTGTGTTATTCTCAAGCAATAGCTCTGAAATGTTCATGTTACAACTAAATAATAATAGCTAGGTTATCCAGCAGAAACATAATCTCATTCTTAAGGTCCTGTCACATCGGCCGACAGATGCAAAAAGTATGTAAAAAGGACACAGCGGACGAGAAAATGTTCCATCCGTTGTTATCCACTCTCAAAAGTGCCCCAAATTTGCATGAAGAGAGCGGACAACAACGGAAAGGAACGGACAGGGAGAGGACGTAGAGAGGAGGTAAAGCGGTTGCTCCATGGAGGCCTAGCGGATGGAAGCGGATGGAAGTGGATGGAAGCGGATGGAAGTGGATGGCACATCTGCAGGGCTTCCGGGGGAGCACAGCGAAGCAGACGTGCAGCGGAAGGAACGGATGCAGAGAAGATGCCAAGCGGATACAGCGGATGCATCACGGACGCCTAGCGGATGCCTAGCGGATGCAAAGCGTTCAGTGCACATGCGGGGAGGATGATTTGCATAAGCCCCGCAGATATAAAGGGATGCAGCTTGCAAGCAGGTCACCATTCAGAGGAAAGACCTGCTACCAGACACAGCTCCAGCCAACCAACAACCATGAGGAAGAAGAGGAAGCCTGTGCCTACTCCTGCCGGCACTGGCAAGAAAGACAGGGCCACAATCCCACCCCCTGGTGCTGACTCTGCTTCTGCTGGGGATTCTGCTGCTCGGGCTGACTCTGCTGGTGCTGGTGCTTCTGTTGGTACTTAAGCCCATGTCACACTGGCCAACGGAGCCAAAAGGGACACAGCAGATGAGCAAAATGTTCCATCCATTGTTATCCGCTCTTAAAAGGGGCAAAAATTTGCATAAACCAGAGCGGATAACACGGACGCGCGGAAGACGCAGGGCGGAAGCAAAGTGGATGCGGAACAGAAGCCCAGCGGATGGAAGTGGATGGGAGTGGATGGCGCAACCGCAGGGCTTCCTGGAGGCCTCAGTGAAGTGGACGCGGAATGGAAAGAGCGGATGCAGAACGGACGCCGAACGGATGAAGCGGATGCACAGCGGACAAAGCGGATGCACAGCGGAAGCCTAACGGATGCAGAGTGGAAGCGGAACGGATACCGAGCATTAATTGCGCATGCGGGGGGGGGGAAGTATTACGTAAGACCCCCGGATATAAAGGGAAGCAGCTTGCACATGGCCAGCATTCCGAGGAAAGACCTGCTGCTGGACACTTCAAGTTCCTTGCCTGCCCTGCCAGCCTGCCTTCCAGCCAGCCTTGGTGCCTGCCTGCCTGACTGCCTTCCTGCCAGGCTTTCTGCCAGCCTACCTGCCAGGCTTCCTGCCAGGCTTCCTGCTGGCCTTGGTGCCTGCCAGCTTCCCTGCCAGCCAGCAACCCCACAACCATGGGGAGGAAGCGAAAGCCTCAGCAACCTGCCGCCATCCCTGGCAAGAGGGACAGGGCCAACCTCCCGCCCCCTGCCCCTGACTCCGCTTCTGCTGGGGCTTCTGCTGAAGCTGCTCCTGGCGGTGGTGCTTCTTCTGGTGCTGGGGCTTCTGCTGGTGCTTACTCTGTTGAAGCTGCTCCTGGTCCTGCTGGTCCTGCTCGACCTGCTCGTGCTCCTGGATTTGCTCGTCCTATTCGTGCTCCCTGTCTTGCTCGTCCTGCTCGTCCTGCTCGTGCTCCTGGTCCTGCTCATGCTCCTGGACTTGCTGTCCCTGCTGGTGCTTATCCTACTGCTGCTGATCCTGGTCCTGCTGGTCCTGCTCCTGCTGCTGCTCCTGCTGCCGCTGCTGCTGCTCCTGCTGCTGCTGCTCCTGTTGCTGCTACTGCTGCTGCTGCTGCTGATGATGATGCTGATTATGATCCGGCTGGTGAGGATGATGATGATGATGATGATGATGATGATGATGATGATGAAGAAGATAATGATGATGATTCTGCTGCTGCTGCTGCTGCTGCTGGTGTGGAAGAGCAGCCCCTACTACCTGGGAGCCCCTCTGATGAGGGCCCATCTGGTCCAGCCAAAGGGAGGAAGAGGCGTATGCGACAATGGGAGAGGAGGCAATACTATATTGAGGAGGCGCACGAGGATGAGGTGCTTGAGTGGTTGAGAGAGAACGACTATCTGTGGCGGAAGGGACACCAGCTGTACAGGGACACCAAGCGGAAGCAGGCTGCTTGGAGAGAGAGGGCGGAGAGTATGGGTTACACTTTGGAGGTGCCCCTCGGCTGGTAGAAGCACATGCACACCTGGTACGGGAAGCTGCACCTGAAGAAATCTGGCCAGGCCACGGATAAGCTGACGGACAGAGAGACCTATGTCATGGCCAGGTGCACCTTCCTGGAGGGTGAGATCCGCCACCGGGGAGCACCAGCAGCCTATCTCATGACCCCCTCTCTCCGGCAGCCTGCTAAGAGCCACTCCTCTTCCGGCCGAGAGTCAGTCCCTGTCTCCAGGCAGGTTTCTGTGGAGCGTGCCATGGCGGAGAACCCGCAGATAGGTGTGGTAAGCATGGTGGAGTGCGTAGAGGACTCCCTGGTGCGGTGGGAGAAAGGAGAAATCGAGTCCACCACAGTCCTAGCCGCATCCATCACCCCCAGCTCCACCTCCACAGAAAGGCAGAGAGCCGGACAGCAGGAGGGGCAGAGCTACGCTGTCCTGCTGGAGATCAGGGACACCATCTGCACCAGCATAGATCTCCTCTCTCAGCTGGTCCACACTGACTCCTCATCCTCCAACCGCAAGCCCTTCCTCACCTATGTCAACCAGACCTTCAATGAAAGGGCAGATCCACAGTACCAGCTGGTGAAGGACCGGATCACCGAGCTGCTTCACAACCCTCCAGACCCAGAGGAACCAGCTCCCACCCAGTCCAGGTCTGCTCCTCCACCCCAGGTGATGTCCCTCCCATACCAAGGATTTCCAGAGCCCCTCACCTACCAGGGCTATGGCTACCAGGAGGTTCAGCAGCACCGGCAGCAGACCTTCCCAGTCCAGGCACAGAGTCATTGGGCATCACCGTTGCCACCTGTTTCACTGATGCCACCGATGCCACCCACTCCAGTGATGCCACTGATGAGAGTGATGCCACCCACGCCAATGATGCCACTGAAGACAGCGATGCCACCCACGCCAATGATGCCACCCATGCCAGAACTCACCCAGCTGCAGAGCAGACAGCCCCACTACACTATTCCTTCCTCCACCCCACAGCCAAGCCTGGCCTCAGTACATCTGTCATCAGTACTGGGGCTGACACCCCATGGCATGGAGGAAGGACCTCTCAGCATCACGGGGCTGAGCCAGCTGTCCGAGAGCTTTCTCTACACACCGTCCCCTGTTGTCCTCTCGAGGCCAGGCACTCCAGCACCACCCACCACCACAGCACATGGACCCTTCACCGCTGAGACTGGGCACACGTCCGAGTGACCAAGAAGAGTGCCAGAGCCCGGGTAGCTAGCTACCTGTGGACTTTATTTGGACACTTGACTTGGGTCATTTTTTTTTTACAGCTTGTTGTTCAATAAAGTTTATCTTTGATTCACACACTTGCTTCATTTGTTTTTTTAAAAAAAGTCTTGGTGGAAACTTTTAGAATTGGCTTAAGCCTTTGCATGCTTGTGGGATGGGTTAGGATAGTAGTGGGGTGGGCAGGGATACCTGTGGAATGAGCAGGGATACCTTTGGGATGGCCAATAGCTGTGGGATAGATAAACCTCCAGTGCAAGCATAGTGGGACTGTATGGTCTACCCTCCCAGGTGCCACACCTATGGCCCTTTTTTATCAATAACAATGTAAGCATTGATCCACACATTTGAACACAAACAAAACTCTTTATTAAACGCCCTGTTCATTGTAGGCCCACCCAACATACATGGCCCAATCTCATCCGTGTGATAAGACAAGCTGAAGGAAGCATCCATTAAGCATCTACCATCCTGTCTTGCCACTCCACT
>BLBF01000063.1:20424112-20465938 GCA_015471245.1 Laticauda colubrina | reverse complement strand
TATATATATATATATATATATATATATATATATATATATATATATATGCACTGTACACTGCACTTTATTTCTTTATCCAAGGCTCTTATTATGACTGTCTTCTCCAGCAGCTTCAAAGCCAAACCTCAAATGTTGAGATATTGATAAGAGTCCAAGAGAGCACCTGTAATAATATTTTACTGTATTCTCCCTCTATCTTATCACATTAAAATCTCCTTGAAAAGAAGTGCTTTTCTCCCCAATTCAAATAAAATATTTTCAAGCCTCTAGTTGGCAGTGTTACAGCATCTCTAAATACTCTTTCCCCCCCCCAGCCAAGAGAAAAAATATTTATAAAGAACTCAAACAAAAAAAAAGATTGTCAAAGGGAGCCTCTATCCTAAAAAGAAAGTTAAAAACATAAAAAATAAAAATCAAGTGAAAAATAAAAAAATATATATGAGAAAATTCAGTCCGGTTACCTACAAAGTCACCTTAAAGTCCTCAAAGAAAATAAGAAAAAAAAATCCAAGTCTCAATTTGACATCACTTAAACGCCGCTCAACCCAGGTTCAGTCAAAAGAAAAATAAAGCCACAGATTTCTTCTTTGTTCAGGATGTCCTTTCAAGTCTTAATCAATTTATAATGCAAAAGAATTTCTCACCCAACCGATACACGCTCATTTAAATCCCTTTCTTTCCGGAGTTGTCCCGACTTCAGCAGCTTTAGAGGCTGCCTTTCTGCTTCCAGCAAAAGGGCTTCTCCCGGATCAAACCAGAGATTTTGCGATATCTCTGGGATCCTGGGACTGTGCCCTTCACAATCCCCGTCTCTACGGGACGGTTTAGGTCCGTTAGAACCGACCAGAGGCAAAAATATCAGCTGAGATCTCAGAGCCCCGAGATCACAGCTGTAGCACCGAGACGTAGCTCCGCCTTCTCCTCAGTCCCAGATTCTTTTGTATCAGTGACTCATACATGCTCTCCTGGTACCAAATCACTAAGAGGTTTTGCGCGATGTATCCTGTTGTAGTATTCAGCATTCAATTTCCTCTTCTCTCTCTCTTTACAAGCAAAATGGTCAGCATCTGGCAATGCTGGGTCTAGCTGAGAGGGAAGAGTCGGCACAGTGGTACAAAGATGTCACCCCAAAAGCAGCTGAGCCGGACTGAACCCACTCTGAAGAAGGGTAGCTCTGTAGGAAAGCAGGGCCAGATAAGGGTTGCTAGTCTTTTTCAAGAGACTTTTCACTGTCTGAACTGCACGTTCAGTTTCTCTGTTACTTTGTGGAAACTTTGGACTGCTGGTAACATGTTTGAACCCATATGTGGATGCAAAATGAGAGAAATCTTGGCCAGAAAACTGTGGTCCATTGTCTGGCATTAACTCCTCTGGAATCCCATGCCGGGCAAAGATTGACTTCAGATGGACAATGACATCAGTTGACTTAGTGTTTGATAGCAGTGCAATCTCGACATATCTGGAGAAATAGTCTATCACAACTAAGTATGTTTTCCTTCCAAGTTCAAACATGTCAGTCCCTAACTTTTGCCATGGTCTTTCAGGGCATTCAGATGTCATCAGTGGCTCTTTAGGATTCTGACGCTCTTGAATACATGTTCTGCATTTGAGCACCATTTCACTGACCTGTTGACTGAGTTCTGGCCACCACACAGACTGACAAGCACATTCTTTGCATTTCACCACACCATGGTGTCCTTCATGCAGCCTCTCCAACATCTCATTCCTCAGAGTGGATGGGATCACAAGCCTAGTGTCTTTCAGTAATAATCCATCTTGTACAGTGAGTGCAGCTCGTTCTGGCCAGTATCCTCTCAGTGCAGGTCCCTGTTTTGCATGCACTGACCATCCATCTGCACACAGTTTCATGACTCGAGAGCAAATACTATCAGCTTGCAACTGCTCTTTAATGATTTCCATACATGTGTGACTAACAGGCAAGTTGTCTACTACACAGTCCACATATATGTTAATGCTTTCCATCAGCTCCAGTTCTGCTTTGGACATGTGAGAGTCCATAGGCGAACGTGACAATGTGTCTGCTGTCCAAAGTGACTTTCTGGCCACATGCACAATGTAGTAAGAGTAACGCATGAGCCTCATCCTGAATCGCTGAATTCTCAAGGGTAGAAGATCTAGTGCTTGGTCTCCAAACAAACTGACAAGTGGTTTGTGGTCAGTCTCCAGGCAGAAATGCTTTCCTAGGAGGAAATCCCAAAATCTTTCACATGCCCAGGTTAGAGCCAGGCCTTCTTTTTCCACCTGTGCATAGCGTTGTTCAGTTGGAGTGAGTGAACACGATGCCTAAGCCACAGGCTTCCATTTATCTCCCCATTCTTGAAGAAGAACAGTGCCCAAGCCATATGAAGATGCACCTGCTGACACTTTCGTCACTTTGTTTGGATCATACATGGTCAGCACCGGAGGGGAAGACAAAGCATCTTTCAATGTCTTAAATGCCCTGACCTGTTCCACATCCCCAACCCAACAGTTTTTCTTAGAAAGGAGATCACAAAGTGGCATATCTTTTTCTGCCAACTGAGGGATGAACTTCCCTAGCTGGTTTACCATGCCAAGAAAACTCCTCAGTTCATTCACACTAGAGGGCTTCTTAATAGCTCTGATAGCCTTTGTTTTCCTTGGGTCAGGTCGTATCCCTGCATCAGAGATGATGTGACCCAAAAAGACCACCTCACTCCTGGAGAGTTCACAGTTATCCATGTTCAGAGTGATTCTCGCCTTTTCCAGGTTTTTTAGCACTGCATGGAGTCAATTGTCATTTTCTTCTTGGTCCCGTCCCCACACCAGTAGATCATCAGTGTGGCAAACTATACCTTCCAGCCCCTGTAAAACTTCGCCCATCATACATTGGAAATGTTCGGGTGTTGAGGCAATGCCAAATGGAAGACGGTTAAAGTGGAACAGCCCGAAGGGTGTAATGAATGTGGTATACTTTGCTGAATCCTCTGTGAGGGGTATCTGCCAAAAACCCATGTTGGCGTCTAATTTACTTAACCTTTTGGCACCAGCCAGTGTTCCAAGACTCTGTTCTACTGATGGTAAAATGATTTTTTCATGACACACATACTTGTTCAAGCCAGTCAGGTCCACACACAAACAGACCTTTTTGCTGTCCTTCTTGGGCACCACTACCATGCCTGTGCACCAGTCCATAGACTCTTCGACATGAGTGATTACTACCAAGTTTTTCATGCATTGAAGCTCATTTTTTACTTTCCCCATCAATGGTAGGGGAACCCTCCTTGGGGTTTTCAAAGGGAAAGGCACAGCATCGAGTTTGAGCTTGATATAATAAGGTTGTCGAACTTCTCCTAGTCCAGTGCATAACTTAGGATAGCTTGACTTCAGGTTTTCCATGTCAATAGTGTCCACACGAACCAACAGACTAAGAGCTACAATAGCTGGCAGTCCCAGCAAAGGCATACTCAGGTTTTTGACCACATACCTGACCACATCTCTGCAATTTGTTTCGCTCCTTTCTTTAGCTGTAGTTTGGCAAACTCCATCACTTCTAGTGGAATTCTCCCTGGACCCAGTAGAGGTCTCTCTGCTTTTTGCAGCACGGGCACCTGTGTGTTTTGAAAAATGTTGGTGAAATTCTTCTGTGAAACAACATCTGCTCCAGTATTGAACTTGAACGTGATGTCTTTATCCATCATTCTGATTTCCATAGTCCATGGATCAGCATGTGATGTCACAGAGCCGAGAAAGAAGCTTCTCTCCTCTTCCTCAATGCCATGCACAGCCTTGCTTGCAAAACATACACATTGATAGTGGCCCTTTTTCCCACATGTATGGCATTTAGCATCCTTAGCAGGACATTCCTGTCTAGGGTGAAGCATGCCACCGCATTTGTGACACTGGGTTTTTTGTTCTGCCTGCCTTGAGGCTTTGCTCCATCATTCTTTGATCTGCTGAATTTTTGCTTTTCTTTCTGATGCCTGACTTTAAACAGTCTGTCCAAAGATTCCACATCCTTTAGGTTTACAGCACTAGCATCACCTCTCAATGTGCTTTGCTGTTTTTTAATCTCCTCTGATTGTCTTGCCATATTAATAGCTTTATCCAGGTCTAGGTCTTTTTCCATTTGCATGCATTCTGATAGCCGGGTATCGACCAATCCTGTCTCTGATGAGCTCATCATGTAGTGCTCCATAGTTACAGTGTTCTGCTAATGTATACAGTGCTGTGACAAATGCATCAACTGTCTCATTTGCTTCTTGTTTGCGCATATTAAATCTTGCAAGCTCATACACAATGTTCTTTTTTACCACAAAGAATGACTCTTACTTTAGTATACTGACACTGATCAGCTTCACTGAGCTTCAGGCCACACAGAACATCATCTGTTTTTTCCCCCATACAGTAAATCAAAGTGTTCACCTGATTTTCTTTGGAGCTTATTGTGAGATTGCTTGCTTTGATCTCTCAAATCACCATATCCATTTTGTCCACTCATTTGGTTTGGAAAAATCAAAGGGCTCCGGTGGTTGGATGTTAAAAGTAGCGCAGGGTGTGCTAGCCATTCTGCTAACTCCTTCCTCATTCTGCTCACCCCCACTGCTGCTCATTTTCCTCTTTTGGGTAGACCTCGTTGTTCAGTTACCGTGTTACAGAACTTCTGACACCATGTCGTATTTTGTAATAATACTCCTAACACCTGAGTTCTCTGCATACAAACTGCTTTATTTTTCTTAACTCCTCCCTTCCAGTCCCTTCATATTGTGTCAGCTCAAAATATGTCCCTCACTACTCTCTGTCTAACATTGGTTCCTCTTCACAGTTAAACATCAACAGGTTCCATTTACCCTATACCACAGTACTATGTCTCTCATTCTAACATGAGCAAACTCTTTGCTTTAATTAAGAAAAGAAAAATACACCTCCATAAAATTCTCTCTTGTTCATTTTTAGCTAGCTATTTGATCTCAGGCCCCTGTTTTTTCTGAAAACTGTCTGTTCATTTGACATTTTTGCCTTCAGTTATGTTCCTTTATAAAAGCTCATAAGTAAACTTAATAGATAAATAAATAACTCATTTATCAACAGGGTGGATGTTCCAACATAGCTATTCCTGGAGTTAGCATTGTTTGAAAATAAAAATCCCCAAAACTCACTTTAAAATTAATTCTGTTGTAGCTGCTTTATAGTTTCCTGTGGTAAGGGGAGGAAAAGTTTGACATGTAGTACCATCAATTGGTAATTGCTCTTACATTACATAGGAAGGATTTGCTTTTGTTGAATCACATTGAGTAAACAACGCTGAACTATTCAGCTGCAGGAACAATTAAAACAGAACCCAGTCAGTAGGCTAAGTATGGATTTAAAAATCTACCTTTCAAAAAGTAAAAAGAACCACCCTCAATCCAATTCTCAGGACTGGAATGTACACCTTTTCAAAATAAATAAAAATGAAACAATCTGCATTGTTCCCTGGATTATGAAGTTTTCTGTTGGGCTGATCTCTTTTTGATGCATTGACAATGGATTTGATTCCTGCTGGAAAAGGAGGATTTGACTCTTTGTTTTCTTTTTGATTTCACTGACATGTGTCTAGGAGGTCTGCAGTGTTCCTTGTACCTTCTGCTTACCATTTAAAAGAACAGAACAGAATAGAATAGAATAGAATTCTTTATTGGCAAGTGTGATTGTATACACAAGGAATTTGTCTCTGATGCATAAGCTCACGGTGTACAGCAAATAATAAGTCATAACCATAATTACAATCATTACTCATAAGTTACAACAATTGATAAATCATAAGAAACCAATAGGAGAAGATAGAAGGAAAGATGAGAAATGAGACAATGCTGTGGGAATTAAGTGTTCAGCAGAATGATGGGGAAATTATCTTTTATGTTTGGTTGTTTTGGCATGCAGTGCTCTATAGTGGCATCCTGAGGGGAGAACTTGAAACAGATTATGTCCAGGATGTGAGAAGTCTGTAAATATTTTCTCAGTCATAATAAATTACCATTGGAAACTTTGCTATGCCTCAGCCAGAAAATATCTTCCTGAATGTGAAAGTGAATGATCTGGAGTGAACCAAATATAATTCTGGGTAATAGTTCATGGTGGTGTGTCACAACAGGTTGAGTTGCACTCTACCCATATAGAGGGCTGTGATGGAAGAACACATCATAGAACAGGGGTAACCAACCTTTTGGACCTCAGGGACCACCAAACTCATAATTTTAAATTCCACAGACCAGAGACCCTGAGAAAATCCCAAAAAAGTCTGCAGGAAAATTTCCCACCCTGCTTTCCTACTGATCGATCTTTATTTGGGATTGCAGGTTACAGTCTCCTTCTCTGTTCTCAGGGGGAGAAATAGAGATAGACCTTTGGCTTCATGCAAGGAAAGCAACACAAGTAACATAAGTTTTTCTTTCTCTCCCCCAAACTCTGCCAGAAATGAGTCTTTGCCGGCACAGCCTCTTGGAGCAGGATGCTTTGCAGGGTCCCAAAGACTCATTTCTGGCAGAGTTTTGGGGAGAGAAAGAAAGACTTGCTGCTTTCCTTGTGTGCAACCAAAAGCAGCAGAAGAAAGAAGCGGAAAGAAGCATTGCTTTGGGGGGTACTTTGGGGGTGACATTTTTCTGCAGACCACCAAAATTTTCTCGCAAACAACCAGTGGTCCCCGGCCCACTGGTTGACGAATGCTGTCATAGAGCACACTCTTCTACTTGCACAAATACATTATTTTAATTAGCCTGGAGGCGATTATGGAGTTAATATCACCAGCTCCTTCATCATAATTTTCTTGTGAGGTTATTAGTTCATAATAGTTACATATTATTAATCATTTTTAAGAAATAGAGAGTGATTGATTATCCTGATCATAGAAGTCATAGATCAGAGACATCTAATTACCTTGAAGCGAGATGGGCAGAAAAGAAATCTAACAAAATAAATAATAATAATAATTAATATAGCAGAAGAGAAGAAAAAGAACTGGATGCAAATAGAAATGGAACATCTGTGGCAAAAAAAAGCAAAGTTAGTACCAATAGTAATAGGCCATAGGATTGGGTGTAACCATAAAACAACTGGAGAACAACTTGAGCTCCCCTGACATTAACAAATTCATCAGTAAAATGCAAAAGTTTTACTCAGAGCAGCTTACATTCTGAGACAATGCCTAAAACACCACGAAACACCCACACCTGCCTATTCTAGATCCTTGCATAAAAATACCAAACCCAGTCTGAACATCTGACTGACTGAAACAAACCAGAGTTAAGCCCATGTCACACTGAACCAATGGATGCAAAGAGGATGTAAAACGGACAAAAAAGCTTGCCATCCGTTGGAAAACGCGATGTACTCACTGCCTCTGTTTTGCTTCCTCTCTATCCGTCCAGCATCCATTTGTTGACGTTTCATCCATCCGAAAGTTTTGGGCTGCCCAAAACTTTTACGCGGAAAATGTATCCAGTTCATTCCTTCTACATCTGCTACGCATCCACTAGGCATCTGCTATGCATCTGTTACGCATCTGCTATATCCGCTAGGCATCCACTACGCATCCGCGCAACTCCATCCACCCGGACGTAGGGAGGAAGCGGAACGGACGCAGAACGGATGCAGAACGGATGCCTAGCGGATGCAGCATGGAAACAAAGCATTTAAAATGGAAAAAACGTTCGCAGAGGGGACCTATCTCGGATATTAAGGATGTCTACAGGATGCCTAGAGGATGCCTAGAGGATGACTAGCAGAAAACCTATATTTCCTATAAAAAGGGGGAGCAACTCATCTGCATCTCACTTTCAGAACAGCAGCCCAGCGGTGCAGACCTCTGCAGCCTTCATCTCACTCTTCCTCTTCCACAGCATCCAGTCATGTCCACTGTGGATTGCAACAAAGTCCTTTCGGCAGCCACCATCATTCTGCAACAGTGCGAAGCCATCTGCAGGCTCTGTGAACTCTACTGCGAGAAGAAAAAGTGGCAGCCAAGAAGCGTCTGGGTCCAAAGATGGTTCACCAGAAGAGCAGAGGACAGACTGTACAACAAGCTGATGGTGGAGCTCAGGAACGAAGACACTCGTGCATTCCAGAACTTCATGAGGATGCCTCCAGCCATGTTTGACGAAGTTGTGCAGCGGCTGACACCCAGGTTGACCAAGGTAAACACCAGCTTCCAGCCCAGCCTGGAACCTGGGCTCAAGGTGGCACCCACTCTGCGCCACCTGGCCTCAGGGACCACCTACAGGAGCATGCAGTACGGCTGGAGGGTGCCATGCAACACCATCAGCATTGTGGTCAGAGAAATGGTGCAGGCCATCATCGAAGAATACAAGGAGGAGCTCCTCCAGTACCCCTCCACTGAAGAAGGATGGAAGAAAGTTGCAGAGCAGTGGTATCAGAAGTGGAACTTCCCACACACCGTTGGAGCCATAGATGGGAAGCACATGCCCTGCAAAGCTCCAGCCAAGTCGGGGTCCACTTATTTCAACTCCAACGGCTTCTTCAGCATCATCCTCTTCGCCATGGTCGATGCTGACTACAAGTTCATGTACATCGATGCTTCAGGCAACAACTCATCTTCAGATGCCCAGGTATACAATGCCAGTCACCTCAAGGAGGAGCTGGAACGCAACCTGATTGTGGGCTTCCCAGATCCAGAACCCCTGCCCAACGACACACAAGATGTGCCCTACTTCATCGTGGGGGATGACGCCTTCTCCCTCAGAACCTACCTCATGAAGCCCTACACTTCCAGACTCCTCACCCGTGAAGAGAGGATCTTCAACTACAGGCTGTCCAGGGCAAGGCAGGTGGTGGAGAACGCCTTTGGCATCCTGGCCAACAGGTTCCAGGTACTTCTCACCACCATGCAGCATCGCCCAGAGACTGTGAGGAGGATCATGGAAGCTTGGTGCATCTTGCACAATCTCATGCGCACCCGCTACCAGTCTTGCAGAACAGGCTCGTGGACCGTCAACAAGGGAATGGGGACATGGAGCCTGGGGAATGGAGGCAAGGGCAAAACCCGATCGACACTGAGGATGTGCAAGGCCCCAACAGAGCCTCACATGAAGTGAAGAAGCAGCGCAACCTCCTGAGACACTGGTGCAACTCCCCAGCTGAAGCAGTGGAGTGGCAAGACAGGATGGTAGATGCTTAATGGATGCTTCCTTCAGCCTGTCTCATCACACGGATGAGATTGGGCCATGTATGTTTGGTTGGCCTACAATGAACAGGGCGTTTAATAAAGAGTTGTGTTTATGTTGACATGTGTGGATAATTATTACATTATTATTGATAATAAAGGGCCATAGGTGTGGCACCTGGGAGGGTGGACCATACAGTCCCACTATGCTTGCACTGGAGGTTTATCTATCCCACTGCTATCCTAACCCATCCCACAGCTATTACCCATCCCACAGGTATCCTAACCCATCCCAAATCTATCCTTACCCATCCCACAAGCATGCAAAGTCTTAAACCATTTCTAAAAGTTTCCACCAAGACTTTATTAAAAAAAAGAAATGAAGCAAGTGTGTGAATCATAAATAGACTTTATTAACAACAAGCTATAAAACAAAAATGAGTCTCTGGCACTCCTCTTGGTCGCTCAGTCTCAGGGGTGAAGGGTCCAGGTGCTGTGGAGGTGGCTGGTGCTGGAGTGCTTTTCATTAGCTCCTCCAGAAGCAGAAGCAGCAGAAGCCCCATCCCCAGAAGAGCGATCCCATGCTGCAGAAGCCCCAGCAGAACCAGAGTGAGGGCCAGGGGGCGAGATGGTAGCCCTGTCCCTCTTGCAAGGGCTGGCAGCAGATGGCTGAGGCTTGCTGTGCTTCCGCATGGTTGTGGGGTTGCTGGCTAGCAGGGAGGCTGGCAGGAACCAAGGCTGGCAGCAAGGCTGGCAGCAAGGCTTGCAGGCAGACATGCAGGCAGACATGCAGGCAGGACAGGCAAGGCAGTCGATGTGTCTGGAAGCAGGTCTTTCCTCTGAATGGCGACCTGCTTCTGAGCTGCTTCCGTTATATCCGCGGGGCTGACGCAATGCATCCTCCCCGCATGCACAATTAAAGCCAGGCATCCATTAGGCTTCTGCTGTGCATCCGCTGTGCATCCGCTTCATCTGCTGTGCATCCGCTGTGCATCTGCTATATTCATTCCGCATCCGCTTTGCTGAGGTCCCCCGGAAGCCTAGCGGACGTGCCATCTGCTCCCATCCGCTTCCATCCGCTGGGCTTCCGTTCTGCATCCGCTTTGCATCCACCCTGCGTCCTCCCCCCGTCCATGTTATCCGCTCCGGTTATGCAAATTTTTGCCCCTTTTGAAAGTGGATAACAATGGATGGAACATTTTGCTCATCCGTTGTGTCCTTTTTGCATCCGTTGGGCAGTGTGACGTGGGCTTAATAATCTATCAATCCACCCTTCCTCTGCTCATCCCAGTTTAAAACCCACACTGCCCAGTTACTCTGTGCATCTGAGGAAGTGAGCTGTGGTTCAGCAACTTTATACCGTGTACATAACATTGACTTTAATCACTGATCGTATTTGAGACTTTTATGACATTCTATTGTAGGAAGTTAGTACTCACTTGTCTCCTAGAAAAATGAAATATCCTGGGAAATATTAAAAAGGCAGAATATTTCCTTTAAAAAGAGTAGAAACTCAGAAGCAGAAACTCACTTCAGGAGCAGAAACTCACCCTTTGTTAACAGGAGGGCCATTAAGGCCAGGGCCAGAATACTTTACATAACAAAGATCTCCAGGTAAAGCTATAGCAATTGCTCAAAAGTCCTTTCAGTGTATCATCATCCAGCAAGGCTCAACCAAGTCTGGAACTACAGAGTTGCCTCTGAATGGCCTCATCGGAGTCTGACAACCAATTAGAAACAAGCTTCAATTCAAATCCCAACAAAGGTTATAAAACCCAGTCATTCTCAGCACCTCAGTCTTTTTTCTTGATCTCTTCCTTCACCTTGAAGCATGTGATCATCCTTTTCACTTTGGAGCTTCAAGTCATGTGGTCTTCCTGTCCACCATTAAACCTTCCAAACAGCCTCCATGTTTCCAGTGTCTTTTTCCCCACTTGGAACTGAACCCAGAAGGATATTTCTTCCAACACCATTTAGCTTTTGAAGAAATATTTTTGCAGCATCATAGCAGATTGTTAATATTCATGATTCAGTTGAAGTACAAGATAACTGGGACAAATTATTCACAAAACCGATGCTTTAGCAAAGTTTATCATCAACTTCTTCTCCTGATGAGCAGGATACTGGTCCCAAGGATACTATTTTTTACAGGAGCTCTTCTGAGGCAGAGAAATGGAACAGAAATGCTGATTCTCTTCTCTTATCTGAAGGCAGCAGTCAATCTTTTAAAAGCTCAGGAGAATCACAGGGCTGTTTAGTAAATAATCAGGTCACAATGAACATTTACATGTAAATCCAACGGTTTACTTCTGTTGTATAAGACTATAGGTAGCTCTTACTTTATGATCATAACAGAGTCTGGAATTTATTCCACACGACTTTCAATCGTAAGTCTTTATGACTTTTTGCAGTTTTTGTTAAGCAAATGTAACAGATTTTAAGCAAATTTGTTTATTTCTGTGGACTTTCCTCCCAGAAAATGGCCTAAAAGAAACCAGCAAAAAATGTTATACATCACAATCATGTGACAGGAACACTGCAATTGCTTGTAAAGGTAAACTGGTTGGCAATTTTCAAAGTCTATTCATGTGACTCAGTGGTGGGATTCAATTCTTTTTTACTACGGGTTCTGTGGGCGTGGCTTGGTGGATGTGATGTGACATGGTTTGGTGGGTGTGGCTTGGTGGGAGTGGCAGGGGAAGAATACTGTAAAATCCCCATTCCCTCCCCACTCCTGGGGGAAGGTTATTGCAAAATCCCATTCCCTCCCCACTCCACTAACTTGCTTTCCAGCTCCATTCTCCTGTGCAGGGCAACAAAAGAAGACCCATCTGGGACTCGGGAGGCAGAGAATAGATGGGGGCAGAGGTGGTAATTTTTTCCGCGAGTGGTTCTCCAGAACTGGTCAGAACCTGCTGAATACCACCCCTGATGTGACAGGTGAAGGATAACACATTCATCAGAACTCCAGGACAGGATTATAAGTAGTTTTGGAAAGACTACTGGAAAGACTGGTCATTAAGCAAGGACTACCTGTATCTAATAACTAATAGCAGTTTTCAATTGTAGCAAGTACAGTAACAACTGACAGCTGATACATTTTATATTATCCCAATTTAAATCCTCCATTAGTCTAGCCATTCTATGTATATCACAAAACTGATGCCTTTTAATGAAACACACTGGATTGTAGAGCGGAGTAAAAGAGAATCTGCAAACAATCTGGCCAGTTTGCCAAAAATCAGAAGACGGTGCTGTTTTTTTTAGAAAATTATCGTAAAACATAGTTTTGTGTTATTGAGCAACTAAAGTTTGATCAGGTGACCATGGGGCCCCCTCAACCATTAATACTTTAAATCTGGGTTATAAATCTCCTTTCTTGGGTTGGTTATAGCTTCAAATGATCACTAAGCAACCAGTTGTAAGTCAAGGACCATTTCTACTACTTCTAGTGTAGAACCTACTCCCATTAAACAAAACTCTCTTCTCCATTATACAAAGATTAATTTGCAGCACTCGAGAACTTCATTTTACAACATAAAAGATTACAAAGGAGAAAAGATGAGCAACTCCCATTCTTTATGACAATCTTTCCTGACTGCTTGCTATTATTACATAATCATGTGAAATATGATGATCACGTTCTAAATAGAGAAAATATGTTAACCACATATATTAAGATCAGCCTGAACTCAAGTCTTACCTGAGACAGAAAAGAACTTAACATACTGTAAGGAATCTATCATTATTCTTCATAACATAGGTGGATTCAACTTTTAATGAATAACAATTTTGTCACTCTTTTACAATTTCTCTGTATTTCATTTTGCAAATAGATTATAATCATTCACATTTAAGCTATTCACACAATAACTTAAATATTTAATTGCTAAATTTAGTTTAATTAATAAGAAATTTTCAGCAAAGCAAATTTATTTTCATAGTTACTTAACCAGAGGTGGTATTCAGCAGGTTCTGACCAGTTCGGGAGAACCGGTAGCAGAAATTTGGAGTAATTCAGAGAACCAGCAAATAACACCTCTAACTAGAGATATTACAGTATCCTCCTTCCCCTACCACACCCACCAACCCACACCTACAGAACCGGTAGTAAAAAAATTTGAATCCCACCACTGTACTCAATAGTGTGGAAATTCCAACGCAGCTCTTCATCCTTCTTCGGAGCAGGCAGGTATAATGTTTAGTTCTTCGAGGTAAAAAAAATCCTCAACAACATTTGAAAACTAGTAACATTTTAATATTAAATTCCATTATCGCTGCTTTATAATTTCTTGCTGAAAAGATAGGAAAAGTTGGACTTGTACTACCATCAAGTGGTAGAATTGCTGTTATGCTACACAGGAAGGATTTACCTTTGTTAAATCACCTTCAGTAAACCAATGATGAACTATTCAGCTGCAGCAAAAATTAAAATAGAACCCAATCAGTAGGCTAAGCTGTCACAGAGCACCAACGGAAGGAAAGAGGATGTAAAACGGAGAAAAAAACTTGCCATCCATTGGTTAACGCGATGCATCCGTTCTGTACTCACTGTGTCCGTTTTTCATACTCTCTATATGCCCAGCATCCGTCAACTGACATTTCATCCGCTCAAAAAATTTTGAGATGCACAAAACTTTTTGAGCGGAAAATGTATCCAACACGTCCGTTCTGCATCTGCAACGCATATGGGGAACATCCGTTCTACATCCATTGTCATCCGTTACACGTCCGCTATATCCGCTAGGCATCTGCTGCACATCCGCACAACTCAAATCCGCTCCAGCGGAAAACAGACACAGGGAGGAAGCGAAACGGATGCGGAACGGACGCGCAGCATTAGTAGCACAGACGGAGAAAGGATGAAAGCGGATGCAGCTCACATAGAAAGCATTAAAATGGAAAAAACGTTTGTATAGGGGACGTATCTCGGATATTTAGGATGTCTGCAGGATACCTAGAGGATGCAAAAGGACACCTAGCGGAAAACCTATATTTCCTATAAAAAGGGGGAGCAACTCACCTGGACCTCACTTTCAGACCAGCAGCCCTGCTGTGCAGACCTCTTCAACCTTCATCTTGCTCTTCCTCTTCCACAGCATCCAGTCACCTCCACCATGGATCATCACACGCTCCTTCTCATAGCCACATTCATTGTACAACAGTGCGAAGCCATCAACAGGTTCTTTCAGCTGTTCTACGCAAAGAAAAGGAGGTGGCCAAGAAGTGTCTGGGTCCGAAGATGGATCACCAGAAGAGCAGAGTACGCACTGTATAACAAGCTGATGGTGGAGCTCAGGAATGAAGATCCTCGTGCATTCCAGAACTTCATGAGGATGCTGCCAGCCATGTTTGACGAAGTTGTGGAGTGGCTGACACCCAGGTTGACCAAGCAGAACACCAACTTCTGGCCCAGCCTGAACCCTGGGCTCAAGGTGGCAATCACTCTGCATCACCTGGCCTCAGGGACCACCAACAGGAGCATGCAGTATGGCTGGAGGGTGCCACACAACACCATCAGCATTGTGGTCAGAGAAGTGGGGCAGGCCATCATCAAAGAATACCTCGAGGAGCTCCTCCAGTGTGCCTCCACTGAAGAAGGCTGGAAGAAAGTTGCAGAGCAGTGGTATCAGAAGTGGAACTTCCCCCACACCGTTGGAGCCATAGATGGGAAGCACATGGCCTGCAAACCTCTAGCCAACTCAGGGTCCACCTATCACAACTACAAGGGCTTCTTCAGCATCATCCTCTTCGCCATGGTCGATACTGACTACAAGTTCATGTACATCGATGCTTCAGGCAACGGGTCAGCTTCAGATGCCCAGGTATACAACGCCAGTGACCTCAAGGATGGGCTGGAATGCAACCTCATCATGGGTTTCCCAGATCCAGACCCCCTTCCCAACGACACATAAGATGTGCCCTACTTCATCGTGGGGGATGACACCTTCTCCCTCAGAACCTACCTCATGAAGCCCTACAGTTCCAGATACCTCACCCGTGAAGAGAGGATCTTCAACTACAGGCTGTCCAGGGCAAGGTGGGTGGTGGAAAACGCCTTTGGCATCCTGGCCAACAGGTTCCAGGTACTTCTCACCACCATGAGCATCGCCCACAGACTGTGAGGAGGATGGTGGAACCTTGCTGCATCCTGCACAATCTCATGCGCACCCGCTACCCAGTCTTGCAGAACAGGCTTTTGGACTGTCAACAAGGGAATGGGGACATGGAGCCTGGTGAATGGAGGCAAGGACAAAACCTGATAGACACTGTGGATGTGCAGGGCCCCAACAGAGCTTCACGTCAAGGGAAGAAGCAGCGCAACATCCTCAAACACTGGTGCAACTCCCCAGCTGGAGCAGTGGAGTGGCAAGACAGGATGGTAGATGCTTAATGGATGCTTCTTCAGCCTGTCTCATCACACTGATGAGATTGTGCCATGTATGTTGAGTGGCCCTACAATGAACAGAGCATTTAATAAAGAGTTGTGTTTATGTTGAAATGTGTGGATGAATGATTACATTATTATTGATAAGAAAGGGCCATAGGTGTGGCACCTGGGAGGATGGACCATACAGTCCCACAATGCTTACACTGGAGGCTTATCTATCCCACAGCTATTAACCATCCCACAGGTATCCCTGCCCATCCCACTGCTATTAACCATCCCACAGGTATCCCTGCCCATCCCACAGCTATTACCCATCCCACAGGTATCCCTGCCCATCCCACTGCTATCCTAACCGATCCCACAAGCATGCAAAGGCTTAAACCATTTTTAAAAGTTTCCACCAAGACTTTATTTCCTGAATTAAAAAGAACTGAACTAAGTGTGTGAAGCAAAGACAAACTTTATTCATAACAAATTGTAAAAGCAAAATGACCCAAGTAAGGTCATTTTGGCTAAATGACCAAGTGTCCCAAGCAAAGATAAAGTCAACAGGTAGCAACCCAGTCTCTGGCACTCTTCTCAGTCAGTCTGAGGCATTCCCATGGTCTCAGGGGTGAAGGGTCCAGGTGCTGTGGAGGTGGCTGCTGCTGGAGTGCTGGTCTGAGGCGCCATTGGGGTGCCTGGCCCCGAGAAGACAACAGGGGATGGTGTGTTGAGGAAGCTCTCAGAGAGCTGGCTCAGTCCTGTGATGTTGAGAGCCCCTTCCTCCAGGACATGGGGTTTCAGTCCCAAGACCGATGACAGATGTTCTGAGGCTGGGCTTGGCTGTGGGGTGGAGGGAGGAGGAATGTAGTGGGACTGTCTGGTCTGCAGCTGAGCGAGGTGAGGCGTCGGTGGCATCTGTGGCATTGGTGTCATCGGTGTCATCATTGGCATCGTGGCATCTGTGGCGTCTGTGTCATCATTGGCATTGGTGGCATCTGGCATCTGTGGCATCATTGGCATATGTGGCATCTGTGTCATCGTTGGCATCGGTGGCATCTGTGTCATCGGTAGCATCTGTGGCATCTGTGGCATCATTGGCATCTGTGGCATCTGTGGCGTCTGTGTCATCGGTGGCATTGGTGGCACCTGTGGCAGGCAAGGAATCTGTGCCTGGACAGGGAAGGGCTGCCTATGCTACTGGAACTCTTGGTAGCCGTACCCTTGGTAGGTGAGGGCCTGTGGAAAGCCTTGCAAGGGCAGTGACATCACCTGGGGTGGAGGAGCAGACCTGGACTGGGTGGGAGCAGGTTCAGCTGGGTCTGGAGGGTTGTGCAGAAGACCGGTGATCCTGTTCTTGATCACCTGGTACTGTGATTCAAACATGACCAGGAGGGTCTGGTTGATGTAGGTGAGGAAGGGCTTGCGGTTTGAGGATGGTATGTCGGTGTGTACCATCTGAGAAAGGAAATCTACGCTGCTTCTGATGGTGTCCCTGATCTCCAGCAGGACAGTGTGGCTCTGCCCCTCCGGTCTGCCTCTCTGCCTGCTTTCCGTGGAAATGGAGCTGGGGGTGGATGTGGGTTGGTCTCTGGTGGCAGTGCCCTCTCCTTGCTCCTACTGCGTCAGGGGGTCCTCCACATGCTCCGCCACGGGTAGTGCAGCTGTCGGGGGGTTGTCCATCGTGGCACACTCCACAGATACCTGCCTGGACACAGGAGCTGACTCTTGGCCAGAAGAGGACTGGCTCTCTGCGGGCTGCCTGAGAGGGAGGGTTGTCAGAGGGGCTGCTCCTCGGTGGCAGATCTCACTCTCCAAGAAGCTGCACTTGGCCATCACGTAGGTCTCCCGGTCAGTGAACTTGACCGTGGCCTGGCCAGATTTCTTGAGGTTCAGCTTCCCGTACCAGGTGTGCATGTGCTTCCACCAGCCGAGGAGCACCTCCGCAGTGTAGCCCATTCTCTCCACCTTCTCTCTCCAAGCTGCCTGCTTCCTTTTGGTGTCTCGATAGAGCCTGTGTCCCTTCTGCCAAAGATACTCATTGTCCCTCAGCCATTCCAGCACCTCATCCTCATGTTCCTCTTCCATGGAGTATTGCCTCCTCTCCCGTTCTCGCGTATGCCTCTTCCTCCCTCTGGCAGGGCCATCTGGGCCCTCATCAGAGGGGCTTTGAGGTTGTAGGGGCTGCTCCACCTCACCACCACCACCACCAGCAGCAACAACAACAACAGTAGCAGCAAAAGCAGCACCAGCAGCACCAGCAGCACCAGCAGCACCAGGAGCAGCAGCAGCAGTGTAAGCACCAGCAGCACCAGCAGGACCAGGATCAGCAGCAGCAGAGTAAGCACCAGCAGCACCAGCAGCACCAGCAGCACCAGCAGCACCAGCAGCACCAGCAGCACCAGCAGCACCAGCAGCACCAGCAGCAGAGTAAGCACCAGCAGAAGCCCCAGCACCAGGAGCAGCAGCAGCAGAGTAAGCACCAGCAGAAGCCCCAGCACCAGGAGCAGCACCAGCAGAGGAAGCCCCAGCAGAAGCAGAGTCAGGGCCAGGGGGTGGGATGGTGGCCCTGTCCTTCTTGCCAGGGCTGGCAGCAGATGCCACAGGCTTTCTCTTCTTCCCCATGGTTGCTGGCTGGCTAGAGATGTGTCTGGCTGCAGGTCTTTCCTCTGAATGGTGAACGGTTGTGAGCTGCCTCCTTATATATCAGCGGGGCTGACGCAATGCATCCTCCCCGCATGCGCTGTGAACGCTTTGCATCTGCTAGGCATCCGCTAGGCATCCGTTCTGCATCCGTGTCATCCGCTCCGCATCCGCTCCGCATCCACCCCTTCCACTGAGCATCCACTTTGCTGTGCTCCCCCGGAAGCCCTGTGAATGTGCCATCCGCTTCCATCCACTAGGCTTCCGTGGAGCATCCGCTGTACATCCGCCCTTCGTCCTCCCCCCGTCCGTTCCTCTCCGTTGTTGTCTGCTCTGCTTATGCAAATTCGGGGCACTTTTGAGAGCGGATAACAACGGATGGAACATTTTCTCGTCCGCTGTGTCCTTTTTATATACTTTTTGCATCCATTGGCCGATGTGACAGGCCTTAAAATCTACTTCTTAGAAAGAAAATGTATCCAATTTCCATGATTAAGATACATCCCTTTTCAAAATAAATAAAAACAAACCATCTGCATTCTTCCCTGGATTATGAGACCTTCTCATGAAATTTTCCATTGGGTTGATCCCTTCTTGATGCATTGATGATGAAAAAGTTGGATTTGACTCTGAGTTTTCCTTTGGATTTTAGTGACATGCATCTTCGAGGACTGTAGTGTTTCTTCTGTCTTATCACTTAAATAAGCTACGATTGGAGACTTCGCTATGTCTCAGCCAAGCAGATTGGTAAAAAAAAAAAAAACTTCCTGAATGTGAGAGTGAATCATCTGGCATGATCCAAATGTAATTCTGCATGGTGATATGTCCCAACATGTTAAGTTGCAGTCTGCCCATATAAGAGACTGTGATTTTAAAAAACCCACATAACGTAGAATATATTGTTCTAGATCTTTCGTTCTAGATTCATTATTTTGAATAGACTGGAGGTAATTATGGCATTAATATCACCAGCTCCTTATTCATAATTATCATGTGAAGTTATTAGTCATTACACATTATTTAATCCTTGTCTCAGCCAATCTTCTAGGAGCCTGAAGTTTTACCAAAATAAACAAGCCAAGTCCCACAGTCCAGATGGTTTAAAGCTTGTTTTATTCACAAACATCAACTTCCACATCTGACAAGAACGGCAGAAAGCTGATTAAGGTTAGCACTCTCAGCTCTGTTTATAGCCGTGGCCCTGCCCCCTGCCAAACACATTTACTTCCTAAAGACTGCCACACCCTAATTGTCCTAATTGTATTCCCTAGAGCAGGGATAGCCAACCTTTTGGACCTCAGAGACCAACATACTCATAATTTTAATCCCATGGACCAGAGACCTTGGGAAAATCCCCCAAAAAGTCTGAAGGAAAATTCCTCACCCTGTTTTCCTATCAATCAGTCATAGAAAGTGAAAAAGTTAAATTGCTCTGGAACTTCAGAATCCAGACAGACAGGCACCTGCCACATAACATCTTGGACTCAGCAGTTGTCAATAAGAAAGACAAAAAAATCTGGATAGTTAT
Organism: Laticauda colubrina; assembly: GCA_015471245.1. NCBI lineage: Eukaryota > Metazoa > Chordata > Lepidosauria > Squamata > Elapidae > Laticauda > Laticauda colubrina. The sequence goes on along the minus strand of BLBF01000063.1, from coordinate 20,446,258 downwards.
GTGTCAGTGCCATCAGTCAACTGCAAAAAACAGCTTTACTCAGAGCAGCTTACATCCTGCCACAATATTTTTAACACCATCAAGCATCCACATCTCCCTATCCCAGAAGGACTCAATAAGTGAATAAAAATGTCAAATCCAGTCTGAACATCTGGCTGACTATTCAGCAAAACATAATAATTATTTGTCAGTCCAACCTACATTTGCATATCTCTTTTATTTTTATTTTTTTCAGATACTCGCCCAAAAGACCAAAAACCAGCAAAAATGTTGTACATCACAATCACATGACTGTAGAATGCTGCAACTTCTTGTAAAGGTATGCTGGTTGGCAGTGCACAAAATCTGCTACCATATATACTCGCATATAAGCCGATCTCGCGTATAAGCCAACCCTTAAAAAACTGCCCCAAAATGAGGAATTTTGCAAAAACTCGCATATAAGCCAACCCCCAAATACCATGGTGTGTTGTTTGGGCTAATAACAAAAGAGTATCAATATGCAATGCACTGATGAAGGTTCATTATCAAAGCATTTGTGTTGGAAACAATATTAAGTTAATTACCCGGTATGTAAAGACTCTGATGTTGTATGTGACGATCGCAAACATGACAGCGGTCACGTGAATGACTAACCAATCACAGTGTGTTATGATCCGGTGATAGAAAAAGCAAAATGGAGGTGCCCGGAGTAAAAAAAAATGTGCTAAATTAGATGTAATTATGTTGCATTTTATTTGAGGTACAGTTAAAATTAATATTGAAATTGAGTTGTAGTTTGTCGGAATTAACTTTATTTAGTGCAGTCTCAATTTTTATGGCTGTATGTATGACTGAATGGTAATGTCGATGATATTGCGTGATCTGAGAAGTGACGTCATGTCAGTTCGTTTGTGTGATTTATGTGCGTATAAGCCGATCCCCTAATTTGATCATTTTTTTTTTAGTTTTAGAATCGGCTTATATGCGAGTATATACAGTATTATGTATGCAGCTTTCAGAACACCAGAACCAGACTGTAAGTAACTTTGCTGGAGGGTGGGACTTTTTAAAAAAAGTTTTATTAATTTTCTATTGTTTACATTTTGTTAGTGCTTAATAAACACCATGTTGTCTTGGTTATTTTATTTGCCTAACAGTACAGATTACTTTCTTATTCTCTACCTCTTTTTTCCAACCACTGGTAGAATAAGTTCCATGTTTGATAATATTCTGTATCTTCTTTCTGTTTAATTTTCAATGTAATCCATTTCTGCACAATCCAGTATCTTCCTAATTATCTCTTCATCTTGTGATACTTCTTTATTTTTCCAATATTGTGCAAATATAATCCTCACTGCTATTAGTACACACAATACTAAATATACATTTTGCTTATCAAATTTTTCTGGTGATATACCTAATAAAAAAAGTCCAGGTTTAAAATCTTCATGTTTTCCTATCATCTTTTCTAACCACTTATGTATTTTTGCCCAAAATTTTATTTTTATTTTTGCTTTAACACAGGTCTACTACATATGGTAATATGTGCCTGATATTTGGTTACATTTCCAACATTTGCTAAACATATTTTTAAACATTTTAGCTATTCTAGCAGGTGGTTAGTGAAACATTTTATATAAGTTTTCTTGATAAGAATTTGCCATTATTAATTTGTAGTTTCTTTCCCATAAATTTTTCTAATTCTATATTATATCCAAAGTTTTTTTGCCTGCTAGTGCGGGCAAGACTTTAACCGGACACTAAATGACTGGTCATTAAGCAAGGACTACCCATATCAAATAGCTAATAGCAGGTTTTTTTAAGAAAAAATTTCAACAAATATAGTAACATAGAAGATACATTCCATATCATCCCAATTCAAATCCTCCATTAGTCTAGCTATTCTATGCATCTCACAAAGCTTTTAATGAAACCTGAGAAACAAATGTACCAAAGGGTGGAGTAAAAGAGAATCATACTAATTTTCCTAGGGAATAGGTGTGGCCTGTAGTTTTTAAAAGTAGCTCCTGCATGCTGGGATGTCAAGAAGCATGACATTGCTGTCCAGCATGGGAGATACTTTCCTGAGAAAATGCTTATACTATCTCACTCTTATCCTTCTTGCCATGGAGGTCACCAGACCATCTCATTTACAAACCCAATCCCAAGATTCTGAAGACATTTTCCCTCCACTCTGGCATTTAGTGCTTGAAAACTTTGAAGATTATCCTATCCAAAACCACAAGGTTGTCATCAATGTCTGGAACTACTTAGAGAGATTGGGAATGTATAAGATCTTGCTCAAATATTCAGCTAAATATTTCAGTGAACTTGGACCCAACAATCTCAACAATATATTATGGGGATTGCCATTACAGCATGGCTGGCAATACGGTTCAGGTAGGAACAATTTCTTTTACTCTAATACTAGAATTCCTAAGAGCAAAGTTAGGTTGATTCTAAGCCATGACAAAAATAAGAGTTTTCTGTTTCAAATATACTTTCATCTTAAACTGTTTGTAAGTTTGAAGGAAAATATAGATGATTTTAGACCATGAAGTAATACAATTCATTAGCTGAATGTTAAACTGTATTGACAAATCTCTGAGAAATTGCCACCTGTTGTATAACATTGAAACAAACACTGTTTGTTCCTGATAGTCTAATCAAACAACAGAGACACTTAATAGACATTTTAAATGGGAACACCACAAGAATAAATAAGGAAATAACAGTTACAAAGATTAATGTTTTCTTCCTTGTTTCTTAAGCACAGGGAAGTAATACTCTTATTTGATGACTACTAGGCTTCTTTTATATTTAATTAAAATAAAATTTCAGAAGAAGCAGAATGCTGTAAAGAAAACAGTAGCTTCTATCATCACTTGCTTTAGTTTTTTCAATGCTCTTGGGCCCCAGTAAATGATTCATAGACATGGTTAACCATTGATTTTCAGAATCGTCTGTGTAGGTTAAAAATGGGAGGTCCTGTTTTGATCTTGGAGTATTTCCAAATGATGGCAATCTTGGATAAATGAATAACTATATGTATTTTAAGAATCTTATCAGGCACTCTTTATGAATATTTTTAATAATGTCGTAAAAATATCCCAATAAAGAGGAACGCAGACAAACCACAAACAAAAAATCTTGCTTTAAGAGTCAGAGGTTTATTTCATGAGCAGTTTGAAACATGAATAGCCATCATAACATGACTTACAGTAATAACCCATTGCAATGAGGTCCAGAGACAACAACCAGGTCCAACAAGGAATAGCTACAGCCAGTGGCACTGAACTCATCCCCAGACATTATTTTCATTTCTTTTTTTTTTGCTCTCATTTCACAGCTTACTTGCTTGCTCTTTATTACTGACAGTTTCCACATATCCACATGTACATCTCAATCCTCTATCTACCAGCTTCTTTCAGTTCCTTATTTCACATGGTTCCGCCCTTCTATGTCCAAATATATTTATACTTTGCAAAATCATGTTTCACAATTAGCAAAAGCTCAGCAGGATTACAAGTAGTTCTAGTATATTTTGAAATCATCCTATCTAAAACTTTGGTGGATGTCTTTATTCTGGGGCCTGCTATCCTCCAAAGGCCTTATTGAATCTGATAGATCAATAGCCTATATTTCTATTTCTCACAATAATCTCATTGTTGGCTAAAGGAATTGGCATTTTCTGATATGCCAAAGTTAAATGTATTAGAAACATCACATCTTATTTCAATAAAATTATTTTTCAGGTATATCATTCAAATGTTGACTGCAGCTTATTTAAGAGACTGAAAAGAGCAAAATAAAAGTAGCTCTTCATTTGGACCTATAACCAGAAGAATTGGCAGGTTTTCAGTTTTAGCTAAACAATTTTTTCATGAACAATTATACTGGTTTCACATTCCAGCTCCTTGATCTCACCTCCTGTATCTAGTCAATGGGGCTTTGGAACAACTGGCTTTCAGTTGCTGCTTCTAAATCAGAGGTGGTATTCAGCAGGTTCTGACCAGTTCTGGACAACCGGTAGCAGAAATGTTGAGGATTTCGGAGAACTGGCAAATGCCACTTCTGGCTAGAGATTTTACGATATCCTTCCCCTGCCACGTCCACCAAGCCACACTCACGGAATTGGAAGTAAAAAAAATGGAATCCCACCACTGTTCTAAATGCTGAATTGGTCTGTAGTTAGGCCTCCCTCATTTGCAATTTAATTATCGATTGGAGGGCCAACCTTGCATGTATTACTAAAAGCCGGCTGGGTCTGAAATGGGAGGTGGCCCTTTCAGAAATATGCCCGGCTGTGCTTTGGATTTGTTGTTAGCTGAGACACTGAAGAAGAAATAGAAATGTGGTAATTGTCATCTGGAAATGTCTACAGATTACCAGAAGTGAGCTCCCGTTTGTTCAGTTGTACTCTAGGCATTAAATCTTTCTAATTTAACTCTTTGACTCCATTTCTGGGTTGGTAGTGGAGTGTCCTAGACTTATACTATTGAGGGACTTCAGCCTGCCTTCTCAAGGAGTGGGATCTGAGATGGTTTGGGAGTTCATGGCCATGATGATAGTTGTGGATCCAATTCTTGCCAGAGCAGTAGCAATATGCTGTGAAATTAGGGAAGTTCCCATTCTTTCTCTTGCCCCTTTCAGTCAGGATTCAGACCTGGGTTTGAGATGGAAACAGCATTGGTCCCACCTTTAGATGATCTCTGATGAGAGTGATATAGGGGTTGTGAATCCACCCTTGTCCTACTGATCCTCTCTGTAGCTTTCCATACTATCTGTGTCATGCTAGTATACTTCCTTTCTCCTGGTTCCTGTTTGCGGTAATTGGGATGATGAGATCCTGTCATTAGCTACTGTCTAAGTTGCCACTGGGTTTGGTCCTCTCTTCACTCTTTTCCACTCGTATTCAATATCTACATGAGGCCATTAGATTAGATAATCTAGTGCCATGCAGTGAGATATCATCAGTATGTGGATCTCTGCCTCTGGAAAATTGAGGAATGCTATAGATCAATGATGACTAACCTTTTTGGGCTCCTGTGCCAAAAATTGAGAGTGCACCAGCACACCCATACTTGCATGAATTCAATGTGCGCCCCCCTCCCCCTGCACATGCATGCACAATCCCCACTCCCACCCCCTTACCTGCAATGCACCTCATAGCTGATTTTTTGGCTGGTTTGAGGCCTTTTTCAGTCTCCCATAGGCTTGGAAAAAGCCCACACAAGGTTTCTCAGGCTGAATTATAGGCCCATTTGTCACTTTCAGTATTACAGGAATACAAGACAAAATGAGCCGAAAATTCAGACTGAGAAGCCTTACAGAGGCTTTTTCCAAGCCTCTGGGAGGCGAAAAAGGCCTCAAACCAACCAAAAGACAATCATCTGTGAAGCGCGGGCATGAAAAGTGAGGTCAGTTTGCCTGCGCCTCGCTTGCCAGCACAAATGGCTCTGTGTGCCACTTGTGGCACACGTGCCATAGGTTCTCTATCACGGCTATAGATGTCTCATCCCAATGTCTGGAGGCTGTGAGGGTGTAGATGGGGAAAAACAGGCTACAGATGAACTCTAACGAGACTGAGTGGCTTTGGGTTTTGGACCTACCATTTTTAGGACTGTGTCATCTTTGGTGCTGGATGAGATTGCACTGCCCAAACAGACCCAGTGCATAACTTTGAGTCATCCTGCACAAATAGCAAGTGGCCAGTTGTGATTAGAAGGACCTTTACACAACTTCATATTGTGCACCAGTTGCCCCCATTCCTGGATGGAGGGGGGCTTTGTTCATGGTCTCTCATGCCCTAGTCATCTACTGGACTACTGTAATATGCTGTACATAGGGCTACCCTTGAAGAGTATCCAGAAGCCTCAACTGGTACAAAAGGCAGCAGTTCAGGGAATGATATGTGCCTCTAGAACAGCACATGTTATGTATTCCATGACCTACATTGTTTGCCAGTCTGCTTCAAATTCCAAATCCAATTCAAAGTGCTTTAAAGCCCTTCATGGTATAGAGCCAGGTTACTTGAGGGATCTGCCTATCCGATCAGATCCAGCAGAAGAGGTTTGGTATAGGTACCACCTGCTAAGGAGCTACACCTGGTAGGTACCTGCCTTATGGAATATCCTCCCCTCTGAAGTGAGACTGCATCTATCCTTGTTCATTTTCCATAAGTGTCTCAAAATCTGGTTATATCATCAGACTGGGGGTCCCAGGAGACTGGTGACGTACTGAGATGGTTTCATCTGTCACCCTCTCTTAGCCTTCAATTGCAATATAAATTTTTAAAAATTAGAAATTGTGTTCTATATAGTTTCTTATATAACTCCAAAATCACATTTTTGTGAAAAGGGTGGAAATATAAATCAGATGAACAAACAAATAAATAAAAACAGTATATTTTTAATGAACAAATAAATAAATAAAAACTACAATACTTATTATTCTCTTCCAAAAAGGCTGTGCAATATTGATGTTTCATTTTCTTCTAGGCAGATTAGCAGATCCTTTAAATTCAACAGGGTGTGGCCATAAGGAAGGAGACAGTCTATGCATTTCTGAATTCAGCTGGTGGGCTTGTAAGTATGTATTCTTGTTGGAAGTTATTTATTTTTATACTTAACGGAGAAAGCTCCTTACTCAATTGCGCTTAAAATATGAATTCCTCAATTGTATCGATGTCTTATAAAAATGATAAGATTTGCCAAGTGCTATAATTTTCACCATGAGAACTACCAAACCTTACAGCAGAGTTCTCCAAACTTGGCAACTTTAAGACTTATGGACCCAAAATTATCTAGCCAGCATGCCTGGCTGAGAAATTCTGGAAGTTGAAATCCACTAGACTTAAAGTTGCCAAATATGGAGAGCTCTATCTTAACAAATTGATCAATAAAAATCCTTCTACCACAAGTTTTCAGAGCCTGAAGTGACTGTGCATGGACAGATGGACTGTCGACACATATGCTAACTGTTTGTATGGAAGTATTTCGTTCAAAGAAATAACTTCTCATTTCCACATTTCATTTTTGCAGGATCATTGCATCAATTATCATATTCTTCTGCAGGTTTGTGTGGCCTCCTAAATAGTCACATACAGAATAACATTGTAGAAGTATTTTCACTAATAACTCTGTTATATGTTCAACTTCCTCTATGGAACATTTTCTCAAATACCAGAATGATGGAAATGAAAATAGACAAAGGGTGATCTATATATAAAATAAAGTGGCAAAGTCAGGAAGGAAGAAACAAATTTCAGAACAAATAAAATATTGACAAAAATATCTAACATGACTGATTTTAAAATATGTCTTATCTCATCGTTCTATGGGAATAGCCCAGAAGGTACATTTCATAGTCACGTAATTATTTCCAAGCAAGACTGATACAAAAAAGGAATTGCAGTCATGTTTAATAATTAATACTGACTTGTGATATGAATTCCACTTAGTGATTAGTCTTCAATGACATTAGAGTTGTGCACAAATGCATATCATAACTAAAGATAACTGAAAAAGGCATATGAGATTCCAATTAAAATTTAATAAACTCTCAACATTCTACCAATTAAAGTTAATCAGATATTATATTGTCTTATTATTCTGATATCAGTTATCTATATATATTACTTGATTCCTTTGTTGTCCAGAAAAATTCCCACTGTGTAAATCAGGCCACAATCAAACCACAATGCTGGGGGAGAATTCCCCATGCCATATATTTGAGCAAATTGGGATTTGGTTTTAGCCTGCACAGGTAGGTCTTGTTTAAAGACTGCCTCATTTAGTTCATAGCTATGATCCTAATGAAAAAGTAACTTTATTATCAGTCCTCACATTTATGATGATTTTGCAGGTCTGTGAAGCAAAGAACAGCTGAAGTAAGAACATCGGCCCAGTCACTATTTTGCTTAACAACTATTTCACTTAATGACCAAGTTGCTGGTCCCAATTATAGTAGCTAAATGAAGACTACTTGTATTTTTTCTATTAAGCTTATTTTGCTTTGACTAATACTTTTAACCTGCTAAACTATATGTACTTTTAAAAATTGCCTTAGGTATGAATTACTACTTGGCAGCAATTCCCTTTCTTGGGGCACTGGAAAGTGGTTTGTTTGAAGAGGTACAAAATGAGATAGAATTAATTCCACCAGACAAGCAAAGAGCACATTTCTGCCTTAGCATTGTTGAATGTAATAACCAAGTGCCAAAAGTCATGTCTGCCTGGAGAGATTTCTTCAAGGTATACCTGTTGTTTGTTTTTAGAACTATATGGATATCTTCCTAGTATATACTTCTTCTTCCCTATATCATCCATGCAAGTACTGTATACATCATTGGGGTGGTATGGGGAACCTTCTAATTTTAAGGGAAAAGCTGTTTTTTCTTCATATTTGGTAGATGTCTATATATGAATTATAAAAGTAGATGTCTATATATGAATTAACCTTTGAGTACAGTAATGTACCAGGTTTTACATCTTGAAGACCAGAGCAGGTCAAGACAAAGGAATGGCTTAGCTTAAGACAAAGCCTTTTAGAGTTGTTTGGGTCTGCTAATCCTAATGAAGTGGACAAGTCCTTGAAGCTGTGAATTCAGCCACCTATGCTTTAGATTTGTTTCTTTCCTGATTGGTTAAAACTTCCCAAAAGAGGATGTGGGGTTAAACCCATGAAGTGATTAATGCTTCCTTGAAGACATTTACCTCTTTTTAAGAAGCTGTTCCTGCTTGCAATAGTACCGAACAATTATTGACTAGTTTCAAACCTTCCTTTTTTTAAAAAAAGAAGGTTGTTGAGAGATTGGTCAGCTCAAACTCCAGAGGGCCCTGAAGAGGAAAAAAAAATGCTGACATTTGTAAACTGCTCAGAGATTGCTGTAAAGCACTATGGAGGGGTATATAAGTCTAAGTGCTGTTGCTATTGCTATTGCTATTGTTTTCATTAATTAAAACAGTTCATTTCAAAATCTATGCTAGCTCCATTTCTTTTTCCAGCCATTCTTTTTTGTGGGAATTGACATTATCTTTCCATCTATAAAATTCTTGCTGCAGTCAACAAATGTAAGCTGTTTGTTGAAGGGGCATGGTGTGAATATTAATTTTTGTTTGTAATAACTGTGGCAACTTGTCCAAGGGACAAAACTGTGTTGGGTACACAGTTGACAACTCTGTTCAGTATCCTCCAAAATGGAACCATGATGATCGATCATTAGTCTGTTATAAATCCTTGGGGATGCCTAGAGTTTCAACTATTGCTGGAGGATGGAGCTTGGGGCAGAATCTGTTCATGTGATCTAGGATGAATTTATATTGGTGACTCCTGAAGAAGGAGACAGGATTCTCACCCTCCTGGATCACAAAAACAGATAGTGAAGTGACCTGTGATTGGATCCATGCTCTAGTTGTGACTTCCTTGACAGAGATGGTGGGGTTTCATTGAGTCAGGCCTGATTAAAAATTGGATGGCAGACATCCAGGGAATTTTAAAGCAATAGACTAGACTGAAAGGACAATTTATATCCACCCATACTATGTCTTCATTTTCAGGAAAGTTTCAGGTAAGCTGAGAGAGGGGTTATCAAGAAAACTGAGTCAGGTTCTGACCAGTTCTGGAGAACTGTTAGAGGAAATTTTGAGTAGTTCAGAGAACTGGAAAATACCACCCCTGACTGGAGATTTTACAGTATCCTTCCCCTGCCACTCCCACCAAGCCATGCCCACAGAACTGGTAGTAAAAAAAATTGAATCCCACCACTGATATGGTTGTATGTTTTTTATGAATAACTGAGCAGTTTTATTTATTCTACGGTACCTATATCTACATCTACTTATCTTTCTATATATTATTTTTAGTATCTCTTATCTACTGCACCATACTCTGAAACAGCTACAAGTCTTCTTTTCTCAGAAGATGAAGCCCTGGGTTATATGTGGAAAGCTCATACTCTCTCTATTAGTTCTGCATTTCAGAAGTGTAAAAAAAGGTAAGAAGCATTAGTAAAGGGAAATATTTGTAGCTCTGAGTTGAAATGAAGGGTCCTTGGTGCTCTCTGAGCTTGATTGTTTTCTTGCAGACATTTCATTACCTAAACTGGGTAACACCATCAGTGCCAGTGATGATGATTATCCACTGCAAAAGCTGAACCTCTAAGCATCATCTTTGAAAAATTTTTCAGGACCAGCTCCTTGCCTAACCTATGGTCACAAGCCACGGTCATCCCTATGTTCAAAAAGGGAGACCCCAGCCGAGTTGAAAATTACAGACCAATCTCCTCATGCTGTGTCACCTGTAAAGTCATGGAATCAATTATTAACCAATCCATTATCCTCCAATTTGAGACAAACAACCTACTCTCCAATAAACAATTTGGTTTCAGGAAAAAATTATCCTGTGATCTGAAGCTCTTTTACTGCAAAAACATATGGACTACACAACTCGATCAGGGCAAAGCAATAGATGCAATCTACATAGACTTCTGTAAAGCATTTCATTCAGTGGTACACCTACTCCTAAAACTAAAATCTTATGGTATCTCTGGACAACTACATAACTGGATAGAAGTATTCCTGTCAAACAGACAACAAATGGTCAAAATTGGGAGTGTCCTATCAAATTCTGTACCTGTCAACAGTGGTGTCCCCCAAGGCAGTGTTCTCGGACCAACTCTCTTCATACTCTACATAAATGACCTATGTAATCATATTAAGAGCAACTGTGTTCTTTTCGCTGATGATATAAAGCTATTCAATATCACAGGCAATACTGCTACCCTTCAAAAAGACCTTGAGTATGTATCAGAATGGTCAAACAAATGGCAACTTCAAATCTCAACAAATAAATGCTCTGTCTTACATATTGGCAAAAAAAATCAGAAAATAAAATACAATCTGAATAGTCAAGATCTTGTTGATGATCCAAACTCTGTGAAGGATCTTGGAATACTCATCTTTAATGATCTAAGTGCTAGAGCCCACTGTAAATATATAGCCAAAAAGGCATTAAGAGTTGTTAACCGAATCCTATGTAGCTTTTTCTCTGGTAATATCACACTACTAACTAGAGCATACAAAACATTTGCAAGACCAATACTTGAATACAGCTCATCAGTCTGGAACCCACATTATGTATCTGATATTAGCACAGTTGAGAAAGTCCAGAAATATTTCACAAGAAGAGTTCTCCACTCCTCTACTCGTTATAGAATACCTTATGCCACCAGACTTGAAATTCTAGACCTAGAAAACCTTGAATTACGCCGTCTTCGGTCTGATCTAAGTATGATATATAAAATTGTACATTGCAATGTCCCACCTGTCAATGAATACTTCAGCTTCAACCATAATAACACAAGAGCACACAATAAATACAAACTCAAGGTTAACCACACCAAACTTGATTGCAGGAAATACGACTTCAGCAACAGAGTAGTAAATGTCTGGAATATTCTACCTGACTCTGTAGTTTCTTCCCCAAACCCCAAAAACTTTAACCTTAGACTTTCTACTATTGACCTCACCCCTTTCTTAAGAGGTCTGTAGGGGGCGTACATAAGCGGCCAATGTGCCTACCGTCCCTGTCCTATTGTTTCTTTTATTTTTCTTTTATGTACCCATTTCATGTATTCACAACGATGTATATACTTATACCTATTATCTTGTAAGCAATTGACAAATCAAATCAATCAATCAATCAATCAATAAAATAATAAATGTTACCTGGCACTGATGATGTTACCTAGTTTGGGTAATGAAACATTTGCATGAAAACAACCAAGCTCAGAGAGCACTGAGGACCCTTAAGGTTAAATGTTTATCCAAAGAATTATGAGAAGCTCTGATAGGAGAAACATTTCTTCTTTACCTGGTTTAGATCTTTCCTAAAATGCAGTTACCTTACCGCAGCATCAGTAATTCTGAACAGGCATAACTGCCTCTGGACTGTGGTAGGATTAGTTTATGTTCTGTCCATAATTTCTTCTATGAACCTTAACCAAAAAAAAACAAAAACCCCAAGACAACATGATGGGTTGTTTTTGGTTTTTCTTACGGTTGGTGGCAAGTAGAAATTATTGTTAGATGTAGGGAGTAAGATTTGCAAGATTCTGCTATTACAGCCATTCTGAATCAAAATGTTAGTTTTCCTGTGGAATTGATATCCTTGACTATCTAGTGAAGCTGAAAGTAGATGACATACCATCAACAATTATTGATATCTGTGGGATAATCTTGGTAGTCCCCTGGGCATATTTGTAGTTAGACTCAAATATGATTAATTATATCATCTGATTGTTCACAATACTATAGGAAGAATATATCTTTGGTTAATATCATCATTATGTTATCCCAAACCATAGAGTTTGGACCAGAAGGTGCAAGTCAATTACAATTAAAAATATCTCAGCAACCTCTCTCCAATTTGGTTCAGTAACATTATAAATATTATTCAAATATTCATGACTTTCTTTCCCCTACTTACATTTCAGTCTCTCATATCTCAGCGGACCTGAAAGTAGTTTTGGAGAGGCCTGGTCTTCCACAGTCCATTTCCTTGCAGCCACGCATTTTCCTACAAACTTTAATGTTACAAATAATTTCCAGACTGGATTACCACCTCGAATACTTTTGGAAGGAGACGAAGTACCCTTCATTGGTGACTTCACATTGCTGCAGAATAAAATGCTTTTTCTTCTTGAGAGTCTTCAAACTGCAAATAAGAATACAGGTAGGAGTTTGAGATCAATACGTGATCCATATTTAATTACAGGTATACAGAAGACACTTCCATGTGGCAATGTTTCCACTTCCAAATCCTGCTAAAGCATTTTGAAGCCAATTCTCTAATTGTCTTTATTCTGGTTAATTTGGAACTCCAAAAGCAGTTGGGGAACACTCCATGAACCAATGAATTCTCTCTCTAGCCAACCAATGGAAGATTGTAAGATTATCATTTAGGCTTGCCATTCCCTCTGAGCAAAAGAAGTCACTGAAATAACTAATGTTCCCAATCAGGCAGGAAAAGAAAAATTCCTACTATGCTCCTACTGCAGTTTTCAGAGCATATTTTGAAAGAAACTTTGACCTAGGAGTATCTAGGAGGGGAAAAAAGAGGTGCTTGTCGAAGCATCATTCTTTCTGCACATAAATTCCTACTGAATATTGTGAGGATGTTATAGTTTTTCTGTATCCAGACACTAAGTCTAAGAATTGCAAGCATCATTTTAGATTTTAGATTACAATTTAATTACACAGTTCTGTTAGTTTTGCTAGCTCTCTCTCAATGGATATATTTGAATATATTTTCTTTTTTTGCACCCACATCAATTAATTGCTGTGAATTTATGATGCAAAGGCTTTTACAACAGGTCTGGTAAACTATTCTCTACCCTACAGAACTTGAATTCATCCTCTCTCTGGATATTTAACTTGTATTTTTAAATCTTGAGGTTATCCTGCTGAACTAGTACAAATTAGAAACTTAAAATTACATTTGGGAAAGCAGAATTACCATTTCCCCGTTGTTACACCAGTGTTTTTTTTTAGCTGTTTTAAGGTGTTGCAGACTTCCTTGTATTCCAAAACACCCTTTGAAGGATCAACTCTGAAGAGCACTTCTATTCATGGCTGATATCAGATAGTTCTGAGAAGAAAAAGTAAATTGGATAGTGTTACTTCCTCTTTCTGCAAGTTTCCAATTAGAAACGTAATTGATGCATCATCATCTGAACTTGATATGTGGATGTGAAATTAAATTAAAAACAAATAAGCACATGGTTTTTTTTGGGGGGAGGTGTATGTTATGTGTATGTTATGTGTATGTATGGGTGTGTATGTTATATATCAAATTGGCACGGGATGTGTTGTTTTCCACAAATACTTCTCACAGAATAATTAATATTAGTTTTAAACAGCTAATACTGTTGCTTCAATTTTCTTTCATAAATGTTTAAGTGCCACTTGATTTTTAAATTGTTTGATGCTTTAAGGTTCCACTGAAAAATAAAGAAAATAAATACATGATTTTTGTATCTTTTTTTTTTTTTTTGCAGGGAATATTCTACTGCTTTTATGGAAAAAAGCCATGTCCACTGAAGAAGGAAGACGTTTTGGTCGAAGTCTTATTGAAAAACTCTTTTCTTCTGCAAAGTTTTTGCCAATTGTCTAATTCAAGGGTCTTCAAACTTGGCAAGTTTAAGACTTGTGGACTTCAACTCCCAGAATTCCTGAGCTAACATGACTGAAGAATTCTGGGAGTTGAAGTCCAGAAGTCTTAAAGCTGTCAAGTTTGAAGAGCCTTGGTCTAATCCTATGATATATTCAATTTTTTTTGCCCAAACTATCATTGTCTGTTTCACCTGTTCATCTTCCATTTTTAGGCTTAATAGAAAATTATATAATTTCTTAATTAACTTTTCATCCACCGCTTACAGTATTTGATCAAATGTTGTTTGTTCTTTATAAAAGGCATAGGTCTTAACATCTTTCTCATATCTCAATTGCATTTGCATTTGTGGCCACCACATTAAATCAACACCCTGTTTCTGTAGTTCTTGTTTAGTTTTTAGTACCCTTTCCATGTTTAAAATGTTTTTATACGTTAAATTTTTCTCCAGATTTACTAGATTTGGGTGGACAAATGCTTCCATTGTTGAACGCCATAAATTTTAGCTTTCACCTTTTCCCATACTAAAAATAGAGCATTCCTTACATAGTGTCCTTGAAAATATCTATGTATTTTGTTCTTGCCATACCATAAAAAAGCATGCCATCCTAACTGGAGATCATGACCTTCTAAATACAGTAATCTTCTATGTCAGAGAGTTATCCATTCTTTCACCCATGTTAATACACATGTTTGATAATATAGCTCTCAATCTGGTAGCCCAAATCTCCCATTGTTTTTGGATTCTTGCAGCATTTTTAGTCTTATAAATAAATTGATGATGGCAACTACATATTAGGAAAATTTGTATAAAATGTTATATAGGTGGATTTACCACCAGCAAGGTTAGCAAAAATGTTTAAAAACATGTCAGACAAATGTTGGAAATGTAATCAAATGCCAGTCACATACTATCACATATGGTGGATGTGTCCAAAAGCAAAAATAAAAAGGACAAAAGTGCATACGTGATTAGAAAATGTTAAGGCAGCATATATACTATAAGCCAGAATTATTTTTGTTAGGTATAATACCAGAAAAGAATGTATATTTAATATTACATGTTTTGACAGTAGCAAGAATTGTACTTACACAATACTGGAAAAATGAGGAAACACAGAAAAAGATATAATTAAAAAATATTAGACTGCAGAAATGGATAGACTAACATTGAAAATAGAAAAAGAAGACACAGGATATTTTCAAACTTGGGACTTGTTTTATCAATGGTTGGATAATAGAGGTGGAAACTAGGAGCTTAACATTATTATGTAAGCAAACTGACTCAGACAGTATGCTGTCCACTAAGCACTTATTGTATGTAAAGAGAAAATACATACAGAAATTTAAAAAAGAAAAGAAAAGCTCTTTTCCACCCATTCTGTGAAATAGCTCTGCTTTACCCAACATAAATAAATATTTTCATGATCTGCTATATCACTTTGTGGATTCCCTTGATGAAGTTTGGATGCAGTCTCTTGGCTTCGCTTTAGTGAGGCATTTGATGAGGTTGAAGGGACAGTTCCCGTTGCATTTTCCTTGCACTAAAACCCTGACTGGCCTAAAGGCTCTTCATACTCTGGTATTTTCAGTCAAGGTCTTTGAAGAAAAGCCAAAAGAAAGCTACATTTATGCAACCCTTTTATACTTAGTAGTTGTGGGATGACAGTGAGGTTCCCTTGCTTTTGATGCATCTAGAACTTTCATTCAAGGCAGTTTTCTTTGCATATCTCTTCTAATTTACTGTCTTTTGTTTGGTTCAATATTGTTGAAAAACTTTACCTTTGTCATGAATACATTTTAAAAAGTAAACAAAAAATCAATCTTACTACATTATGGTATTTTATGTATTTATTTACGAGTTTGCATACAAGCGTAATGAAAAAAACATAATATAAAAGCAATCTGTATCCAGCTACTTCAGATACTACATCCATCTTGTACAAGATCTACCTTGCAAAATGGATCAAAAAATATTTCAGACTCTTCAGATTCCATCAGCATGCTGGAAAATCCATATCTTACCATCATCATATTCAGAAGGATTGGGGCTGAAATCAGTCGGGGGAGGGGGTAAGTGACCATATTCTATTGTCCCTGCAGATGATATTCCTTCAGGGAAAGGATCTGGAGGAAAACCTTCTCTGAGAGTAGATGATCTTCAAATTTACCTTTGTCTCAAGAAGCACCTTGAATTCTACCAGGAGACAAAGTGGTAAGCAGTACATCTCACAAAGCCATATTATTGCATAAACTGAATGGCACCATTACTACCCAAGCCATTGCATTCTGGACCATCCAATTCCAAAGCTTTATATAATACATTATCGTAGTACGTGAGAGATGATGTAAGTTAGAGTGATAGTTGGTAGGGTCTCTTGCTTCAACAAAGGTAATAAATGATATACAAAATGAAGATATGGAAAGAACTGAAAAGGGATGGTGATATTTGTCAATAGTTTGCTTATGTTCTCTTGACAGATTTAAATTAGGTAAGAAGAATTTTGCTTTTATGAGTAAGAAAACTGAACTTGAAGCATGTTAATGAGCACACTATTGCTAAGATGTATAACAACATTTATTGGATCTGTTGGATACAGTATAATGCTTAATCAATAGAGAGAATTTGTGGAGTGAAAAGATTGAAATTTACATTATATTAAAAAGTGAAAGAGAAGTTTTACAAGATGTTGTAATGTTTGTACCTGATAAATTGCTAGAGATACATAAGAGTATGTGAAACATATGTTGGAATCAGTCTGAAGGTAAATTGTATTATCTTTGATAAATACAGTGTTGGGATTCAAATTTTGTAACAACCGGTTCTGTGGGTGTGGCTTAATTTGTGGGCATGGCTTGGTGGTCACATGACCGGGTGGGCATGATTTTGTGACCATGTGACTGGCAAACCAAATACAAGTAGTCCTCGCTAAGCTGGTTGCTTCGCAAGTGTTTTAATTTATGACTGATCTCCCCAGAACTACTGACCTGTTTTGGGAGTTTTCACACACACACACACACACACACACACACACACACACACACTTCTAACCCTGAAATTCTATCATTTTGTAAGGAACTCCTGCTGGAGCAGGGGGTTGGACTAGATGACCTCTGAGATCCCTTGCAGGCCAGCCCTGGGTTGCTTGTGCTGCTTCAAAGAGTCTTCTGAAGCAAGGATTTGTGTCCTTCCTTCCTCTCATTTTTATCTCTCTCCCTCCCTCCTTCCATGTCTTTATCTATCCATTCATATCAGAGGTGGGATACGACAGGGTTAACTACCGGTTCGGGATTTAAGAGCTTCCCTGGCCGCTGTGAGCCGTGTGCCTGTTAATCGTCATTAGCATGCTGCTTGTCGAGAAGCAGCCTTTGAAACAGCCTTCTTTTCTTGTTTTTTTAACTGCAGCTGTGCCTCCTTCGGTAGCTGAAGTTGAAAAATCAGGAAATAAAGATCAAGTAGGAACCCGGGTGGGTGGGTGGGCAAAAACATCAGCAGACATAGAACTGGTTCTGTCTGCTGCTCTTCAGAGCTACCGGTTCTACAAAGGTGGACAGAACCAGTAGAAATCCACCCCTGATTGCTATATGTCATTCACTTTCTCCTCTCTCTCTCTTTTCCTTCCTTCCTTCCTTCCTTCCTTCCTTCCTTCCTTCCTTCCTTCCTTCCTTCCTTCCTTCCTTTCTTTCCCTTCCTTCCATCCCCCCTTTCTTTGTCTATCCCTTTTCTTCCTTTCTCTTCCTTTCTCTCTCCCTTTTTCTTTCTTTCCATTTCCTTTTCTTTCTTGTCTCTTCCTTCTCTCTCTTTCTTTCTCTCTCTCTCTCTCTCTCTTTCTGTCCCCTCTCTTTTCCTCTCTCCCCCTCTCTTTTTCTCTTTTCTCTCTCCCCCTCTTTCCCTCTCTCTCTCTCTTTCTCTCTCCCTCTCTTCCCCCTTTTTCTCTCTCTCTTTCTCTCTCCCTCTCTTCCCCCCCTCTCTCTCCCTCCGTCCCTCCCCCCCCTCTCTCTGTCCCTTCCTCCTTCCCTCTCTCCTTCTAAAGCTAGGAGACCCACCTGAAACACACACATACACTTCCAACCTTGCTTGTTAACTTAGTTCTTCCCGGCCAGTCTCCTAGAGTCCCAGGGACTGGGTGTGATTGTCCATTTGCACTTGGTTCTGCATTGCCTGGAAAAGCTGGCAGGCAAGGCTTCTGGGTACAACAAAGGGGCCAGGGTCAGGACTTCCTCCCCTCCCATAAGCTTCCACCCTGCTGGCATCCCGACTTCCTTTACCTTCCTCCCATGGCTGCTGGCAAAGGGAAAGGTGAGCCAGCCAGGGCAGAGCCATTGCTACTTAGCTGCCAGCACTAACCACATGGGTGTTGCTGGTGGCTAAGCAAGCCAGACAGGGACGGGGGGGGGGGGGGGGCTAGCTAAGCCATGAGCACTGAGGGTGGCAACAACATGGCGGTGGTGACCTAGGCCAGCCTGGGAGTCTGGACTCAATCAGGGCTTGTGGTGGTGGTGGCGGCAAGGGCGGTGGTGGCAACAGTAGTGTGGTAATGGCAGCCTATGCTGGCCCAGAAGTCAGAACTCAACTGGGGCTGGCCACAGCAGCAGGATGTAGGCAACCGGGCCTTGCAAAGCCTCACTTGACTAGGGAGATCATGGTGGAAGACAGACAGTGATGGCTGGCGGGTGGGTGAAGGTAGATTGAAGGCATCAATGGCACATGCCCAAGATAATGAGGGGTGGGGTGGGGCAAGGTGGGCAGTGTTAGAATGCAATCAGCTTGTTGCACATGCATGCGATGTCATGCATGCACAACAAGGACTGACTGGGCAGGGAGTGGAGAAGTGGGTGTAGAAGGGAGGGGCCAGCCAGGGGTACATTTTACTGGTTCTCTGAACTACCAGGAATCATAACAACTGGTTCTACCAAACCAGTCCGAACCAATAGAATCCCCCCCCTGGATAAATACGCAAGAAAGCTAAGAAACATTGGGTGCACATATATATTTTAGTTCAAATAATTCTCAAACAAACTAAAACCAGATATTTTTACTTCTTGGTTTAATGGATAAACATATTTGGGGGGGGGGGAGTGGAACTGTTTTTATAAGATTAACAGTAGCAAGAATGAATATGATTAGAACATCTCTCTCTAGGAAATAAAATGATTTGACTTTTAAGGAGGGTACAAAGGCTAATGTCAGGTTCAGTTTGCATTCTCCTCTCATTCCCACCTCAAAGTCTTCTTAGGATAATATAGCAGAATTATAAATCCATGGAACCACATGACTAGAAGAGAACATTGGACATCATGACCAATCACTTAAATGCCAAATCAAAGCACCCACATGTGCCTACATGGAAGAACAAGTGGGAGAAATATCATGAAACCAACCAACCATGGGACTTGTATACTTGTGTCTGATGCAGGTACAAAAATTGAGGCTTATCTTGTGATATTGTGAGACATACTTAACTAACGTAAACGTAACTAACTTTAAAAACTGATACACCTTATGCCAACAGATAAAGGCCAATTACCACTGCAAGCAAGAGGAAAGCCTTCTACACACAAAATCCACCCATACCTTCTATAACTTTGTGAACACCAAGCTTAAAGACTTAAAAACCATTCCACCTCTAAAAGGACCAAATGGGAAAGACTATAACAATCTATTCTCCAACAAACAATTTGGTTTCAGAAAAAAATTGTCCTGCAATTTGAACTTCTGCAATGCAAAAAACATATGGACTACATCACTTGACCAGAGCAAAGCAATAGATGTCATTTATATAGACTTCTGCAAAGCCTTTGACACAGTGGTACATGACAAACTACTATTAAAATTAAAATCTTACTGCATTTCTGGATCCCTTCATAAGTGGATTACTGCCTTCCTGTCAAGCAGACAACAACTAGTAAAAATAGGAAAAGCCTTATTGAACCCTGCACCAGTTAACAGCAGTATCCCCCAAGGGAGCATTCTGGGACCCACATTCTTTACATTCTATATAAATGACCTTTGTGATCATCTTATAAGTAACTGCGTCCTCTTTGCTGATGATGTAAAACTATTCAACACCACTGACAATGCTACCATCCTTCAAAGTGACCTTGATTATGTGTCTGAATGGTCAAATAGAGGGCAACTCCAAATCTCAACCAACAAATGCTCTGTCCTACACATTGGTAAAAAAAACAAATCAATGCACCAAGCACAAGCTAGGTGGATATGACTTTGCTGATGACCCTCACTCTGTTAAAGACCTTGGAGTTCTCATATCGAATGATCTAAGCGCCAGAGCTCACTGAAACAACACTGCAAAAAAAAGAATTAAGAATTGTAAATCTGATCTTATGCAGCTTCTCCTCTAGTAATATTGATTTGCAAACTAGGGCATACACAACCTTTGCTAGACCAATACTTGAGTTCAGCTCCGCTGTCTGGAATCCGCATTGTATATCAGACATTAATACAATTGAGCAAGTCCAGAAGTATTTTACAAGAAGAGTACTACACTCTTCTTTTGCAACAGAATATCCTACACCACCAAACTTGAGATTCTAGGCTCAGATAACCTTGAACTATGCCAGCTAAGATTGGACTTAACCATAGTTCATAAAATCATATGTTACAATGTCTTTCCAGTTAATGAATATTTCAGCTTTAACTGCAACAACACAACAGCACACAACAGATATAAACTAAATGTAAACTACTCCAAGCTTGATTGCAGGAAGTATGATTTCAGCAACAGAGTGGTCAATGTCTGGAACTCACTACCTGATTCTGTTGTCACATGCTAAAACCTCTCCCCACTCCTTTAACCTCAAACTAACCTCTATTGACGTCACCCCATTCCTAAGAGGTCTGTAAGGGGCATGCATAAGTGCACCATCGTGCCTACTGTCCTGGTCCTATTGTCCCCAATTATTAATTCCTATTTCATGTTTTAAACTTATGTTCATTCTTATTTATATTATATTGTAAGCGTTTGATGAAATGAATACAATAAATAAATAAAATAAAATATGCACAGGGAAGGAAGGGTCACAGCAGAAGTTATGTCTACTTCAGAAGGCATTTTTTTGGGGGGAGCACAATGTTTTTATCAACCAAATGAGCTGTCAGTCTTCTTGTTTTAATTGGACAAACAGAAAAAGAGATATAAACACTGTAAAAGGCCGCCACCTTCTGGAATGGATTAGCATTAATTTAGCAGGCTTTATATTTGGAAGTAACACTATTTCCACACACATAAATTGAATCCTGATTAAATTACTATATTCCATAAAATCCTGGTTTATCCTCAGTATGGTCCCCAAACTAATATATGTGGTGCCTGATTTGTTTGTGATTTCATACATTTTTAAGTAATTTAATGCCCATTTAAAACAAGTCTGTTGACTAGAAGCTTTTCTTTGACACATGTTTTTTATTATTGTGTAGGAAGGCAAAATCATGCTAAACCATGACTTAAGCATTGTTTATTGAATAAATCACAAATGGTGGGGGCAGGTTTTCACATTTTGTGCTAAACTATAAATCATGGTTACTATTACAGTGGCTGAATGCACATAACAGATTAAGCAAAATGTATCTGGAGAAGCATTTTTTTCTTTCTTAAAAGCATCTGCCTCCCCAAGCTTTCAACTGGCAGAAAATTAACAGGCAAAGTCTGCCTTCTGGAAATTGTTCATTTGGTCATCTTTTTCTGCATCAAATCACTTTAACATCTAGGAGTCTGCTTGGAAATGCAATGCTATCTCTATGTAGCCACCTTAAGGAAAGCTCTCTTTGCTAGCTGGGTTTTTGATACACTTATTCAACCTTTCTGGACAATTGAATTACAGGGTACCCAAAATTTTGTCTGGTGATTAGTACTGATGAATATAAGAATAGAAAATAAATAACAGAACAGAACAGAACAGAACAGAGTCAAGTCGAGTCGAGTCAAATAGAATAGAATAGAATAGAATAGAATAGAATAGAATAGAATAGAA